>VZRS01015178.1:177689-422651 GCA_013398055.1 Ifrita kowaldi
GGGGGGCCGCGCCCCCGGTCCGGGACCCACGTTCCGCGGGCAGGTTGGTCGCGCTGCGAGCGCGGGGTGGGGGCCGCCGCCCCGCGGGCTCGCACGGCGGCCGCGTCCCTCGAACGGGTCCGTGGTGATCGGCGGTGGCCGTGGAGGCTGATCTTCACGTGATGGAGCCGGGGGTGTGTGTGGCTGGCGTTGGGTCTGGCAGCAGGATCTCCCCAACTAGGTTTCCTCTCCCCTTTTGTTTTCCGGTGTTTAGAAAAGAGCTGGTGGCACATCGGTGACTTTACTGCCTGGGATCTTACCAGGGGCTCCGTTTTCCAAGTGTGCCACTGTTAATCTTGGATTGATTCCATCATTTAAGCAAGCATCCTCTAGACATGTTATATTGGTTTGGGTTTTTTTGTTTTTTCTTTTTTTAGTCACCGTTTATAAACCGCTGTTTATTTTCTGTGGTGGAGTGAGTTCTAATGCATAGGAATACATGCTCCTAATGCATGGGAATACACGCTTCTGAACTGAAACGTACTTTTCTCCAGTCTCATCTGAATCCTGGGGTTATTCTGGGGGAGAGGTTGAAAGGTTTAAAGGCTCACAAATAAATAGGAATAGTTTTTCTAGGTTTAGAAACTTAATTTCCTCATATGTTCCCGTATAGGTACGGATTTATATATCCACTGAACGCACCTTCTTAAGTAAAAGAACAAACTGCTTAGCCTTGTGGGTTTCTTCCCCTTAAAATTGGTTTCTGTGGTAGTATATTTGTGTAAAATATTTAAAGTTGCACATTTCCCCTAATTAAGTTCATGCCGTCATTTTCTTTTGACTTTGCTTACTGTTTTGAATAGCACCTTTTCTTCCTTTGGGATTTAATTTATCTTTATTTCATACCTTTGTGTGTTTATGTCTAATAGGGATGTTTCTTCTTTTTTCTTTTTCCTCCCTAGGTGTTGGTGACTTCAGGCATTTAGGGGTTTAGTTCTGAGGAAGCAGAGACAAGGATTGAGTTTCTTTCACGTAGAAAGCTACAGCTCTTCACCAGTACTCTTTTTACTCCTTCCCATCCTTCCCTGCTCCCTAGGGGAGAACAATTTGGGAATTACTTTAAACATTCAGTTACTCCCCCTTCCCTCCCTCAGAAATCTACCCTGGTCCCAGAGGCATCCGCTAGACAGTGCCTGACAGGACCGGGAGAACGTTATCATCGCTTGCTTGCTTTGGGAGCTTCAGTAGTACCCTTCCCTCCTTTGGGGTGTAGTGCAGAGAGGCATCCGGAAGACTTCCTGGCCACCCTTTTTGGTTAGTAGAGGATCCAGGAAAAGGGGTACCTAGCAAGACACGTGACCTCCTTAAGGGAGCCAGAACTGAAGCAGCACTTGGCACGCTGAAGGAAACACCCATCTTTAGTGTCTTTTTCGTCTTCCACTCCTTCCTCACCAAATTTCTGGTAAGTCTCTTCAGCCCATTCATTCACGCAGTGCATGTTTCCCTTCCCCCACTCCAGGCGCTGGGAGAGGCATGCACAGAGACTGTGGGGTGGGGGAAGGGAGGAGGGGAAACTGGCTGTGTACACACGGATCGGGGAGGAGAGGGGGTATTGTACCACACTGCGGGGGAACCTGGCACAGGTGGAAAAGCAGCTGATGTGGGAGGAAATGGTGTGTTTTATTTGCACACGGGCGTGCGTGCGCGCACAGCGACAGTGGAGGGGCGTGAAAAAGCTGAGAGCCAGTTGTTGGAAAAAATACCAAGACCGAAGTAGAAGGGCGGCTGATGCTGACCAGTATTGGGTACACGTTGCAGGGAGGAAAGAGAATGGATTATTCGGTGATGATCGGGAAGTGGGGTGTGTGAATGAGGAATCTTGCCTTCTAGTTGCGAGCATGAACACAGAGGAGCAAAGATGGGGGGTGTGGATGTCTGCCTTTCAGAGGCAGCTGTGCCTGGGAGGATTGCTGCTAGCATCTCGAACATCACTTAGTGCAAAGGTGGAGACAAGGAGATGAAAGCCATCATGGGGAGTGCAGTTGCCCGTCTGCAGGGGTGGGAATGAATGGGAACAATTAATATATTCCCATATCCTTTGGCTGTTGCAGTCTACGAATCTCAAAGGGAAAAGGAGGTGTATACTGTGATGTGCTTTCAAAGAGGTGTGCTTGGGGTTCACCTGCCTGCAGAGACTTTCAATTCTCTGATGCATGTGTAGAGGGTGGATGATAATGCAGCAGCAGTGGACAGATTGCGCTACAGCTTTTCAGCTTTTCAATATATTATATAAAATGCATTTAAATAAGTATTTTAATTTTTCAGATTCTTCAGCTTTTAAAAATGTGTTCTTTCCAAAGATTCTGAAACAGTTATGTGACAGTCTTAGGAAAACTAGTTTCTGGTACGTAAAAGAGGAATTTTTCTTGATGTTGGCCTTAAGCATCACCATGAAGCAGCATTGTCAGGAATGAGTTGATTTATCTTAGATTTATTTTTCTAAAGATGTCAGTTCTTTTCTCTATCACCATGTGATATATTCATCATGCATACATACATCCTTAACATTTTCTTTAGATGATAATCATTCTGGTATCTTCCTGTGGAAAAAAAATCACTTGTGCTTTTTGCTCGAAACAGCTGTATGCAGACCTGCTCTCCCTATGGCATAGAAAGTCCTATTTCTGGGATGTTTCAAATACTGCTCTCTTCTCATTAAGATGAGACAGAGACTTCCATGACAGTGTATGATGGATTACATGCTGGGTCATGTGCTGGACGATTGTTCATTAGCTGTTTAACTGGTCTGCTGTCTAAGATTGACTTTATAATTCAGATCTGCCTTGAGGTGTCTCCTGAAGGACATAACTTGCAAACATCTGCCAACCATTCTTAGGTCTTTGCTGTCTTGAAATGTGACCTTCTAGCCATTCTAGAAACGGCTATCATGGTAGAGATGATTGGTTTGTTGGAAATATTTGCTCAGTTTCAAGCCTTAGCTAATTAATGATGAAAAGGAAGTCAAAATTCGTTTTCCAGCTTGAATAGCACTGTTCTGAAAATAAATATTGAGAGATAAGCATTAATGGCGTTGTTGGTGTTACTCATAGTGAGGCAAGTGCTTGGAGCAATGTTTTGCCTAGTTCTCCATTTCCCATGGCGGTTGTGACTGTCAGTCTCTTGCTCACTCCTTCTCCCTTCCCTGAGATTTTTATTGTCAGTATCTCAGCTGTAGGGGTTAAACATGCCTAGAGGTGTGCTAAAACTAAGGTTAGGCTTTACCTCTCTGTTAACCACTGAAATCTATGGAGTTTGTGTTGCCTGCACAGTGCTGTAACTGAGAGTCTGAGCCAAGCTCTAAAAAAAGGGACGATTCTGGGAGGGGCTGCTGGTAATAACTGTTCCACTAACTTGTTTCCCAGATCCCACTGTAGTCAGTGGGCGTGTGCTGAAACATCAGATCACAGGTTGAGCAGGTGAAATTGCTAGATCACGTTGGCCCTTGATGCTATAAAACATCTGGGATTCCATTCATCATTCCCATAGGGAAGACACGACCTAGACTTTTTAGTTTACAAAAGCATTGGGTAGTTGTGTTCTGAACGAAAAGAATACTGAGCTTTTTTTTTTGCATACTAGATACCTTTTATCTTACACATTTATCAATAATACATAAATTGATTAGTATCTCCTAATAGTGGGTTTCTTGTTTCATCTTAAGGTAAATGCATCATGATGAAAAAGAAAAAGAAACTAGTCTATTTTTTCTCCTACTTTTGGGTGTTGAAGTGAGGAGAACGAGTAAATGAGCCATGGAGACGGATCTCCCATTCCTGGAGGGAGAGGGAGGTGTCTAATCTTCTCTCTGAAGAGAACACCCCCTTCAAGGCAAAAAGTGGTCTTCAGAGAAGATTTCCAGATCTCTCTAGGCAGCTGATCTGATTGGCTGAATTCCCTGTTATTTCAATAAAACATATTCATATATGATGTAAAGTCGAAAAGGAGCACAGTGAGTGCTTTTGTTAGAACAGCTGCTAGAGGTGTACTGCAGATTGAAGGAATGTGGGAGGAAATAGGTTTGCATGTGCCGGGGAGGGAAGGAAGCTGCTGTGTGATTGCTGGAGTAAAGCCTGGCTTAAGCAATTATGAGGGTGCCACGGCTGAAAGTTGAGGTGAGAGTTCATTCCCTCTGTAAATTGCAAGGAGTCTGTTCCATGTAGTGTCTTCCTGAAGCAGTTGTGGCAGTGTCTGCTTGGCTGGCGTGACACACAGTTTGATTTTTACCACAGACCTTTTACTTTCATACCACCCTTTTTCCCTTTCCCAGTCTGTTACATGCAGTTAAGTGTATGGTTATTTTTTGCCTTGTAATTCCATAAATCTGTGAAGTAGTTATTGAAGGATTGTTCTTACTTTGTAGTAGCTTTGAGTGAAAACTGCACTTGAAGTGGCCATCTTGAAGTTATTTAAACATCTGCTCTTCCCCTTATATATACTATAGTTACTTTGCAATAGATGCTCTCACGGATTAGGAAGTATTCTATGCACACCCAGCATTGTCTGAGGCTGTGTCTTTTAGATTGAAATGGGTGGAGTTGGTTTTCAGGGAAGAGTTCTGGCAATAATATTCAACTTCAGGGCTTAATGCTTTTGTGCATCTGACTGCAAGGCCAGCTTTCCTCTGACAAATCATTTTCTTGAGAATGTGGGAGGGATTTTTAAGATGTTTAGGTTAATAGAGTAAATTGCAAGCCTTGTTATGTGAGACTTCTTACACAACCAAAATACATTATAAGGTGAGGCTGAAACTGATGAATATATTCTGGTTTTAGGAGCAGAATGTTAGTGTGAAAAAGAAATTCTTTTGGGTGGAAAAAAAATATGGTATTGGGTTGGAGGCAAAGGATCCAAGAGTTAGGATTGCTAGTTTCTGCCTCTGCTGCTGGTTTGTAGCTTGTTCTAAAGTGAGCTTCTTAGTCTTTAATTCCAGACTTGAGATTGTTACCTGCCTTTCTTCTGATAAGATGGGAGCTTTTGGATATACATTTATAAAACCATTAAGATTCTGAGCAAATGAGATGCAGTATTAGGAGGGAGATGAATAGCCATAGCCAGGGCATTTTTATACACATGCTGGTCTAATGTGCCCATTGATATGTATGGATGGCCTTTCTTGACGATGTTGTAACTTCTTTCAAAAGTAGAAGATGGAGGAAAGAGAAGGATAGACCTTTTTTTCTTTCTTCTTCGACCCTTTGCTGATTTTTAAGAAATTAAGTGCTGAAATGACAGGGAGAGATGATGGTGTATTTAAGGGGGTGAAGGTGGGGTCACGTAGAGAAGAGGTTTGAGAAAAATTGAAGCAGGTTGGCAAAGAAGGCAAAAATGGGGAGATAATACTTGGTTCTTGTATCAGCGTTAGAACCAGAACTGAGGGGGAAAAAGCCTCAAACCACGAAAAGCCAAAGTAAAACCCCAAGCAGGCTGAAAATACGCGATGGTTTCTGATTTATGGGATTTTTTTTATCGCCGAGGAAGTGTGTGTGGTGTGTTTTTCCATGCCCTCGGCGTTCTCCGGCAGTTCTGTGGGATGCGCCCGTCGGGGCCGGGGGCAGAGCGGCGCTGCCCGGCAGGGGCGGCAGGTGGCGCTGCTCGGCCTCGCCAGCCCCTCTGCAAATGGCAGCGCGGAGGGGCAGTGCCCGGCGCCTCTGGGATGGGCCGTGCGGCGGGGGCAGTCCTGCCAAACGCTGCCTGTCCCGCTGCCTAGCCCAGGATGTTGTTCCAGGAAGTTCCGTGTAAACTGCCGCCGCCAGAAACCCATTGTTGAGGGAGACAGAAGTGGGGCAGCATCTGATAGATGTCAGCCATTGCCAGCCCCAGCCTCATCTTGCCCTTTTCACTTCGAGCTGCTTTGAAGAACAAAGAGGTTCTTTGAGAGATCAAAAGATACTCCTTATAACCTCCCACACCCATTTTTCTGCACGGAGCAAACACTCTTTTTCCTGCTTTACCTTGAACATCTTGACTGCTGTCAAGGACTGGTTTGGATCTGTGATTGTCTTTCCCTAGCTTCTGCTTTTTTTTTCAGTCTGTTAGTATGAAGAACTGTAGTCCTTGGCTTTATTGTTGCACCTCATTTACGAAATCAATGGAGAAAAAGTCACAGCCTTCGCTTGTTGTTACTATGGTTCTCAGTACGAGGAATAAAATGTCCACTTACAATTTTATCTTCTTGTTAAGAGAAAGCTGTACTAGTAGGAAAAAAAAGTTTTTTAATTCTTGAGAAACCTAGCTGGTTCTTATGGTTCTATCTAAACAATCCTTTTGTCCCAAGACCTGCTGCAGAAACTAAAATTCCTTGTAATATCAAGCAGTAGCAATTATATACTAAAGGTGGTTTTGTATTTACATTGCCTGCTGGCAGCAGTCATTAGGACTACCAGGCAAAACTCCTGTTTCTATCTCAGAGTTCAGTTCTGCTAGGAAATCATGTCAGTTATATTGGTGAAAATGATGATTTCTGCCTCTTTATTTTAATAGGAAAGTTTAAAGGTGACACAGAGAACCGTTCTGGTTTTCTCCAGAATTCTTATTCCCTACACCATGCTTGTCTTTCTTGAATGTAAAGGAGTAGTCCATTAAGGTACCTGTAATTGTTTTATAGCTTTTAAAATATTCCAGTAAAAATATATTCAGTCAAAAATAGCCCAAGTCCTTTGTATTCAAAGCAAAAAGGAGCAGTACCTTGCTGTTACTAGTTCTAACCCCATCGAAATTCTTCAATTTGAACTGTGTTTTCTCTTTGTCCTGAATTCATTAGTGCTGTTTATGAATAAAGATGATATAAAAAAAATTGATTTGAACCAAGAAAGGGCTAGCACTGAAATTCTGGCCTTGATTTTGCTTTATTTTACATGTGTTAGTGTTCTGTATTCCTGACATTTTGTTGGTGCTCCTTGTTCCATTGGTTTTTCCATTATTATGTGTTCTGGATATTACTAAATATATTTCTAAGTGTATGTTACAGCAGATGTGAAATATTTGTAAGACCAGATCAGTACTAAATAGTTATCTGGAAGATTCTGTGGTAATTAATTTCTGTTCTTCTGGTGTGCTTTTTTAACATGAAGAGCTTGTCACACTCTACTGTCTCCCATATGTGGTGGAAAGAGACAAATCAAGTCTGTCATTGGGTGTTTTAGCAGTACCTCGGAGAAGGGTGGAGTTATTTCAGTTGAAGGAATTATCCCAATTATGAAGTTGAAATTCTGAGCTTCAGACATTGCCTTTCAAATTGTTTTCTGTTCTTTGCATGCTTCTTAGTACTGTCAAGAAAGAGCAATGCTGCTGCCAGTACCAGTAGTTACGTCTTTGTGTAATTCTTGAGGAGAAAGCTGGGATGAGGACCAAGACCTAATTTCTAGCATTCAACATTCCATGGAATGTAAATGGATTTGTTTCTTTTGGTACTTTTGGTTGCAGAGTAGGTGTAGACATTATTTTGCTTCTTGGAGGTTGGAAGTTGCAGTCCGTTGAAATGGACTGGCTTGTGCAGAGGAAGTGGGACTTAGTACAGCAGGGGTCATAAAGATAAGGGCCTATGTACTCTAACAGAGTCTCATCTTCTCCACTGTCCAGCAGTTCCATTGGAAGGAGACCTTGAAGGTTGCAAGACAAGTCCAAGATGTGCAGTTCAGTTGCTCCTAGGCTGTGGTTCTTAACAGACCGTCGCATCAGAGAAGATTACCCTCAGCAGGAGATCCTGAGAGCACTGAAGGCCAAGTGCTGTGAAGAGGAGCTGGATTTCCGGGCCTTGGTGATGGATGAAGTGGTGCTGACCATTGAGGATGGAAATCTTGGTGAGAATGAGCTAAAGCTGGGAGTGTGCTGAAAGGGTACTTGGAAAAAGATTGTCAAATGGAGCATCTGTACTATTTAATAGTGAATTCCATGTATGCCAGACTACCTACCATTCATCTAAATCATGTAGATGTACATCATACCATTTTAAAAAGAATTTATTATGTTAATCAAATATAATTGTTCAGTTTGCAAATTTGCATTAGAACCATTTTTGCCTTCCCTCTGCAGAAAAGAGAGGAGGGTTGTTTCATTTTGGCGAGTCCAGGATAAGGACTATAGGACCTCTGAATTAATAAGAAATCATGGAGCTTAATTTTTGCTTCAGTACTTGAACTTTGTGGGTCACATTTAAGAGTTTCAGAGGGACTTTTTTCTTCTATTTGTGTTCTGGCTCCAAAATAGAAAACACTGGAAATAATCTAAAAGGAATTTTCAATGAACAGTACAAAGTGTCATGGAACTAGAGGTTATAATGTGACGTAACTAAAGCACGCTGCTGTATGGATGTGGAGTTATGTGAATTCCAAAAAAGAACAGTGCTGATAAACAAAGTATGTGCATCAAATAATTCGAACTATTACTACAATTTACAGTGTTTAAAACTAAATGGTAAGATTTCTATTTTCCTATAAACTTTTTTTTTTCCCCTGTGGTGATTAAAAAGGAAAACCAAGATGTTAAGTTGCATTAGAAATGTTAAGTAAAAGGATTCTGTAGCTAGTAAGCTTATGTGATAGGAAGATACTAATATCACCAATTGCAAGCTGTGTAGCACTTACAATTTATTTTTGTTTCAACATTTTTTAATTAGGATTTCCTAAAGTAAGGGGAGTGCAGTGTTATTTTTTGCCTTTAACTCTTTCATTCCTCTTCCCCATTTATCAGTCAAAAATGTATCACTGGAGACCCAGGGAAGAATTACATTTCTGAAAGGTGTATTGGAGTAATTCTGTGTGGGAAGGAAATATAAAAGTACCCTCAGCCATAAAGAAGAGGCTGCCATGTATACCTTGTTCGTCTTTGGGAAATCATACATAGGAAGGGAATCATAAAACTGACTCTGGGGAAAGAACTTTGGTCAGAATTTATACCCTATTTTGGCATGAATCAATCAAGTGTAAAACTTATGCATGGTAAAACCAGTATTTTTTATTCTGGTATTACTAAACATCTGTTTACCTATTTAGTCTTTTAATCTGAGGAGTATTATGATTTTTATCACAGATTGAAATTCTGTAGGATGTCTTCAAATCAAGGTAACTTCTTGTCAGAAAGTCTGAACTCTGAGCGTGCTTTCCTTTGGACAGCGTGTAATGGGAATGCAGCCATCCTGGACTGTAGCTGCAGTCTCTGAGATGCATAATTAGTCCTTCAGCATTTCAGTACTGTTTTTATTTCTTGGTGATTTCTTCTTTCCTGTCTTCTGTCTATTTTTGGGGAATTAAATAGGGCAAGTGTAAATTGTGGACCTTTCTGCTCTCTTTTGTCTAATGTCTTCTAGCGCTGAGTCTATTGCAAGGAAAAAGATAAAAGTGGTGCGAGTTGGAAAACTAATATTGAAGAATGTGTAGTACAAGAATGAGAAAATTTAAGAAAATTACTAGAAAAGAATGCAAGAAAAGGGAAATTATTCTCATACAAAATGTTCATTCAATATGATGTAAATAACTGACCATTTGAGAAAGAGTGAGATAAAAATGCTGAAAGATCGTGGATAGAAATTTTGTTATAAATAGTCTGGACTGTCTAATTGTGGGTTTGTTTTGTTTTTTTTCTGAGGGGGGGGAATTGTCTTGTGTCAAACAATACTTTCTCTTGGAGAGCGATGAAAAATCTTCCCTCTTAATTTTCCAGTTCTGTTTTTTCTAGAGCTTTTGCACATGCTTTGATAAAGATTTCTGTTGGAGGACACAAGCAAAAGTTTGTGTTTCATTTTCCTTGTTAAGATCCTCAGCTGGCCTAGGAAAAGGTGTCCTGGAACAAAATCCAGGAGGTAGTGCGTTCTGTACCCTTTTTGTTATCTACTGTGAGGGATCCAGGTTGAGTAAAATTTTCTATGACATAGAGGAGTTGATGAAGAGAAGGTATCTTCAGTGGATAATAATGTGCTTTTGCTTCCTTTTCTATCATTATTTGTCTTGAAAGCTTAGCAATTCAAGGCTCAAACTCTGAAGGTAATACATGATATTGGAAGAAGTAAGAGTTGGGGTTTTTTTAACGTATTCACACTTTGATTAGAGCTTTTTTTGTCCTTTAAAACCAAGGCAATTTCTTAAGTAAATTGTTAGAAGAATGTTAAATTTACACAGTCAAGTTGGATATTACAGGATGCTATTTAAAAACTCAAAAGTGTGGTATTTCTGTAGATGATAGAGTCAGTAATCCTTCTTGTGGACTTGCTAACTGTCAGGAACGTGGCTGGAGACTACAGAGACCAAAAACTCAGCATAGGATATTAAAAAGCTTATTTACTTCACAGGGATAGAGTGGAAAAGACACTTCTAAACTTAATAAAAATTGAGCAGAACTGTGGTATACATACGTGTGAAAATTGTCCCTTCCACAAACCACATGGCCTGTGCCTTGACAGTAGAACACACTGATGCAAGTATCACTGATGCCCAGGCCAAAGACAGATGTGTAAAGCTTTTGTGATGCTGAGATTTGCAAAATTTGTGTCTGTCAGAAATGGTGAGATTTGCCATGGCCAAAGGGAAAGGGGGAGGAGGTGGAGTTGTTTCACTTGGTGGACTCAGCAGTAGCCAGTCCTTGAGGCAGGACTCTGCTGTCCTGCAGGGCTGGATGGGAAGTGTGGCTGGATTTCCCAGGCAAACCAACAGTGTAGGCCCAGCTGGAACCTGCTGGTTCCTTTTCTTTCACAGCTGAAACTCAGGATGACCCAAAATCCCAAGCACCCCATGCACCCCAGTATCGCTGGCCATGTGATGAACCTGCATGCAGCTCAAGATCCACATTAGATACCTCAACACAGTATGAGTCCAAAAGTGATTGTATAAGCAAGTTAACAGATGTAGAATTAAAGTTTTTTCTTTTTAGTCTGAAAGGAAATTCTTAAACTGATTTGTGCTTAAATGGTTTTGGAAATAAGTTCAACGAGTATTTTTGAAATTAACTATGGTTTATGCCTTGCTTAAATAGGTGTCTGCTTACCCAAGCCATGCACTCCTTTTTCTTTTGCACAGTGTCAGTACTACTCTGTAGATTTCCAAGGCAAAAGCTGAGATTAAAAGAAAAAAAAAAGCAAAGCTGTATAAATAGGTTTTTTCTGCTTCTATGGTGGGCTGAACTTAGTGAATGGTTACTGAATCAGACATGCACAACATTGTTGCACAGGAATGGACAAGTATGCATGTGTGGAAAAAAGTGGAGGGTGTTACTGGGCTGTTTTGATTTAAACTGGCTCAGTGTAGCTCTAGCCTAAGTTTCTTAAGAGCTAAATTCTTCAAGCTAAGCCAGTCTAGTACAATCTACTGCTGAATGGAACAGCTGTGTCCTCTTGTCCCTTTCCAGCATTGCTGTTGCTGCTTGCCTTGTAAAGAACTTCTCTTGGCTTGCTTTCATGTTGTACCTAAGCTAATTAAAAAAAAAGGTTTACCTAATTGTCTTCTGCTTTGTAGGATCTGGCATTTGTGTGAGTTGAGGTGGCCAACCCAATGGAAGACTAAGTCCACCAAATAAATAACAGTTTTCTGTTGGAGTAGATTGCTGTACCAACCTATTTTGTGGTCACACAGTTCCTAGCTCTGGTACACACAGGCAAGGAAGAATGGGGTTGTTCTTTCAGGGAATGGCTTGTATTTATGTCGATTTAGTTATAGCTCCAAAAATACTTCAGAACAGGAATTTTCTTGTGGTTGGGATGTCTGATAGTGTCAGCTTTAGAATTATTTTGTTTGTGTATGGCATCTGGTATTTACTGCTGGAACGATTACAAACTGAAAGGTCTAGTTTTCTAATCTAGTTTGGCAATTCCTATATTCATTTGAAATACATAGCAAGTAATGCAACAGAACTCTGCAGGACATTTTTTAGACGTTTATGTGAAGTCTTAGCAGTGAGTCCTGTCAAAATGTGTGCTTTTAAACTATATGTCTAAGTTTGCTGATGCAGTGATGTAACAGGCTTGAGGAACTTGCAGCTAAACAAATTAAATCCTGTGAGCAGGAGTGTGTGGTGTGGGACGAGGTGGAGATGGAGGAAGCTGGTAGGAAAATCCTACCCTATAGGGCAGACTTTGTGGACAAGAGATAGAACATACCCATGGGTTGTCTCCTCATTCTGAATATTCTTTCTTCTTCCCCGTGTCTAGGACTGAGCAGTACCTTTCCCCACAGGCTGCACACGTTACCTGTAGGGCCACACAGTTCAAGAACTATTGTTTGGTGAAGAACATGTTAGGGAGATCTGGATCCTTCCTTAATTAAAATGATGTACAATAGTATCTTCATTAAAATTCTTTGCTACCAGAACAGCAGAAATTAGAATTCACTGAGTCAGCAACTTACCAATACCTTTACTGTAGATTTTTGGAATCTCCATTTTTTTTTTTGATACTGTCCTGTGAAGGAAAATAGTTTTAAGGGAAGTTGCTTTCATGAACTTTGAACTGTTAAAGATGCTGGAATGGCTAAATAAAACAAAGTATTAACTTCTCCTAAGACTTTCTTGGCTTTTCCTTTGGGAATGTGAAACCAAGTGATCAGCTTAGGTGAGGAATAAAAAGGGCATAATAGTCACGTATTCTAAAACAGTAATACATTGTGCATAGTCAGCTGGCTTTTCTTAAGTCAGATGGGTAGCATCTGGAAACAGATCTCTTACCTTCATTTTTTCTCCAGAGGAGGTATTTAGAAGATAGATTATTTAAATTTGGTAAAGATTGGTGTGCTGATTTAGGCATCTGGGTTTCCAGTGTGGGCCTGAACTTTGCAATAGAAGCCGGTGTTTTGCTTAAGTCTTTCATCTTGCAAGATGTGATTTTGTTTTGTGTGATCTGTCCTTCATTTCTTATTTAGTTTGAAATAATAGTGAGTAGTTGTGATCTTTGATTTTTTTCTCACACTGGATTAATAAACATGGAGGAATTGGCATAGTTGAAAGATTCTGTAAAGTATAGAAAGCTGGGGAAAAAACGGTAAGGGTGGATTAAAAATCCCTGCGTTTTCATGTCATAGTAAGTAGAACACTTTGAATCAGCAACTTAGATCCATGGTAAGAGAGGTCTTTTACATATATGGCATGGTTTCCATATCAAAATATCAAAACTCCTAATATTTTTGAATATTAGGTAAGTCACCTAAAGACAGTCTTCTATCACACAACAGAGAACATAGTCACCTCCTCTTCCTTCTGGCTGTTTCAGTAGTCCCCTGGCACTTGCTAGTCCAGCAGTGCACTTTAATGTAAGAGTTTTTCCTGCAGTGTGCAGCAGTGGCTTTGGGACTGATGGAACAGAGGCAAGCAGCCTTGGCAAGGTGCCTTTTTGAGCACTGCAGAGTTGGCCTGTTTCCTGCTAGTAACTACAGCCAGAGCAGCCATTACTTCCTCTGCAGAGTTGGGAAATTGGTTTGTGACTCAAGTGAGAGCTGGAGAAGGAACTGCATTGTGTGCAAAGGACTGGAAGGTGGTTAGACATGAAGTGGATTTTGTGCTGTGGAAAGTGCTGGGCTCAGAATCACTTGAAACTGTTTCTGATGTTCTTTCACTGTGGAAATTGATCATTTTCCAGTCTGATTGATGTTAAAGCCATAAGCGTTACTACTAGGCAGCTGTGGACTATATAGAGGGGATTTTGGAATGGTAGCTGTGTTTAGAGGTGGGTGTGATCCACTGTGTGACACCCCAATATTAGATACTCAAGACAAACACATCTCTAATAAAAAACTGTCAAACATTTGCTTTATTATTGTATTTTAATAACAGTGCATTTCAGCAGCTGCCACATATTTTAAGAAGAATTGATTTGGTTTTTTTTCAGAACTATGATACCAAAGACAACTTTCTTATAATGCATATAGAAAGAAAGGATTTATATTCTGTAACCATCCTGAGTGTTCTTGCAGTTTTCTTCCTTCCTATCAGGGATTTCTATTCTTATGTGAGTGATTGTCATCTTAAACTGATTCTAAAATAACAAAGGCTAACAATGAATTTGATCTTCTCAAAATTGTTCTGTTTCTTCAGTATGTCATCAGTGGTAGATATGGGCTCAGTCCAAAGCCACCTTGGCAAGGTGGAGGGGTAGGAATGTTTCTGCATGGAAATATTTTATTATGTTAATTTCAGAGGGCTGTGTTAAGGTCTGAAGTTTTTCATTTGCATGTGTTCTAGAACAGGCAGCCAGGAAAATCAGACTTGTAGGGCACATCATCTTGAACATACGTGCATGTCATCGTATCTGAAAATGCCAGAAAGCATTGCCAGATTTTTAATTTTGTAAGAATTCTCAGGAGTGGCCATCTGGATGATAAACAATGTAAAAAAGGACAAAAGCAAGATGAAAGAAGTGTTTCCATACATCCTTGTCAAGAAATGAAAATTAGCCTAACATTTCACAAGACAGTCTTTAACTGGCTGGGGGTTTCTGTGTCGCATTTCCAACAATCCCTGTTCCAGTGCTGTGTCACCTAAGCGAGTTTTGCTGGCACATTTGTCTGAGCAGTTGTATTGTGAACCGGGTCTGCATACTGATGTAGTTTTAAACCAGTCTGTTCTTGGTGGCAGGTGTTTTTTTTAGACTTCATCAGTCCTCCGAGTCAGGGAACAGCGTGGCTGCACAAACAGTTCTTCTGCACTTAAATCAGAAGGGCAAATTGTGTGTTGGAGTGTGAGAGATTAGAAGATAGTACAAGTATTGATGTGAAAAACTTAATCTTATGGAACTGATGGCTGTGCTTACTTTCCCAGATTTGTGATCAGAGAACTCTATCACCTATTCTTTAAGCAATGACAGTAGCTTTGGCTTTGTCCCCCTTTTCTCAAGTCTGGTGATTCTCCATTTGTGAATGATGGGCAGTTGATTCTCAGTGGCTGTGAATATGAGAGAGACTGGTACTGCTGAATTTTGACTAGTATTGAGGTGGTCTTCCAGTGTGCAGACCTGTGTCTAGATTGATATGGTCTTCTAGGAGTACTAGTGTCCATGGACAAGTCCCTTTATTTTCTTATTTTTATAAACTCTTACATGTAGAATATGGTGAAATACTGGTTTTAAGAATTACAGTTTCCTTTTGTATCTTCTGTCTTTCCCTTTGCTGCATGGAAAGAGTGGAACAAAGGGCAGAACAATAACAAAAAGTGTGCCACTACTGAAACGATCAGTTATTTTATATTTCCTTATATTGTACATAATTATCATTTACAATGTCACAAAATTCTGTAATGGTGTCCTTATAATGATTGTTCTTTGAATAGTAGAGCTAACATGACTTCCTGATCTCTCTAAAGGTCTAGTCCATTTTAGGATTAAAAGTGTGATAAAATGCCTTTTTATTTGTCAAAAGTTTAAGCAAGTTGAAGCAGAACGTGTTACATGTGCTCTGACAACTTGGGCAGGATATCCAACAACAAAGGTATTCTGCTTATGTTGTCAGAGAAACCCTGCTAGAATTACACTAATTAATTAATTAACTGTGTTAACTTGTAGAAAACCTTTCCTATTATACAGAAAGGTTTTCTTGTGCTGTACTTCCATATAGGGCAGGTATTGAGCTGGGGACTGTCTTGCTGTGCTTGTTACTCATCTTGACACATCTGTGAGTAAAACATGGAAGAGCAGATATTGGAAGAGACACACTAGTGATTTGATCCATTTTGTCAAGGTGTGAAGTAAAAAGACTAGGTATGCCACTGCTCTTGATTTTTTAGCTGAGAAGGAGATCAGACTGCACTGACACAGTTATTAGGGTGAAAGATTTTGTTCACTATAATAGTAATGTAACACCCATGAAATAATATGCTCAAAATCCATGCTATCAAATCCTGTTTCTTGGCAGTTTCTGTCTAAAGAATAATTAGATCTGGTAAGGGAACACAGCAGTCAGAAGATCAATAAATATTTCCCTTGAGTTCTAAGAACTTGATTTGAAAGTATCCTCTAGGTATCCTGTCAGTTGTCTTGTTGTGTTGGTACAATGCTGGGGAGCTTTGAGGGGGATGATCTCTCCTTTTAATTTAAGTTTTAAATTTTTACAAGGACAGAAGACGAAGTCTTTTGTAAAAAGCTGTGTAAATGTTCTCTTTAGCTGTTCAAAATATACAGCTATTAATTGTTTGACAAGCAGTTTAGAAATAGAGCATAGACAGAGCTGTTGGAGCACAATGCAGAGGGGATTCTCATTATGGGTCCCTTTTATATACTCACCATCACAACATTGGGCAGTCACATTGGGCATAAGGGGGTTTAAGTCAACTCAACCCATTGCTCTCTTCAAAACTCTTTTGGCTAATCATTCTGTTTATGTCCTCTAGTTTGGGCTGAGCCCTGGATACACTCCCCTACGCTGATTGAGTTGCCTTGGGAAGACATTCAGGCTCTTACTGCTCTTGTGGACAAACATTTATACATATAATTGATTCACTCAGCTGAGAGTCAGACAATCTCCTAACTTACAAACGTTTATCTTAAAAGCCACCTTTCTGTCTCTTTTGTCATAGAATGGTTTGAATTGGAAGGGGCCTTAAAGATCATCTAGTCTCACCCTCCCTGCCATGGGTGGGGACATCTGCTAGACCAGGCTGCTCAAAGCCCTGTCCAGCCTGGCCTTAAACACTTCCAGGGATGGGGCAGCCACAGCTTCCTTGGGCAACCTGTGCCAGTGCTTCAGCACCTCACAGTCAAGAATTTCTTCCTAATACCTAATCTAAGCCCACCCTCTCTCAGTTTAAAGCCCTTCCCCCTTGTCCTGTCACTATGTGCCCTTGTAAATACTCACCATCTTTCTTGTAGTCTCCTTTCAGGTACTAAAGGGAGGCAATTAGGTCACCCCAAAGTCTTCTCTGGGCTGAACATTCCCAATTCTCTCAGCCTTTCCTTGTGGAAGGGGTACTCTGCCCCTCTAGTCACCTTGTCATATGATAAGGTCAATTTTCCTAGCCACAGCTGTGGTCAGTCACTTCCCATATTTTCCCAGAGCTTCATAGGCGCATCACATTTGCTCATCTCTGCTGAGCCTTCTCAGGAGTTTACTGGTCCATCACATGTAGAAAAGAGCTGTGAGTGCATAGAATCTGGAGTATGGGGCATTTGCATGGGTGTAAGAGACTTGTCTACCATCTGTCTTTGGTTGAGATAGTAATGGAGTATAATTCTTCCCAGGTTCATGCCCTGACCTTAGATATGGAATATTTTCATCTTTGACCTGGTAGATGTATGCTTTATGTAACACAAACAGATTGATATGATACAGAGACAGACCAACTTAGGGAGACTCTGTGGTCTGATGACTGTGTCAGTATTTGTGTTCCATATCCAAGTGACCGTCCTTGAATTATGAGGTAAAAGGGTATCCTCACCACCACGAAATGCTTACTTTGAAAAGTGCCAGAATCCCTTTGTGAACCCAGTGTGAAAAGTCAAGCTGCTTCTTCCAAGTTTCTTGTTATGCTCCAGATAGTACTGCGAAGGTCTTGAATTAATGAAGAGATTCTTCTGTTTTTCCTACCCCCAATAAAAGTTACTTGCTTTGACATCTGAATTGTTGACCTAACTGCTGAAATTGCTGATGGCCTGACATTATGCTTACTTCCTGGTAAAGTCAGGATTTATTTAAAAGTATAATTTGAGACACTCAAGATGGCAAATGGATGACATGTCCTAATTTGTAATGCCTTCTTCCTTGCTTTCCAGTAAGAAGAGCATATTGTTTTGCTTTCTGTCTTCTGTATGAAACAAAATAAAAACATGGTTTCATCTGTTGGCCAGACAGGTGACACTGGTACAAAACTGCTGCTTTGCTTAGTTCAAGTGAGGAAATTCTGAGTTTTAGTACTGCTTCTGTTTTAGGTGATGTATTTATATCTGATAAAACATTGAGTGAGGCTTTTTTTGACATTGCACATGGGTCTCACATCACCCATCTTAACATTACAGTGGGCCAAACCTTTGCATCAGATTTTTATTGCTTAGAAGTTGTCCTTCCTTATTAATATACATCTGACTCTTAAGTGTCTCTTTGAGGGAATTTTGCGAATATTTTGCCAAGTCATTCAGTGGAAGGAGGGCACTTCAAGGAAAAAAGAATGTTTTTCCCCAAATCTGTAAGGATGTTTTTGGAAGGACTAGCTTGGAACAGGAACTTGATTTGACTGAAGTGGCTTTTGCTAGTGAAAGTAGACAAAACCTCGTCCCAAATTACTACCATTTCAAAAAATAAACTGTAAGCATCTTAGAGACTTGTTTAAGCTTCACAGTTAAAATGCTTGAAACATAGCCCTGTATTTTGCAAAAGAAAGGACCTCTGCTGTTGTGGCCTTCTGTCTGCTGTGGGATGGGACATGCAGTTTGGTCTGAGCACACAATTTAAAATAGGGATCTTCTTTCATACTGGTTATACCTCTTCTCACTGACACAGAGACCTGAATGGTTCATTCAAATGCAGTGGGGACAGGATGATTGAAATTGGTTAGGGACTGGGGACTAAGGTGCCAGTGGAGAAAAGTCTGGTGTGAAGGCAGTGTGCTTGGCAAACATGCTGGAAAAAGAAACGGTAACAGGAAGTGTTTGCAGAGAAACTCTTGCTAGATAAGGAGTCGCTTCCCTCATGAAGGAAATTGGCAATTGAAACTGGTGGGAGCATGGGTTGTGTGTTGAAACTTGCAAACTGAACAAGGAGCCTCAAATGGAAAACTAGTCTGAAGGCAAGGCAGGCAATTGAGTGGTTACAGTGGTATTCAAAATTACAGGCAAAGAAACTACATGACTGTAGGAGAAATCGTGGCTTGGAAATTACCTGGAAAAATAAGGAGTACAGAATGAAAGTGTGACAGAAGGGCAGTGGAAGCACAGGTGTTACATCTTGGGGGAGTGCTATGGAGGGCTGAGTAGGGAGTGAGAATTTGGGGCAAAGCAAGCTGCTTGCAATAGTTGCTGACTTCCAGTGCCTGGAGTGGGATCAGACCTTTTGGAGACTTTCTCTCCTGCAGGGAAACATTCCTCTGCCAGTTGGTTACATAAATACTTACTGAGGGAGGAGCCCGTTCATCTGCAGTGCTGGTCCACAGAGAGGCTGCTGACACTTAGCTGTCAGCTTGGGTCTCAGAGCCTCTTTGGGAGGTGAAACTGGGCTCACCCTCAGGTGCTCTTCCACCATGTCAGATGTTACTTAGATGCCAAGGGATTAAGTTTGCTTTTGATTATCTGCAAGTATGAAGATAAAATGCTGTTGTGAGTAGCAACAGCAAATGACCAAAACTTAGAAATTGGCAAAATTTGGAATTTTGTCTTCTTTGTTGTGTATTTTTCAGCTATTACATTTTAAATTACTTAATTACTTGCTACTTTTTCGTTAGCCACCTTCCAAGTACAGGGTGTTCTGGTCTGGAAATGTAACTTGCAGTATGGTGGAGAGGACAATTTGTAGGATGCCTTTTTTGTGATTACAAGAATTTGTGACAATTGAAGCAGAACATAGCTGGAAGAAAAATGTTAGTTTGGTGATTTAAATTGAACTGCTCAGAAATTGCCTTTAATTGCATGTTTTTGCATTTTCTGAGTGCCCAGACTTTGGATACTAGGATCAGCTTTGTGAAAGTGCTGAATACTTAGATCCACAAATAAAGTCAATCAGAACAGCATGAGCAACTGAGAAATCATGGTCTCCCAAATGTGGCATCTAGAATGCCTTCATCAACACTTATCTCTGGGTTTCCTTCCCCCATATTCACTGATTTCCTGTGGTGTTAACAAAATTAATTATGGTTGTGAAGAACTTAGATATTACTGCACTAAGCACAATAAATAAAACTCAAGAAGAAATTACTAGTGGTGTGTTTCAAGCAAGGATTTCTGTATACCAATCCATGGATTACACACTAAACAATGTAAAAGAAAATATAGTCCTCAGTAGCTGCTTGTTTAATAGGTGCTGTACCTTCTGTGCACATTAGGTATCTGCTGTGGGGAAAAATAAATGTTTGTGTAATTGAAGACAGTGTATGTGTGGAGTAGTAGATCGGTGCTACAGACATCCTTAGTTGTGCCTTTTTCTAACCTTTGTGTGCTTGACTTTGTGGCTGCAATAGTTTCCTCTTAATGTAGCTTTTGAATGTAATATTGAATGCCTGCATTCTTTGTAAATAAAATATGTGCACACAGGGACTGTGCTGGATGCATCAACACTGTTTACTATCCAGGTTTTGAAAAATGTAGAGGAAAACAGAAGTGCTGTAATGATAACTGATTACTTGGGTAACCTAATACTGTTGTCTTTGAATAGTAGTCCATGGATACATTTACATTCAAGATAATATGTATTCTGTCAGTGAGACTGAGGAATTTTACCTGTCTGAGTACCTGGGGGGGTTGCTCTTGTACCTTGTTCTCCCTCATATTTGTTTCATGTATATGTAAATTGGTGTGTCCCCATTGTTATTGTACTTCTCAGCTACTTTGGAAATTGGCTTATTCCATTCTTGGAATTCAGTTTGGGTTCTTTTGACAGCACTGCTTTCAGTGTTTATATTTCATATTTTATGAGGTGCCTTGCAGGCTGTTTTTTATGGTTAAGAATATCTTCATATATATAAAAAAAGTAATATATTACTTTTGGATGTCAACATGAAGTGTTGGGCTTTCTGTTCCTGGATGAGGAGCAGACTCACAGCGTGAGCTACATTCTTAGTTCTGTGGTCAGGCAGGATGCCCTGCTTTGAGTTTTTTCTTAATAGGAAGTATAAAGGGAGCACTAGTGAGCCTGGCTGAGCCTGCCATGGCAGAGGCAGCTGCTCGTTATGATAATGAAATTATTTTTTGGGAGCTTCAGGATTCCCTGCACCAACCACACAGTTCTAGAAAGCAGAGCCATGCAAATCTTGTCTCTCCATGTTGTGGGGTAGCTTTCTTTCCTATATCATGCCTTTTTCTTCAGAATGAAGGTTGATGTTAGTAACGGAAGAGGCCATACCATGTTCTCCTGCTAGTGTTACGATGTGTCCTTCTTTCCCCAACTCAGACAACATTCAAGAATATCCTGTAGACTCAGATTAAAGGTTTAACTCTTCTTTGTTTGGAGTGCAGTCCATCTCTGCCTATTCCCAGCAAGACAGACTTTTGGTAAATACCTTAAAAATCCTTTAAAGGTTTGAAGTAGCTTTTGTTCCACAAAACTAGATTCAAACTCAACTCAGGACCTAAAGGGGACTACCCTTTGTGTCCCTGATGATTTTCTGCATCTACATCTTTCTGTGAAGGCCTGTCTTGTTGGGTGACTACTTCCACCAGGAAAATGAAAAGATGGTGTGCGATGGCTCTTTTCAGTTGTTTCTTTAGAGCTCAACATTAAAAGCTTCACAACTTCTTTTCCCCCTTTGTTACTTTGCTTTCCAGACAGGGTTTGCCTTTACCATATATTAAATTTCTTCTTTGATCTCTTCCCAAGTTTCCTTGTGGTCAGGGAATCAGGCCTTGGATCCTGTCTCCCTGCTGCAACTGTCAAACCTATAAAAGCACTTTCCACTTCCATCATGAAGAACTTAATTTTTAATTTTTAATGACTGTAAGAACTTGTCAGATTGTCTCGATAATGCGAAAGAAAGAAAGGATGTTGCCCAGTGAACCCACAGATCTAGTCTGAGCTGTGAAACAGGACATTGTGGAGCAAGCAACCTACTGTTACAGCCAGGCATAACAATTTAGGAGGCCAGGCATACTGCAGGAGAAGGCCCCAGAGAATCACAGGTATAATTGAGTTTCAGAGGGATCTTTAAAAGCCATCTGGACCAACCTTCTAGTCACAGCGGCCAACTTGAAAGCTGGATCCAGCTCTGAAGTTAGATCAGGTTGCTTGGGGTATATCAAGTCAGATTTTGAATATCTCCAAGGGTGAAGCTTCCACAGCCTCTCAGGGTAGTCTGTCACAAAGTTAGACCACCCTCATGGAGTGGGTGGTCCAAATATATGGTCACAATGTGTTAGCATGCTGTATCAGTTCCTGGGCTCTTGTCTAGCTCTGTGCACTCCAAAGCAGAGTTGTATGCATGTGATCTGCTCCTTTGTGTGGAACACAAACCCTTCTCATTTTCACAGCCTGTCCTTCTAAAGGAGCCTTTATCCATTCACCACAGTACCTCAGGCATGCAAACTATCCAGCTGCCAACTGAGGAGAGATTATGGGTCGAAGTCATGGTGTAAGTGCAGGTAAAAAGGTAGAAATATCTTAGTATTGACTGGAAATTTTTGAGATGTGCATGTTTATATCCTGCTTCCTTCTGTTTTTCTGTCAATCTTCTCAGGACCATTCTGGCCTAAGACTGAAATGGTTCTTTGTGCACTCCTCCTTACGTGCTTGGGACTAAAGGTGAGGCAGGATTCTGAAAGTGCATGCCCTTTGTGGACACTTTGAGTTGAATAAGTTCAGTTGTTGCAGGCAAAAAGGATACTGTACATGTAAACTGCATGTCTTATTGCTTGTAATTGTTAGTCCTGCTCGAACAACTCTGGCAGCTGGGCCTTTGTAGCAGTTTTGCTGCAAATTTTTCTTAGTCTGAGAGAGTGGAAGCCACTGGAGAATGTATTATCTGTATAGGTCAGGAGGACAGGAGTTCGGAGAAACAGAAATTGGTCTGGTTAGTTTGTTTTTACGAAGTTGGAGGCTGGGCTAGCATAGTGACCATTGAGTTGTAAATGCAGAAAGAAAAATACCCACCTCACTATAGAGAATTCTACAGTCTCAAAACATCACTATCCTGACAATTTAAACTGTTTAGATCCTTGCTGTCGTTGCTGTGATCCAGGTTTCTCTGTTGCAGTTGACACCTGGATTGATCAGATCCTACAGTGAGCTTGTTCAGCTTCTGATACCTGCAGAAACTGAATTCCACAACAGAACAGAAGAATTTCCTGCTGGTGTAGGAAGCTTACCAGCTCACCAGTGGGTCTGTGTATGAGTGATAGGGAGTGGGTGGCACTACATGCCACCATAGGATTGCATGGAGCTGGAGAGTAAAACTGTTGGCAGCAACAGTGACTTAAATTGTCTTAGAACCACAACCTTATGTGAGTGCTTTCTCCAGCTCAGGAATTTCTAAAGAGGCGCTCATTTCTTCCTCTTTCTTGCTTGGGTCTTCCAAGGTTCATAACATGCTGTTAAACCTTTTCCTTTCATAGTTTTAATCTTTTTAAGTTGGTAGAGGCAGAGTCTAGGAATGAATGTAAATTGCAATTCGGTTACTAAGAACAGATCAAGAGTGGCATTTGGTAATGAAATTCCATGATTGCGTTGCTGTAAAGTGGAAGAACTTGAAGAAAAATGTAATCTGCAAATATTTGAAGGCGATTCTTCGAGGAAGCTGTGGGAGAGAGAAATGCTAAGGAGACTTGTCATACCTGAAGCAGTAAAAAAGCTTTTGTTTCTCTTCTCTGCCATTGACTTGTTTGTGATGAGAACTGTAGCCCTTTAGTGATTTTTGTTTCTTTGTAAATTGGGTGGGTGATTATTTCAGAAAAGACAAGAGAGCTTTAGAACTTGTAGTGTTGAGTAAATGTTTATAAAGATACTTTATAAAGAAAGCTTGTAGGGATTGGTAAACTCAGAATTACCCTTGCAGCCTAGAGATTAGTGGTAAATTGGCTGATCTTTCAAATGTGTTGCCTTCAAAGGTCAAAACAAGCTGACAGTGGGGGATGTCCCTTGTACTTGCTTTAGCTGACTGTCTGTGAGTACAGTACTACCACTACATGATATTTTTATTTGACTGGACTGGTTGGAAGGACTGTGCACCTGTGTAATAATGAGGAACATTTTCTTTTAAGAAGAAAGTTATAGATTGTATGGAGTGTATTAATTTTGTAATTAATAAATAATTGTAATAAAATGTATTAAAATAATAATGGGAGCATAAGTATCCCTAATTAAGATACTAAGTAAGTATCTTAATTAGTTAACATGTTTTTGTGACTAGGTGGAAGCTTGTCCATGTAGACCAGGTGAGATATAATACTGTGGTGTTATATCTGTATTTGCATTGCAATGTGGGCATGAAGCATGTGTACAGCTACTGCAGTGTAGTTTTAACCCTCTAAAGCCAGAAAGAGGAGACAAACTCAGTGAGTGTGCTTACAGAAGTGTGAGAAAAATGGAATTCTTCCTTTTCTAGCTTTGATTTGTGTATGGTTTTATGTTAATATCTGTCAAAACTAAGACATTTTGGGTTATAGCTTTTGGTGTAGAACAACTTTTTTGGGGGGGTGAAGGTGTTTGTGTAGGAAAATACTCATGGTGACACTTGACGCTGTTGTGTACTATATGTCCAAGTCAAGTACAAGTTTTTCTCTGACACACTAAAAAACTCCCACAAAAACAGACTCTCCCAGGTGACAGGAATTGGTATTATCTCTGCAACCTTTAGAGTCAGTTTTAATGCAATTTTTTTCCTAAAATACCACAGCTAAATTCCTTCCTTTAAGAAGGATGCATTTGTTTCCAAAATAAGTGCTTCCAATTAATAAATTCAATGCAATTTTGACTAGGAAGGCCTTAGACTGCAGTAACAGGTCAAAACAATAAACAGGGGATCTTTCCATTCCCTGGGATTCAGGCTCAGGTAAACATATTTAGGAAAAATTGGAAAGGACAGGGAGTTGGATATAATTTATTAAAAGTTTCTGACAGTGTAGAAATTCGTCTAGATATCTTTTCTGGTACAGGAGGCAGATATGAAGGATCTGTGTCTTCATTACAAATTGAAAACTCACATTAGATACTTCATCACTTTGCTTCAGCACTTTGCTTAAGTAAAAAAAGGGCATTCCTGATGTAAGAAGGTATTGTTTGGTAGCAGAGAGAGATGAGGTACATTATGTAGGCATTTTAAAGGTATTTAGTAGTTTTTTGATATTACAGGAAAAAATGTAGATTCAGCTCAGATGGGAGGAGAACCCATTCTGTGTTGCTTGAAATCTTCCTTGGGATTTCTTTCTACTTTTGGAAAGACCTTTCCAATCACACTTTTATTTTTCAGGTGTATCCTTAACTTTTTTTCTTCACCTGCTATTCAAAATGAACAGAAACTGCACATGTAAAACATGGGAAAGACTGACTGAATGTTAAGAGTGGAGTAAGTTTACAGTAAGGTTAGTTTACATATATTTAGCAATGTTAGGTTAATGGTTGGACTTGATCTTACAGGTTTTTTACAGCCTTAATGATTTTATGATTCTGTTCTTGTTCTGTAACACTGAAGAGTTGCATTTTAGGATGGGATTCTTTATGACTTTCGGCATTTGAGCTTGGAAGGAGATTCCAGAACTTGTTATTTCTAAGGCTCTCAGTGTTGTCGGGCTCTGGATAGATGATACAGGACAGATACCTGCCATAAGTGGGTGTTCTCTCAGTTGAGGATGCTTCAGACTTCTAAAACACTGTCAAGCATGCTTAGTTGACCCAGGGATGTTCTGAGATCACCTAGTGGAACTCTTGTACAAAAATCCTAATGAGATACAGGAGGCCTCACCTAAACCACGTAGAAACAAAAATATCATGTCTAGGTTATAAACAGATGTCTGCTTTTGAAGTGTGGTCTCTGCTGAGCAGTAGGTTTAGATAAAGGTTTCATCATAAGGTCTTGCTAAATATATAGCTCCTGGTTTCTAAAATACTTTTTTTCCAGAATATGGTGGCAAAATACTGTTCTAGAGAGATCAGTTTTGTCTGTGCTCTGTGTGATTTCCTTGGAACTGCTGAGCTGTGGAAGTGTATCTTGGTGGGAAAGCCTTTCTGGTTAAGGTTTTGTGGAGGAGAGTGAGGTCATATTAAACACACAGAGTTGAATGTTAGCACTTCTTAACTGGATTTGAAAAAACTAGTGAGTAGGAGGATAGGAAGAGAGAGAATATGAACTTAAAACACCCAGCAAGAACTATTGTAGCAGTCTGTTTCTGTGGGCACTGGAGTGAAAAATAGCTTGGTAATACTAGATATCAAAGAGGCTTTTACATGGCAGTGAAATTTTGTAGAATTTTGACAACTTAATGTTCAGACTAATAAACTGTGGCTGTCAGGTGATAAGTGATATAGAGAAAATTCCTGGGCAACTTCAAAGGGGGAAGTTCAGTTTCGTGTTAATAAATTGGTGGTTCTCTAAAATTTCAGTGCTTAGCTGCTTTTCAGAGGTTAAGTTCTGGTTCAAATAAAATTGCATTTAAAGTGTGATACTTTATCTAGCATACAGCTGCCACAAGCAGCCACTTCTCAGAAGAGGAATTTAACTTCAATGACTGCCTCTGTCTTTGGCAAAACCCCCAGGAATTGCCAATTGCTCCAAAATACTTACATATTTGAATGAAGTTACGTTTTTCAAACAAGGTTTGAAAAAGGAAGTTGGAAAAAAAATGTTTATCACCCAGTTTCAGGAAATTTTATGTTATTTAGAGTTGGGTTATAAGATAGATACATAAAGTTAAATCAATATAGCAGCAAGCTTTCGAGGTATAGAGTAGTATTTAGTTAATGTTAATTCTACTTCTGTTAATTATTCCTACGTTCTGCCACAGTCTTGGCAGAATGTATGTTTGAAGTATGCTGAGTTTTAAAAATTTTAGAGATTTAGTTGTGGTTGAGTTTAGTGAGAGAATGTATAACTTGTTATTGCAGTAATCTGCTATTAAAGTTTGGGATATCTCCCTTTTGAGCTGTAAGCTTGCTTTTACATGGCAATTGGGGTGAAACACATTTAATTCCCTGCAAGTAAACTGTAAGTAATTATTAAACACTTTATAATGATTTAATGCAAATATTATGCAGTGTCTTGTGGGTGACAGATATTGGAAGGACAAATGAACCAGAAATAGGAATGCACTGATTTGAGACCAGGAGTGAGTCCAGGCTTGTATCAAAATTCAGTGATGTCTGTGAGAACAACTGATGAATTGTGAAGAGCAAGTAGCAGGATGTAATATCGTCAAAATAAGAGGAAAGGTTTGTGTGATAGAAGGCTTGCCTGCTTTTCCCAGCTGACTGAGTTGAATTCATTATAGCCTGCTTGCTGAGTGACTGTTCATTTGGGAAACTTTAGCAACTCCATGGATGGGTGGATGAATAAATTTGTATAACAAAGTTCTGAGAACTGGAGACTTTCAGGGTAGCATACAGATCTCTGAGGAAAAATCTGGGTAATATACCTAGAAGTTCCCAGACCCTGCTAGCTCCTGTTGGGAATGTGGTGGGAGCTGGTGTATATTTTGTGCTTGTGAAATTTGATTCAGATTCTATTTTTTGTAATGCTGCATGCACAATGACCAACCATTATTCCACTTATATGCTGGAATGCCTGTTAGAAAAAGTACTCCACATACAGGATCTGTCTGAATACTGAAACACTTTTTTTCCTACTTTGTTTCACTTACATATTTCAGAGAGCTGATACTTATTAGGGGTTTCACTAAAGACAGAGGTAGTCACTGAAGTTAAAATGGCAGCCTGTGGCAGCTGAGGCCACGCAGTGAGGATTCTTTGCATAGTTACCTGTGTTGTACCTGGAATAATTAACTTTGTTGTCATATTTGGGCACTTCTCATAGTCACACAATTCTCAGACAAATGCTGTGAAATGTATATATTTGGAAGTCAGTTTGAAAGAAGGCAATGACTAGAATGTTTTATGTTGCTGAATGCATGGCAGCACTGCATAGGGAGCTTTGGCAAATCCACCTTTTGTGCATCGTTCCTGCTTTTTTGATCTGTTTGATCAGAAATGTTATTTGATGGGTCGTGAGCTTCCATGGGTGGCAAGGCAGTTTACCAGCTGTCTTCAGCTACAGTGAAAAGCTTGGTCTTTTATAAATCTTTTTAATATTACTAAGGTTTAATCTTTTGTTAAAAGTGCCTGATGTTTGCTAAATCAAGATATATAAAGCATCTGAACTAATTTTTGATGTCCTTGCGGTCTTTGAGTTTTTAGACTTACCTTCTGAAACGACATTCTTTCTGTGAAAACATTTGCATTGTTTCAGCTAAAAGCACAGTTGTTTGTAACATGCAAACTGGACATGAGATACTGCTTTGCTGTAGTTACTAATCTGCTGATGAATGATTCTTGTAGAGATTGGAAGGGATTTGTGTAGGCTGAAAACTGAATATAATGAGTTTCAAAAATGTAAGCAATTTAAAATACTGCTTGAATGTGAATTAAAATGTTCAGAAGCCACACACAGTTGCTTGAAATCTTGATCCTTTTTAGCCATCCATAATGCCATCATTGTGGGGTTTTTTCCCAAAGTATGTGCGTCCACCCTAAAATTGTACTAAATCAGGTTTCTGAGAGGCAGCTGTCATCCTGAATATCTTACTATGCAAATAGGCTCTGCCATGTTGGAGGTTAGTGCCTCAGGAACTTCATAAGGGTATAGATACATATCTTCTGATCTTACAGGTAACAGCAGTAGTCATCTCTGCCTCTTCCTTCTGCCTTTTGTACAGTTTAATGCTCTGTTTTCTGTGGTTTTCACAGGTCTGTGTGATGGCTTCTACCTGTTTGGGTCAAAATAACCCTTTTTAGCAGAGACCAACTGCTTTGAATTTTAAGCTTGCCTGCTGTTCTTTGGGAGTGAAAAGCAGGAGGACTGGTTGGGCCAGCTGGTGAATAATCATGCATGTACCCACTCAGTTCTATCATGTGCAACTTCGATCTGTTCTTGAGAGAAACTTGAGGCTCTGACTTTGAGGGATATGGTGTAACTGGTCAAGTTAATTCCCAGATGATTACAGTTCATGTTGCAAAAATTCCATTTGTACTTTGTCTGAATACTGTGATGATTGGTGTATAATGTTATAGATGTACCATGTTCCATTTTGGAGAATTTTGTCTTGCAGAGAAAGAACAAAGACAGCTGGAGCTGAGTGAAAGAATAGGTCTTGTTCAAGAGCAGGGTTTACATCTGTTTTTATTGTGTGATACTCCAACTCAGGAGTCTTTACATCATAGAACCAAAGAATACCCAAATATTTTATGATAACTTAAGAAATTGTTCCCCAGGCACTGGTAAAATGGTTGTTACATGATGAGAAAGTTGTTAGTATTGGATAAGCCTGAAATCTCCCTTTCCTGGCTTATAGTATTGATACTTCTTCAAAGGACTGTTTAGCTGTCTCTTTGCTGTGTCTGCAGTGTCATGGGTATCCACTGAAAAAGTCCGCAAATGGACCAACTTGTAATTTGTCAAGGTATTTCTGTATGATCTGAGCGTCTGCCTTCTGTGTGTTTGTGAGGTCGGTTCATTGTCCACAGGCTGTAATAGTGAGTGTAACCTGCTGTTACTGCAAAGAAAAGAGGGTTCATCTCAGCTGTCTGCAGTTTTGTGAGCCATACTGTGAAAAAGGTCACTTGGTTTGTTGAGCCTGGAGAAGAGGAGGAGGCTGAGGAAAGATCTCAAGTGGTCTGTGGCTTCCTCATGAGGGGAAGCAGAGGGACAGGCACTGATCTGTTCTCTCTGGTGACCCGTGACAGGACCTGAGGAAGTGGCCTGAAGCTGAGTCAGGGGAGTTTTAGGTTGGATATTAGAAGAAGGTTCTTCACCTGGAGGGGTGGTTGGTCACTGGAACAGGCTCCCCAAGAAAGTGGTCACATCACCAAGCCTGACAGAGTTCAGAAAGTGTTTGGACAATGCTCTTGGATACATGGTGTGATTATTGGGGTGTCCTGTGGAGCGCTAGGAGTTGGACATGATGAGCCTTGTGGGTCTCTTTCAACTTAGGACAATCTATGATTAAAAAAAAAAAAAAGGCTTAACTCTAACCACTCTTTAAGTGACATCTCCGTTGTCTCTTTTTCCCTTATTCCTCTTTGCATTCATGAATCAGTTCTTTGGAAAAAAATTAACTGTATGCATTAATATCTTCTATGTTACTGCTTTCAGCACATCTTAGTGAATAAATATTATTTTATCAGCCCACTTGGCAATAATGACCATTAACCTGATTGTTAACTGATGGGTCTCAGATGGAATGCTGAATGCATGCTTGTTCCAAAATGGCAGAATCTGCCTCTCCTTTTTACTGTAATAAAGCTGCTTCTGTTTGCAGCACTGTGTTGCTGGGAGACTGCAGCTAATTTTTATGGCGCATGTCAGTAGTACTGATTCAAATTATACATTTCATTGAGTAGTTCTTCATTTTGCTTGTAAACTGCCTTCTGTAAGGGGAGAGAATATTTTTTTGTTCTGGGGAGAGCAGTATCCAGACCAGAGAATATGACTGAATCTGGAACAAAAGCTCAGACTGTTCTGTTGATAAATCATTGTACTTCCAAAGTCATTTCAGGGGGTATGGTGGCCTGACTAAATTTACACCAGTCTGATAGTCAAGTCTAACACAGGTATTCAGGAGAATTCCAGGTGAGGCAAACACATCTCCTCAAACTGCTGTTTTTCTTTTTCAGACTCCATGGTGCAAAACTTCAGCATGTGGCGTGACTTTAAAGCAAAACAACAAAATAGACTGAGAGATTATGAATTGGAAAACTGTGTCGTTTTGGTTCACAGCACAGATAACGGTGGCGATTTTGGGGCTGTGTAGAAAATGCAGTCCTTTTTAAAATGATTGTTGCACAGCTTGCACGTGGATCAGGACATGCATGCAATTACATTGGCAAAAAGTGGGTGTAATTGGGCATGCACCTAAATGGAAAAATACATATGTAAGGTGGAATCCGACTAATGAGTAAAAAATTCTTTTGCTTGCTGAATCTGTACTCCTTTTCTGGCTAAAGGAGATGGTGGTCTGTTTTGTGCTGTTCACAGTCTGCTTAGGTTTGTAGCAGTGTCTTGTTTTTAATCTTGCTTGAGATGCCTCTCTAAAATGGGGTGTGTGTGTGTGTCTGAAGCCTGCTTGCTTAAACACGCGAGTCATGTCAGCTGCAATGCGGCAGTGCTTGGTGCTAATGAGGTGAGCAGCCAGAGCACCCGTCTGCTTATGTTTGCTCATCTCTGTGCAATTATGGCTGTGGGGATTGGAAAAAGGGATTTGTATTGGATGTGGCTCTGTTTTGGCCTTTCCAGAGCGTGGTTCTGCGTTCTCCTGAGGACTGGGCAGCACATTTCAACCTCCATTTTGGGAGTTAGGTGGTTGCTTCATTATATTTAATGCAAGCTCTGAAATACATCCTTGTATTTTGAAGTACTTGGACAGGTTGGGAGAAAAAAAGAAAAAAAGGAAGTACAGAGAGGGGAAATCCCCCCTTCTTCTCACCCCCCTCCTCTCCAACTCCCCCCGCAATGAATTCTAATGCACCTTGAAATGACATATATTGCCTGGCAGGCTGTGCCTTTAGGTAGAGTAGATACAAGTCTGTATTTGTAAAGTTATGTCTTTGGAATAGAGTAATCAGGTAATAAAATTTGGTTAGATCTCAATAGTTACAACTGGCCTTTGGTAGGCACAAAATGCAGATGCACTGTGATTTCTCAGCTCACCTTTCGTTTTGTAACCCTTAAGGTGCTGACAGCAGTGTGAGCTGAGTATTTTATGCTGAAGTCATAAAGTTTTGCTTTGAACATAAGGCAAATAAAGTGAATATCAAATCTTGTTTGTCTTTTCCCGTCCTCAGATGCCTGACTGTCTCCATTGAGCTTGATGCCTTCCCGTCCAATCCTGTCGTATTCCTATTCCTGCAGCTTGTCTTTCAGTGTTTCTTTTTCAGAGAATTAGCCTGTAAAACTATAGGTCATGATTAAGTAATGTATTGATCTTGGTGGCAAAGCTGGCTTTCCTTCTAGTTCCTGCCTTTGTCACAGGATGCTTCCCTGTTAGCTGATAAAGTTATTTCTGAGTAGTTATTTAATATAAATCAGATTGTTGAAATTACCTGTTAAAAATACTGCTGGTTTTTTGTGTTTTTTTAAGGATCGTATCTAGTCTCTGTTACTTTGGCAATATGTTGTGTAACGTGATACCACAGAGGGATCAATACCACTGGGACTGGGAAAGGTATGAACTGCATCCTGTAGGCAAGAACCAGCGGTGGGAGGCAGGAACCTCTTGAGCTGTTGATACAGCTGATGTGAGTGTAGTGTGCATCTTACACCCATAGAAAGGAGGGTGTGTCAATCTATAAAAAAATGTCCTTCACCCTGGGAAGGAGCCCAGGACTACGTGCCCTGATTAAGTCTGGTTTTTGCTTAGTCCTAGTTTTAAGTGAGTTAAGAGTGACTTGTATGAAACAGTACAGCTGACAAGATGCATGCTAGGGAGAGTTGTGCTGCATTAACACTCCCTGTTGAAGTCTGGTATCTCTGTGATCACAGATAGTGCAGTATTTCTTTGCCTGTTTACCTTCTCCTGGAGGTATGACTTAAGACTGGGATGTTTTTCTCTTCCTTCTTTAGGTCTCCGGGTGAAAGGGGAGCTCATCACTGCTTACCCACAAGTGGTGGTTGTGCGTGTGCCAACACCTTGGGTCCAGAGTGACAGCGACATCACAGTTCTTCGCCACCTAGAGAAGATGGGCTGTCGATTGATGAATCGTCCTCAAGCCATCCTCAACTGTGTCAACAAGTTCTGGACGTTTCAAGAGCTTGCTGGCCATGGTGTGCCTCTTCCAGACACTTTTTCATATGGTAAGGCTGTTGGATCAAAAGGATAGCATACTTGCCTAGACAACTTAGGCTTTTGCAGTGCAAAAGATACGAGTCAAGTTTTGGAAATCCATAGAAATTTAAGTAGCATGAGGCCAGTTCCACAGCTAAGTGTTGAGTAACCAGAAAAGGAAGTTAAAGTTACAACACCCACATTCTGGTTTTGTCTTTGTTGATTAGCTTGTGATGCTCTGAAAAGAGTACTTGGACTGTACCCCAGCCTTGCAAGCAACTGACTTTGGCTGTTAGTGCTATAATACTTGCTGTTCTTTTCCAATTGCCCAAAACAACAGACAAGAGCTTGGGGTACTAAATGTCATAGGTATTACAGAGAACTAGACTTTGGTACAACCTGAAAGTAGATTAAACTCCTAGATGAATAAAAGGGTCTGCAAATAGATTAGTTTCTGTGAAAAGACAAGAGTAGCAAAGAGTACAAGCCCTTGTGTTCACCTTTTTACAATAGTTTGGCCTTTGTTTCGCACCAAAACAGTTAATTATTGTTTATTGTGCTTGCCTCTGGAATCTCTGGTATCTCTGGTTCCTGACAGAGTGCTAGCTTAGAGGAACCATTTGTCTGATGGTGTTTCTACCCTGATGCTATTCCTGCTTTTAATTACAATCTATTAAAGAACTGAAGATACCTCTCAACCTTCCTTTCCTTCTGGGAAAATACCAGTGCTTTCCTCCCCTTTGTGTGATTGCATCAATAGGCTTTTGTAATGGGAACTTGACAAAATGAGAAAAAAAATCGACGAAACCAAAAACATGAGTTTCTATCAACTACTATGAATTACTATTTCCATCAGTTACCATGAAAACACATTTGAGAAGAAACATACCCTTTCTTTATACATGTGGTTACTCTAACTTGTTGAGAAAGGAATGAGTTTTTTTTTTTTTGGGGGAAGGGGAGACCATGAATGATGCTGAATAATTGCAGAACATACCTGTTTGATTATAACTCCCTCCCACTTCTGTTAGTACCTGCCTCTGGAATTTGACAGAAGCAAGAGTTTCTTTTCTTTTCTTTTCTTTTCTTTTCTTTTCTTTTCTTTTCTTTTCTTTTCTTTTCTTTTCTTTTCTTTTCTTTCTTTCTTTTTTTTATTTTAAAGCACAAATATCAAGTTATGGGTGAGAGCTGACTTTGCCGAGTAAAGCTGGATGTGCTGAATGACGTGTTACTCCATGACATGTATTAAACTCCATGGCAGGGTCGTGATGGCTGCTGCTGGCTTTGTGACCATAGTCGTGGCTTGACTTCTGCACTTTACTGCACAATGTGTTAGAGGGGGCTCGTTCCTTTGTCTGCTGACTTTTCTCTTCTGTATTTCTTGTGCTGTGGTCAGCCTCCTTTGAAGTGAACTCAAGTAACCTTGAAGTAACAACCATAATTGTGTGAATGGCCATTAAAAGCTACTCTCCTTACAGATGCAACGAGATTAAAAGGTTGAAGTACTACTTCAGGGTATAGGGAGAATGAGATACAGGAGACTTAAGCCTTCAAAAGGGGAGAAGTGGACTGACAAGGTCTGGGTTGTTGCTGCTGTCTGGATTTTGCCTTGTCATTGTATTCTATGTTGCTTCCCTGGTTAGTAGTTTGGATGGAACTGTTACTAGTGTTATGTGTCTGCTATTTTCCTGTTGGACATTTGAAAAGATGGGAGTTGGTAAAGTAAAAGGGATAAACTGGCACAAGATGGTAGAACTGGGGCATTCAAATTTGGAGGATTAGATTGAGCCTTTTGGGGTTGTGATCAAGAGGCCTTTGTCAGCTTGTATCTTCAATTCCAAAGGAAGTAGGAGTTAGTATCCCACACATCACAAACACCTTCAAAGTGTGACCAAGGTCCTCTTAACTGATAGTTTTTTCTGCATTATCTAAGCTGTAAGGGTGGGAGGAATGTATGGCAATTACATCCCCAATTTGGCCACACCAGACTGGTGGCACATAATGTTGTTGGTTTTCTTTTTGCCAGGTGGTCATGAGAATTTTTCCAAAATGATTGATGAGGCGGAAGTGCTGGAGTTCCCTATGGTGGTGAAGAACACGCGGGGTCATCGAGGTGGGTGTGAGGTCAGGGGCGAGGGCAAGGAGTATTCTGAGCAGCACTCCAAGATTTTGTCTCATCAAGGAATGATAGTTAAGAAGGTCGTCTGTTGAGTGTTGGACATCTTTCCAATGCATCTAAATTCTGCCACCCTTTGAATTCTGAATGTTGAATAGACTGCAGCACTGGGAAACAGTTTTAGTAGAGCCCAATCTTGCAAAGGCAGGGGGGAAAGAGTTCAAAATTATGGTGCATTGGTGACTTCTATGAGGAAAGGTTTGAACTGGAATAATGGGAGGTCTGGCCTTCATCAAGTTGAAAGAAGCCTACGTGGATTTTAGGGATGTTTCTAAATAGGCATAAGAAATGAAATCTCAGTTAATTCAGTGACCTTTTTCCTACTCTACTTTGTCTATAATTAGGTTTCTGATCTAAATAAAATTTTATGTATTGTTTGTCAAACTGGATCTCTGTTTTTCACAAAAATACCTCTGACAGTGTCAGTGGTATTACTGCAGTTACATATTAAATTGCTCTGTTACCAGTCTTTTGTTTTAGGTGTTGAATATGAAACAAACATCAACTTCATTTAGCGTTAGTGGTTGCTAAAGGAAGCCAGGTTTAAATCAGTTTCAGAGGTTATTTGCAGAGGAAGTTTCTCTGGTTTTAATATACTTTAAAACCAATTTAATAAATACTAGAAATATAAAGAGACTAAAAATGAAGTTAAAGCACAAACCCAGGAGTAACTTTAAACAAAATCATGGCTAAAAGACACCACTTCTTCCTTCTTTCTGTCCATCAGTTTGCTCCCACTCTGTGCTGCTCTGGTGCTTCTGTTCTGCTGGAATTAGTACTTCTGCAGTACCCATGCAGTAAATGGATTCAGGAACTGATGTTGAATGGATCTAGATAAATTATTTTTACTCAGATTAATTCCTTACGTGACTTAACACTTACTCGCACAAATGCTTGTGGTGATGTAATGGAAGAGAGCAAAATGCTGGGGCTGAGGAAGATCAGACCTGCTTCTGTTGGTAGCAATACCTGTTAGTGTGGTTTTAAAGTGTGGGTGAAGCTCTAAAGCCAAGGTGGAGTTTGATATTGCAGCAAGATGAATTTGACAGCTGTGGAATATCTGAGACAGTAGATTTGACTTGACACTGCCTTTTGTGAAGATCTGAATGATTTTAGAGTTACAGCTATTGACTTTCTTCTCCTTTTTTTTAGCCAGGATTCCTGTAAATCTGTGTGCAAGTTTTGCGTTAGAGCACTTTAAATTCCAGGCATTTTAATGCAAATTTATGCAAAGTACATATCTTTTCACATTAAGAGAGTTGGGGAAACTTTTTCACATTAATTGAAGAGCAGCCATTTGCAAATTATATTTAAAATAAACACACAAATGTGGTCATAGGTACTGGCTGATGAATAAAAGTCATACTCTTCTAGACCCATTTTCTACGCAGTTTGCTGCTGCAGCAAATGGGCCAATCCGGGTTTTGCCAAGATGTCATGATGCTGCATAATTCCCAAGAACTAAGTAGTTCCCCTCCAAGGCATCATTCTTCCTATTCCATTTCAGGAATACAGTAGGATTAATTGCCTGTAGGAGAGATGAAGTTTGGAGTGGGAGAAAGGACATAGAGGTTTTTTTCTTGTCTTCAAAGAAAGAATTCTTTCTTGAATTTTAAGCTTATATTCTCGTTTCTCTATAATGAGAAATTCCATGTTCCTTAAGCAGTGTGCTGTGTTATGGAGACCTTAAATCCTCTCTAAACAGAGGCTGCTCTAGTTTGGCTTAGGAGCACTTGTTGAAATTCTTTACACATTATTTATCCTAGTCCTGCTACTGCTGCATTTCTGTTCCCTTACTTAAGGAGGGCAGTTTATCAATTTATTTTTGTACTCTGTTAACATCATAACATAATCGAATGACAGTTCTGCCAGAAGAGAAAGTGTGCAGTCTTATTGCAAAACATAAATCTAATATGACACAGAGCCCTTAAGAAAGGGGGAAAAGAGTTGGGAAATGTAGATACGTCAAGATGGAAAGGAATGCAGTCTTGTGAGACTAGAAATTAGATAGAAAGTGGTAGAGCCTGTTTCAGGAATGACTTTAACCAGTATTAATACAATTGGAAAAGAACAAAGTCTTTGGTGTGGTGTAGAAATGAAGGGGAATAAAATTACTTACTTCAGGTTAAAAAATCCAAGTCCTAGAGATGTTTGCTTGCAGAAAAGCTAGTGATTTGTAAAGAAGTATTTTTCAGTTGTAGGATATTCCATTCATTTAATGTCTTGTGGAATCTTCTGCTAAATTATCTTGGATACTGTGGAGTGGAATGTTTTCCTCTGAGTGTAGTTGTTCCACTGCAAGCCTCATTCTGGAGTTGTGAGCCCTTTTAAGTATTGGGAAGAGCAGCTCTCAGGAACTTCCTAACAGAGAAGTGGGTGGTTCTGCAGTGACACACTAGAGACTTCAGAGTTCTTAGGTGCCCAGTGTTTAACAGTTTCATGTTGTTTGTTCCTGTGTGCCAAAAGCTGTAGGCTGTGGGTCCTGTCCTCTTGAATGAACAAAATTGCTTTTAATTAAATGTCTGCTGCTCTTTAAGCGTTTCTTCCTTTTTTTCTCTCACTAAGGGCTTGTACCAAAAGAAGTTGAAACTGCAAGACCACCTCCTTTATCTAAAGCTTTTCTCTTTTTCCTTGATTCTTTCTTTTTCTTTTTTTTACAACTCACATCTCCTCAGCTCTGCCAGTACTTGAACACTTAAAAGCACTGAATCAGTGGAACGCTGTTGTCCGTGGAAGAATTTGTAAATGGGTATAAGCTACAGATGGGGCCTGTGAGAATGGGCAGTGTGCTGGTCGGAGGTTTTACTTTCATGTGCTGAATCATTGATGCAGCTCAGATGGGTAGCTGCTTTCAATATGCCGATGTTCTTTCCTCCATACAGGTAAAGCTGTGTTCCTGGCACGAGACAAACACCATTTGGCAGACCTAAGCCATTTGATCCGTCACGATGCCCCTTACTTATTTCAAAAATACGTTAAGGAGTCCCATGGCAAGGATGTGCGCGTCATCGTAGTGGGAGGCCGTGTGGTGGGCACCATGCTCCGCTGCTCGACAGATGGGAGGATGCAGAGTAACTGCTCACTTGGTAGGAAAAGCATTGCTCATAGTTTTGATCAGAATTTTTCAATCCAGTTGAAAAATCACAAAGCCAACTGAAATAAGCTGCAGGTGTTATTTTGTGTTAATTGTGCTTACTGCTGGGGGTTTAAAGGGGAAACACAAGAATAAGGATTAAGTAAGAAGCATGTTGAGCAAATACAGGAGAGACAATCTCTGTTCACAGTGTTAGATGGATAGGATGGATGACAAGCAGGGGAAAGTTCTAGAACACAAATGGAGCAACTGATGTGGTAATGGCAGTTTGATGCTAATGCCATGTTATCATTTGTTTCATGCTGTTAAGAGGAACAGAAAATGAAGGAAGACAGAAAGCAAGACTTAAGGGAGGTGGAGGGGGCAGTCAGCTAGCAAGAGGGTAGAAGAAATTGGTAAGGAGAGGCAACTGTTGAAGGCAGTGAATGGTTGGATTGCACTGTGCATCTTCTGTGCTGCCTTAAGTCTGTCAGGTTCCTCCCTGCTACCTCTTCCCCCAAAGCCCCTATCTGGAAGAAAAAAGAGGTTACTGCATTGATCGTAGCATACTCAGAACTGAGATTCTGCATAGCTTTGGGTGTTGGACATGGGGGTTTCTGAGGGTAAAAGGAGGCAGGACACTTAAGGGTGTCTGGCTGAAACTGTACTGAACCTGAGCAGGAATGGGATAAAATGTGTTCATGTGTAGTGCAGTTTTGGTTAGTCAAAATGCCTAAGAGGTTTTAGTTACTACTTGATGCAGAGGAAATACAGCCTGAAAGATTTTTCTGCTGAATGGTTTTTTTTTGTTTGTTAGTGTATAGGTTATTTTTAAACTTAAGTATTGTGATAGATGAAGTGTGAGCTTGTTAATACCTAGATGATGAACTGTGAACCTGACCAGCTGAGGTTCAGACACAAATGTTCCGTAATTCTTGCTTTAGAGACAGTAACCTGTGATAGCAAGTTGAGAGGGATGTGAGCGGATGATGTCTTAATCCCCATCCCCCTCAATTATATCTACAGTTAGAGCTGTAATCTTATCAAGAGCTCTAGGTTTAATTTTGCAGAAATATTTCTTGTGATCACTTACAGACATGTAAGGAAAGCCTGTACCTGAGAAGGAACAAGGGTGGTTTGTTAGTTCATTTTTTTAATATCCTGGGATCATAAAAATGTGTATTTTTTCTTGACTAAAAAGTCATCGCTTAACTGTTTTTAAACAAGTCATAATCTTGACCTGCCAAAGGCAGGTCAGAATCTTTTGAAATCCTGGTGTGGCATCAAGTTCATTAGTAGTCACTGTGGAAAGGAGGTTGCTTTCTAAATCATCAGCAGTGTGCTTGCAGGCTGACTTTGAAGCTTCCCAACTGAAAAGCACCGACCGGTTGAGAAGGATGTCAGTCACCTGTGACCTGAGCGCAGCCAGCAAGTTTTTTTCACTTCTTCCAGGTGGTGTAGGAATGATGTGCTCGCTGAGTGAACAAGGCAAGCAGTTGGCAGTCCAAGTGTCAAACATCCTGGGGATGGACGTGTGCGGCATTGACCTGCTGATGAAGGACGACGGTTCATTCTACGTCTGCGAGGCCAATGCAAATGTAGGTTTCATTGCCTTTGACAAGGCTTGTAATTTAGACGTAGCTGGTATCATAGCGGACTATGCCGCTTCCCTGCTGGCCCCCGGCCGCTTGACGCGGCGCATGTCCTTGCTCTCCGTGGTGTCCACGGCCAGCGAGACTAGCGAGCCAGAGCTGGGCCCTCCAGCTGGGGCCGCTGTCGACAACATGAGTGCTAGCTCCAGCTCTGTCGACAGCGACCCTGAGACCACGGAGAGAGAGTTGCTCACCAAGCTCCCGGGGGCTCTCTTCAACATGAACCAGCTATTAGCCAATGAGATCAAGCTCCTTGTGGAGTGATGCCACGTGTAAATAGGTGACCAACAGAACTCTCTCTTGTAAATTTTTTTTTTTAAACCAACTTGCAATGCTGTTTATCAGAGATGCTCAGAGGAATGAGGAAAGGGGGGTGGGTGTGTCAATCAAGAGAGCAAAAGTAAAAGGCACACGTGCTGTGATTGCTGTCCCTAATCTTTTGCGGAAGGTTAAATTGTCTTCATTCTTCATCAGTTTTACAGTGGAGATGCTCAGTTCACAACCAAGCGGCAATTTTATTTGGATGCTGCTTCGGTCCCCAGATATATTGCAGTTCATGTGTCTTCACAGGCAAGCATTGAAGCGTGATTCACACTTGAAGATTTTCAGAAAGTTGTCTGGCAGCTCTCTAGAAACTTCTGTGAATTACTGCACCAGTTAAGTCTCTTCTACCTCTGTAAGGCTTGATCCTGTAAATTGCTGAGTGCCTCAAATTCTTTATGTGAGTTTAAGGTGTTAAATACCAAGTATTTCAAAATTCCTGGACACCTATACTGTTCCTGCTCTTGTAGATGGGAGCTGTAAGTTCAGGATCCTTTTAAAGTCATCACTTTCTGACCTTGCAGGATACGGCCTTTCAAATGACGAGGCTGAGAGAAGTGTCAGTTGACTTAATGTGAACTTTCTGTAAAAATCTGTAAATTGTACCATCTTGGTATTAAGTGGCAGCTTTGTGTCTAAATTTCTTTATAAAGCTTTTAAAGGAGGATATTAGTACTTCTGTTTTTCTCATTTCAAATCCTGATTTTGGAGGGTATGTAGGGGAATTGGTCATACTCTATTTGTGGGCAGAAGTGGCACGTTTTGAACTATTTTTTGCATGGTTGGAGGAGATAAACAGCACTGTAATGTTTGGTATACAAAATGATGTTTAATCTAATGTGAAAAAGAATTACACTAGTTTAAAGCAAACGTGCATCGACTTGTATTTGTTAGTGTTTTAGTCTTTCTGAGAGAGATCTGCAATGTTAATGTTCCTTTTTCTTTAATACATGCTAGTCCAACACTCCCTTCTCTATGCCTGCATCTTTAACAGTGGCCAAAGTGAAAACACCGCAGACTGTTTGTTAAGAAAACACTGAGTTATAGCCTGTACATTGGTGGGGGGGTTGTTTGTTTGTTTTTATTTTTTGCTTTTTTTTGGAGGGAGGAATGTGGTAAGGTGTGGAGGAGGGAAGAGCTGGTTAAAAGTGATTAGTCATCCAGAGGAACTTTAGAATAAAGCTGCAGTTCATACAATACTTACCAGGCTTACTTTTTCCCCACTGAACATAAAAACTGATGTTGGCATAAATCCAAAGAGTACAACTGGGGAGAAATACTCAGTTCTTAGCTTTGGGAAACATGTGGCAGATTTAAAAAAGAAAAAAAAAGAAAAAAAGAAGAAAAAAAAAAGAGAGCTCAGCCAGAGTTAAAAAAAAAGAAGAAGAAAAAAATAACCTAGGTCCACAAACAATTAAGGGATTGATCCTGGACCCTTACATGTTTTTGGTGTGAGTGCACACACTCGTGTGTGTTTGTGTGTGTGCAGTTGTTTTGCTTTATTTTTTTGAGGGTGTTGGCTGTTTAGCTCCTAATTTTTTTCCAGACTTCATGATTTTCCTTAATCCTTCTGGCTGTGCATTTTCTCATTAGCCTTGAGCTGGTTTGGAGAACTGATAACCAAAACAGATACTGAGTCCATTTTTCAGTCCCTGTCTTCCTCCTCCTTCTCCTCCTCCTTCTCCCTTTTCATTCCCCTCTTATTCTTGGGGTTCATAAAGCCCTGGAACTATATATATATATAAATATATATATAAAGATAAGCCTCTTTTTTAAAAACAAAAAGTAAAACGTTTACAATTGAAAACTCATCTTGTGAAAATAGATTTGTTTGGAGGGGGGTTGTGTGTGTGCAATGCTGCTGTTTTCTGGATACTTTAATGGAGCATGTCCCATGTACCCTCTGAGGTTCTGCACTGCCCACCTCTGTGGCCCTTCCTCACCTCTCTGCTGCTCTGCTGTTTTACCTTCACTTGGACCTTAAACACAACTCACGGACACTATGCAGAGAGTCTTCAAGAGGCAATAAACAGAACAGTATTAACCTGCTTTATGGAGGTTTGATCATGCTTCTTTGTACAGTTTGGTTTTTTTATTTTAAAAGGAATGTAATAAAATGGCTTTTTTTTTGTAGAATTAAATATTATTATTAAAATCAAGTGAAAGGTTGACTGTTGGTGTTAAGCAGGAGAGTGGACCAGCTGGTCCAGCAAAAAAAGGATCTTCAGCAGTAAAGGTATTTTCGAATCCTTCTTATTGAGCCTTCAAGTGCACAGGATATACCTGAAGAATATAAAGGTGTTCAACTTCCATGAAGAGTTACAGAACAACAGAACATGAAAGTAACCTAATTCTCTAGTCACTGAGCAGTAAACTGTCTCTTCTAAGAGCTCTAATTCCCTTGCTTGTTTATCCAAGGGGAATTTGGGGTGGAGGGTGGCTCCTTTTTTTTTTTTCTTGTTTTTTCTTTTTTTGTCTTTTCCTGTTTACTGGTAGATGCCTGCACTCCTTGAGAGGCCGATGGGATCAATCCTTCCCTTTTTAGCTGTGACATACATTGAGCACATGTGGAATAACAGCAGGGAGTAAACATGTGCTGGTTGGTATACTGGGGCCTTTGTGTTTCTATCACAGGAAACATCTTTTAGAGGAAAGAGCTGTTAACCGAATGTTCTGGATTGTTTTTTTGAGTCCCCATAGTATCTTGTAGCTCACAGGAATCTTACATTTCTAGCACTCTTTGAGAATGTCTAGGTTACACCTCACAGTTGTAAAATTTGTGAAGTAAACGTAAGATTTTTTTAAAAGACCAAGTGGATTGAGAGATTTGCAGTTTGTCTCCCTTCTGATAAGTTGCCCCTCTGCTTGGTGCTTCCATTACTAGTTTGGAGATAAGTCTATGCATAGTGGTCACAAAGGGAGACAGGATTTGAAACATCATGTACACTTGTTTGGACATTGGGTATTGATGCTGCATGAAAACCTTGCTTGAGGGTTCATTTGTACAAACGGGCACACTTGTCTCATGTATTTACTCCCTACTTACCCATTGCCCCTGGAAGAGTGAAATGAAAAGAATGGCCTGGGGATGCAAAGGGGGTGTCTTGTTTTTACTTAAAGGAAAAAACACCAACAAAGCTAGCCCATGGTAGTGTTTCCCATTGAAGGTGAACTCCACAGATGTCAGCTCTGTACACTTTATTTTCTTCAGTTCTGTGTGCTGAAAATCACATGCTAAACTTCCATACAGTTGCACTAACACTACCTCCATATGTGGGTTTGGAAGCATGTGCTGGAAAAATGGTCAACATAGTGGTGGATTGCAGTAGTGCCAATACAGCTGGTGGTGACACAACTATTTTTGTGTATTTTAAAGTTTGAAAGAGCCAGTTAAAAACTCTTGTTTGCAAGAATAAGTTTCTTAAGTTACACCTGATGAAATTTTGTTCTTTGTAACACTAGAGATTTTCTTCTATTCAGGTTACTGTGTTTGTAATTGATGTCTTGCTGTCAATGTATGGATTGTATCTTAATCCTTGTATTTAATGCTTTAATGTGTTTTATAAAATCTTTTCTTGTAATGTTACAACACCTTATCTGTAAAACAATGTCAGTGCTTGATGCTTACATTGACTGTTACATTTTTTGTTCTGAGCTGACGGTCACTCTTGAAGCATTTTCTCCCACTTTGTGTGCTATCTTTGCTGTGTGATATTTACTCAGGAAATAACCTCTGGAACATCTGGGTATGTGAGACGCAAAGGAGACACTTCTTCAGATGTTATACCGGACTACAAAATCCAACAAATGAAACCAGTGACGCTTGCTAAATTCCCTCATTGCAAAAATCTGTCAGTTAAATACATAAGGGACCGTAAGGGCTTAGAGAGACTTTGAAAGCAGATCGCATGTACAGTATCTTTCTCATGGCTCACTCTTTTTGAGAAGGTTTATGGGCTTTATGGCTGGTGTGAGACACACGACCCACTCCTGTTCTCTCTATGGAATAGTAGGTGCTCGGACAGGTAACTTCTGTTGCTACTGTCTTTTTTAATTTTTAAGTTTTTCACTGTTCTAGGAATTGTTTTAAACTGAACACTGCAGGATTTATAACCAGGTGTTTGCTGCCTTTTCCTTTGTTTTATTTCTTTAAGTCTTTCTGAACCTTTGAGGGTGACTTTTGGAGCATTCTGATGGTGGATCTTGGCCTGCTGTTGGAAGTCTCCAAGCCTCTCACGTTTCTAATTTGAGTTGAAAAGCTTTTGTTTTGTTTATTTGTTTAAAACAATGACACAAATTAGATGCGCGGATTTCGGGTGGGATTTGTTGTTGCGCTATTTTGGGTGACTTATTCTCCCTTTTTCTACAGAAATGTGTTCTAACAGTTCACACTTTGTTACTGTTCTTTGCAAAACTTTTCAGGAGCCAAAAAAGTCAAACAATGCAGAGAAAACCCCTTCTCCCCTTTCCGATGGCACGAGTGAGAACTTATGAAAAATCCTTGCGAATGTTCCTTCCTAAACTTTTCCCCCCAGTAATGCAAGCGGGTAAAATGGTAAACGCAGCAGTTTGGTGACATCCAAAACCGACCTGTTGGCAGGTAAATTGACACTTTTCTGCTCTTACTCTAACCTTCGTAAGTTTGCTAACTTGTCTGCCTTCCTTTCTTCCCATCAGTTCATTTTGGTGATACTTGTTGAATGATTTCTTTAACCGGATTTAGAGAAAATCCTGCTTTGCTTCCTTATTTCCCTTCCTTATACTTGTTGACTTTTAAGAAAACTGTCATTGTTCTTTGCTTTACTCAGGTGAGACAAAAGTGAGTTCCCCATGCAACTGTACGAGGGATAGATTTGTAATATGTTAATTCCACCTCCTCTTTATCAATTCTAGATAGTTTGTCTTCAAGTGTACTATTTTAGCTTAGATTTTTGAAAGATATGTTGCTTTCCATTTGCTAAGTGATTAAATATAACTGCAGAAGCAAGTAGTTGATAGGAGTGAAAAACCAGTACAAAGAATGTTAAATCTATTAAAATTCAATAGAGCAGGATCTTGTAAAGAGGACAGATGGACAAATATGTATGCTGAAGAAAAAGACTGTTGGGCTGATTATTTCTGTTTGTGGAGGATGGGGTGACACATTTTATGTTGCCCTTACTGCTATATCAAAGCACTTGTACATTTTATCCTTCTCTGGTAACTCTCTCCCTTAATCTCAAACAATGTAAAAGTACTGGGTACTTAATAGTTTTAAACTTAATTTAAGGGGGAGAATCTTGTATTTTACTCAGAGGTAAAATACCAGACAATTGGAATACCATTCCAAGTTGAAGAATGTGAGCCTACAAACAGGCTTCCAAGTTTCCTGATGCAGTATTATATTTCCCATGACATCTGTAAAGAATTAGCACTTGTTTCAGATTATTTCTCTGTGTACATGAATTACTCCTCTATACCATCATAAAGTAGTCTATTTTTCGTAGTCTCAGTTTATATTTTCCTGAAAGACAACAAACTTACCAGCAATATAATAAATTGCAGCTTCAAATTAAGGTGGGAGGGAATAATTTTAGAGCCAAATTTTGCTCTCAATTACACTGAGATAAACCTGGAATCACTCTGTGAAAGTCAGTGGAGTGATATCTGATTTCACTGGTATAATTGAGTGTATAATTTGTGTCTTTAATTTTACTTGCAAGGTAATTTTACAAACCTGTTATACTTATGTTTCCAATGCTTTTTCCTTTCAGACACACCCACTTCTTGCGTCTCAGCATTGGGCAGGCCTATTCCTTTATTTGTGTATATTTTTGTGCATCAGCTGCTATAGGACACGGGTGTAACACTTTCAGGCATGTGGTTGGGTGTCTTTGGGGTTTGTAATAATGTCCAAAAATAAGAATTTCTTTTCCTCAGATTTATTAATTAATTTGTGCTGGATCACAGTTTTGTATTTCTAACCTGATTTTAGATACCTATTATCTTAAGATTTTCCTGAAAGAAATACAGTACTAGTTCTTTGCAGAGTCTGCAATTGATCTTTGGTGGGGAGAGTTGACCAAAATTTACTGCATTCTGCAACAGTTGATGTTTTAATATTTAGTGTTGCTTGAAAGGTGGTTTTACAGATCATGCTCTTTCCTCTTTATGGAATGGCTTTCAAAGCCTTGTATTGATCTTGGTTGTGCCCAGTGCTTTGCCTAATGTATGGGGAAATGTAGAACTTGAATAGGCCATGACTTCTTAGACAAGGGATGATGATTATATGCATGCTGAACAAGAACTTCTTCTATATGCCCTTCTGCTGCAACAGAGTAATAAAACTGGTAGGTGGCAGCAGCAGCAGCAGCAGCAGCAGCAGCAGCAGCAGCAGCAGCAGAAGAAACTAATGACTGTGACCTGAGAAACCTCCAGTACTGGGAGAAATGGATTGCAAAATACTAACTGGAGGAAGGGGAACGGAGAAGAGAGGCAGAGTCCCCGAACTGTCCCTTTGAATGGTGAGTCTGATTTACAGAATTCTGACCATCAAAAGACTGCCTTTGATACAAGAGGCACATTGATCTATCTCAGTTGGTGTTTGGTTACCTGATGTCTGAATTCTTTGATTCAACATTCCAGTTTTCCCTCTGCCTTTATAAGGCACAGTACGTGTCTTAAAAAATTAAAGTTCATCAAAATTGCCACATATTGAGAGTACTGGGAAATAAGGCTGAAAGGAATTTATCTGGCCCAATCATGCTCTGCTCCACAGGAAGACTGATCATAGTTGTGCCATTGGTAAAATGTTTATTATAACCTAGTTTAAAAGCCAAGGAATAAATGAGGAAGATTCTGCAGTCCTATGGAATTTTATTTTATGAAGGTAAAAAGCATCCTTACTGTCAGCCAGCCAGTGATCAGCCTTATAGGCTGAGAGCCCAACTGCTTTTTTTGCTACTTAAAAAGAAACATATGTATATATATATATGCCTTAGAAATGCCATGATAATAAAGAACAGTGTTATTTATGGAGATTTCCTAAATCTCAAGGTAGAAAAAAAAAGGTTCAAATCACCAACAGTTAATACAATTTTTGGAAGTGGGAAATACAAATTATATGTTTCTGACTTAGTGGTTAAGAGTTGGTAGTTGCAGCAACCTCTTCAGTTGTCTAGACAAATGGCTCTAAAACTTCTTTGATTGCACATCCCTATCAGAAAAAAACATTTTGAGCATGCACCCCAATAAATATTTTTTGCAAGTTATGTATGTGTATTACTACATACATTGTAAAACATTAACCCAAGAAGTTAAAAAAGGATGAGAAAAAGATGAAATGAAGACTATTTTTGAAACATTTACTTAACTGTATTTATTAACAGTGGAAAAACCATTTTCACCCTGCAGCCTTATGGATTGTCTTGCAGAGCTCCCTGGGGAACGTGGGCTCCCCTTTGGAGACCACTGATGTAGACACCATGAATACTTATTGTTGCCGCTGTCATCAGGATGTTCCACCATAACAAAACCTGCATTTTAAGTAATTCTCCTACCAGAGATTAAAATGCTGACTCCCTAGTAGGAGGACTTCTCCCTCCGAAAAGAAAATAAGAGGAGAGAACAGCAGGATATGGAAGCAATGATGAACTGTTTCACATAGAAGTTTGAATCTGGATAATCTGAAAATAGGGAGAAACATGTCCAAGTGGATTGGGAAAAAGAGATTGTGTCAGAATATATACCTATATGCAGAATACAGCAGTAGCTTTTGTATTTTCATAAATGTTTCTACTTCATTTACAGCTAGGTATTAGTTGATAAATTCCAAATTCCATTTCCTGTTGTTACCTGGGGTAGTCACACTAAAATCAGGAGCAACACTTACATACAGGGACTAAGCTGGATCTCAATTTTGATATCCAGGCAACTAAATAGTCTCCAGTGCACATCAGGTACCACTTAGGCCTGTGGACAACTGGTGTGCTTTTCTCATTAGCTTCTTAGTTATCATACAGCCTTTGAAAGTATTCTGTGGACCACAGGCTGGAAATCCCAGAACTGAATTTTTACAGAGTGAAAGGGGATTGCATGTTCAAAGTGGAAAATATTTTGGATGGAGAATTGATTAGAATCTTGTTAAATGTAATAATGAGCAAAATCTGTATGTGAAATGAAGCTCATAGAGAAAGGGTATTCAATCCAGTCAGGCTGGAGATGTGATGAAGAGAAATAATTTCTGATAGTAGAGGCAAAGCAGTCTGAAGCCTATGTCAATCTGTCATCAGAGATAGAGATGAGGCAGGAAAACAGCTTGAGCATTCCCAGCTGTTGCTGTAAGAAGGAATCTCACCAGACTTTCTGTACATCATATATGCTAGGCATACTGGCCTTTGGGAACTGGATCTCGGGGAGGAGAGCTGAAAGTTCCATTGATACACCAACTAACTGTAGCACCTGCCTGCTTGAATGGGTGGTCATGTGGGCTGGAGGTGTTACTGCACTGAGTTTACATGGCAGTAACATTTGGCAGGAAGGGTGTTCCTGTGGCCCTGATCATGGGCTTGTTTGCCCCAATACACCTGTAACTGCTGCTTCTCAGTGTGGTAGGAGATAAAGGCATATAAATGTATATAAGCATTTTTTAATGAGCAGAGACCAAGGTGACTTAGGCAACTGGTCAGGAAACAATTTTATTTTTCTCTGTTACAGACAAGAAGGCATTTAGAACACTTTCAGATCCTCCATGGTTCTCTATGTGGCTGTCAGTACACAAGAGTTTTGGTTTTGTTTTTTTTTTCTTTTAGATGTGACATACCAAAGCATCCTGTTTTCTGCAACTTTGATGTGGTACAGATTTGAAGAAGACAGATTATTTTCCATTCTTGTCATAGACTTCCATGGGCAGGCAAAGGGTGATGTGTTTGTGAAAGGAGGGAATGGATAGGTTCCTCATGCTGACTGAATAGTAGGTGATGGATTAGGCTGATAAAAAAGTTAACATTCACACTGCACCCATGCAAGGCATTTTGAAGATATTTCTGCAACCTTCCTTTGTTCCCTTTAGAAACAGTACAAGTGTTACTAGAATATACAGAGTCTGCATCGTAATATGTCAGTGTATTAAGCTCTGCCAAGTCTGTGCATGGAGGGGTTATAAAAGATTTATGTGAATTTCTGTGTGTCTGCTTTTTTATTTGGAGGCAGGTTGCTGTATGCATCTATGTACAGTATTCTGTCTTAGGGTAATAGATACTTTTTGTTTATTTGGAAGGAGGGAAGTGTGTTTGGGCAGTTAAATATATCATTCTATTATCCATGTCTATAGGAAGCAGAATGGCTAAGAAAAAGCATTTTTGTGTTAGAGAAATTGCAATGTAATTGAGGTTTTAAATACAGGAATGAAAAAGAAATGTTTTACTAGAGGTCATTGGAATTTTTTTCAATAAAGTGTTGTAATAGCAAAAATGTAATTTGACAGAATCACAGTATCAGTTAGGTTGGAACAGACCTCTGAGATCATCAAGCCCCAACCTTTGAATGAACACCATCTTGTCAGGTAGACCATGGCACTAAATGCCACATCCAGTCTTCCCTTCAACACCTCCAGGGATGGTGACTCCACCACCTCCCTGGCCAGCCCGCTCCAATGGTTGACAACCCTTCTGTGAAGAAATTTCTCCTCATGTCCAACCTGAACCTCATTCATTGTTGTAATATATAAAATAAAATAATAAATTAATTTATTTATCACATTTGTACATTTCCAGGCATATGTGCTAATTTCCAGGATTTATTAGGACAGTCCCTCGTGTTCAAATTAGCATTTGTTGTTAGAGAGGGTGGAAAGATCCATATTACATAAGCCAGTAACCCAGTTGTTGCTGCCTCTTTGGCCAGATGCAGATTTCCTGGAAGCAGTGACACTGCTGAGCTTCTGTGGTGCTTAGTTTATCTGTGTCATAAAATACTTATATTTTGGGGAGAGAGAAACTGGAGAGGTGAAAACTGTCTGTGGTGTTACACGGACTGAACAGGAAGGTGCTCTGAAGCAGAGAAAGAAGATTAAGCAGTAGCTGTGTGCACAGGTATCCTTTTGGTTCTGTCATACCAATGTGGTGGGAGGCCAGGAGTCCAGATGAATGTTCCAGTTATACCTTGATGAGGAATGGGGATGTCACACTGACTGTTTGTGCAACTGTATATATTTCATGTCTGTAAATATTTCATTTACAAGAAGTGTGGTTTGTCCAAGAGGGTGTGTGCAGTTTTCCCTCCTTGCTGCTACTGTGCAAAGCACTGCCTGGTAGTCTTTATTCTCTGGATTCTTTCTGCTCAGTGGTGTTGTGCATTAAGCCTGAAACTTGCATTTCGTGAGTTTTAGGAGGAAACTTGATGTGCTTGTGTATCTATTTTCCCATGCATCTAACAAACACAAGGCAAGAGAAACAACACAAATGTTACGGTTACCCTGCCCACCCATCTTTACAACATTGTATGGGAGGGGTAGTGCAGTTGGAATGTGATTCAGGAATGCTTGTCTGTGCCTGAATGGAAATGGTTGTTTACTGGATGGCAAGTACTGAAGCTTTGTCAGTGGGAGAACTAGGCAGGAAAAGTCTGCAGTTTGACTTTGCTAAACTTTTACACAGTTTTTCCTCCACATGAAATATTTCCACAGGAATCTAATGCGTGTGAAAGATGCTGGATCACCAGGTGCAGAGATTGAGCTCTACCCACTGGAAAGGTAACAGGAATTAGATTTTATCTTTAGAACACAACCTTCACTGCATCTCACTCCTTGACCTGGAAGGGCCTTTTCCAAGGTCAGAAGAGGAGTTTGGTACTCATGGCTCAGTCCTTGGTGTGTCTGTGATGCAGCTGTCAAGGAAGCCAGATAGGTGCTGGATACAGAGATCTTTTTTTATGATGTTTGCTTGCATTTTTGATGTTTGTATTTTGGAGCAAAGACTAACTTCTTCAATGGTTTATTTCTTTAGGTTTTTCTACAGCAGCAGGAGGTCTTCTCTTGCTTCTCGTGGGAACACTTAGCGTTTTGATAATGCCTCCTTCACAATGAAGGGAAGAAAGGATGGATCAGCAATGATGTGCAATGGAGTGATGTCCACACGTGGCCTTAACAGCCATGATCCCTGTCCTAATACCTTGGAGAATTGAATAAAAGAGTTGAATTGTAATTCATGAGAGTGTGATATTCTTTTTGGTACCTTTTGCACCATCTCCCCTTTCTTGAAGGGCTGGTGAACTTCAGAAACCTGTTGATCTTGTGTCAGAGCTGCAGCTAAGCCAGAAGAGTAAAACCTGCTGGATATTCTTCACTTTATTAACCTCTTTTTTCCTTCCAGGAGTTTCATTCCTAAGAGTTCTAAATGCTTTATATTGACATGAATAATATTCCCAAATTCCTTGTAAACTTTAGCATCAGGCCTTTGGTTTTATCAGTCATGTTATGAGCTCACCTAAGTCATTGAAGATACAAGTCTCCTGAGTTTTAAAAGTGAAATCACCGTACTGATCATTCATAGTCACTTTGGTGACTGCTAGAGAAAAAGAGATGCAACTTGATTAACCTACCAGAGATAATGTGCCTTTGGATTTTGAAGCCATAGTGGCAGGGCTTGTTACAGACATGGGCATGTACATTCTTGTTTCTGAAGAGAGCTAGTCTTTAAAACTTAGGTTATAGATCTTGCACATGGCTCTCTTGGTTTGTTGTTAGTGAAGCACTGTAAGGAATTAAGACACATACTGATGGTATTTCCATAATGTGCCTACTTGAAATTTGTACAAAATTTACAAAAGTGAAGCAAAAAAGGGAAGCAAGATGCTGAGTTGGTACATAATCACTAAACACCTCTTATCCTTGACATTCTTCCTGTTCATTTAATGCATATTAATTTCATGTGAATTTTGATGCCTGTTTTCTGTGTGCTTGTTCTAGTAATTTACATGTGAATGTAACTGAGGAATGTGGCTGGAAGCCTGTCTGCTGCTATGCCTTTGCTCCCTTAGCTGCAGTTTATGGTCGGTTTTTTTGCAAATCAGTTCCACAGATTTCCACTGGTACCTCTGTAAGCAGGTGGAATGGCTGTCCCCACACAGTAGTGACCATTTCATCTCTTGTGGTTCAGTGCTTGTTCGTGTGCTGATGCATTTGCTGATGCTTCTGTAAGTGCTTTTCTGCCTTAATATTTCATGTTTAAAAAGTAGAACAGCTGAGAACTTTCTAAATTCCTTAGTTTCATATGTCCCATCTTGCTAAGCTGCTTCCAGGCCCTGTCTGTATTTCAGTTCTCTTTTTTTTTTGTGGGTGTTCAGTAGTGTTCTGTGTTCTGCTGCCTCAAGTTTGCTCCTCATGCCTTCATAGTATTTTTTCTTTTTTTTTCCCTGGTCTTGTTTTTGCTCTTAACTGGCCCTACGTGTTCTTGTCCTTGTCCCAAGCACACACACGTATGGTATCCTAAGAATATTTCTTACTCAGTGTCTATTAAAGATAACCATTCTTTGTATTACCCTAAAAGTGTGTTTTCCTTTTTTCAGAGTGAGAAATGTTCTGTTCCTACATGTTTTCTTTTGGTATTTCTCAGCCCTAAATGTGTTAGAAGTAAAATAGAAATTAAAAGAAGTTTATCACTGTGTAATGTCTTTGTACTGAGTGAGAGTTAGCAAATTGCAATACTGAGGAGACCGTTCCTGGCTTTTGCACTCATTTAACTGTCTTTGTTGAGAGGGATTGGTTCTGCAGTCCCATCTCTTCATGTACCTCACTTAAGAGCTCAAATTCAAGAGCTCTGGTCAAGAATCTGTTGGTGTCATGTTAAGTTTTGCTTTCCTTTGTCTTTCTTATCTTCCTTTGAATTTAAATACTAGGTATCAACAATTAAATAGTAATTGGATATTCATGACACAATTTTGGTATTACTTGTACAGTGTAGTGAAAACAGAGTAATAATAGTTTTGTAGTGATGATACTGACCTGTGCTGTGATGATTACAGAGTACAAACAGTTCCTTTTGCACGCCTGCATTTCCTGTTAATTGGAATTGTGCTGTTGTGCCAGCTACAGAAATGGAGTACTTGAAACTCTGCTTTGCTTAGTGTGATGAGATCTTGGGGTGGGGTATATTTGTATTGAGGCCAAACTTGGAGAGAGGTTGTAATTTTGTTTAGCATTAGATCTGGAAAACCTCTGTAACTTGTCTGGCCTGCATTCCCAGTTGTGCATGATGTAAACAGAGAGCTATGTCTTGACCACTGTCTTTTTTTATTTTTCTGGGTCATTTTCCTTGTATTTTGCCTTATCACCTTGGTTGCTTCTCCAGTTCACTCTTTCCCTGTCTAGACAACTTGGTTTTTCACTGTGCATTTACCTCTAGGTGGTCTGCAAAATCTAGGTTTGGAACCAGACATTGCATCATCATCTCTGTGACCCTCCCATCCCATGTTGTCATCACTTCAGTATTTTTCCAGACACAGTGCTTTGGAGGCTGCCCTGCTGCCATGGTAATGTTGAGAAGGGAGAGCATGCAGTGCAACAACTGGGTCACCTCAAAAGCCTCAAGGGTGGAATCCTTGGGAGAGGGGCTGTCACTGTGTGCTTCTTTCTCCTGCACTGACCCCCTTAGTTTAGCTGGTGGTGCCCAGGCCAGTCAGCAGAGCACAGGCTGATAAGCTCAGCCCTGCAGTGCTTCCTGGCTTGTGCACTTCAGCCTAGACATGGGCCAGTCGGGGAGATGGATGATCACTGGGTCGCTGCTGCTGTGCTCGTCTGTGCTTTGCACATGCCTGGTGCTGAGATTCAGGCAAGCTCCTTGGTCTCCTGAATGTTTGCCCTGATCTGCTTTGGATCTACTATCCCAGTTGGTGGAAGGGAGTTGAGTAAGTAGTGCTGGGCTCCAAAATCATGTTAAACACATTAGGAAGAGTTTCTGTCAGAAATGAAGTACACCTCCATATTTTTTCAGCATTTTAATTTAAGGAATTATTTATATTTTTTATAACCACACTACTGAAGATTTCTAATGAAAGCAAAAGTCTTCCTTCTAGTTCTGCCCATCGTTTTCTTCCTAGAGAACATACATAGCAGCTGCCAGGATTGTCTGTAATATACCTGCTGCTTCTTCCCTACAGCCCCCAAGATTCAGGAGAAAAAGATAGAAAGGGATATAGTGATCTTCCAAGGGAAAGGATTGGGATGCTGCTCTCTAGCATTGCTGATGACCATCCATGCTCAGCAGCTTAGCAGCAATAGCACTTGTCTCTAACAGTATGAAGTAGGAGGAAGCAGGGAAGGAAGGGACAGTATCCCTTACAGCTGGGATGTCACTAATGGACCAGAGGTCACATCTCCGTGGGGATGGGGCAGGATGAAGGACTTGGGCTTTTGGAGAAATAAAAACACAACCTCCATGGTTTTCTAGTCCCTTCTTTCCAGCCTTGTGGGCAGTGCTGTGTTGCAGGGAAGAATATCTGCTTAATCTTCCCTGTAACATCCCTCTGCACAGCTTTCTGTGGTCCTATGTGCAAGACTCTGAGGGAAGAAGTACTCTCAAAATCACTCAAAGTGCTCTCTGCAGCCTGAATATTTCTGTGGCTTGGATTGGGGATCTCTCGTCTTAGCCCAGTCTTATTAACAGCTCATGTATTTTGAAAACAGCTGAATTTGTGAGCAGTGAGTGGAAATGAAGAATTGCAGCCCAGTTATGAGACTTCACTCTGGAACAAGCAACTCCTGAAATAGGAGAGGAGGCCCAGTAGAGGGAAGGAAAGAAGTGTTTTCAGTATCTAAATTTCCAGATTTAGTTACTGTTGTGTGTGTAACTTTCTGTTATAACACCACTGGTTCTGATATCATCAGCTGTCACATGGAGTCACTTTGGGTGGGAGATGTTAAAGGAGTACAGCCTTGCTTAGATGCAGGTGACTGGTGTAGTAGCAAATGGATAAGAGGGGCTCCTAATGATGCTTTCCTCTCTAAACTCTGTTCCTATTCCTCCCATTGCTCTACTGATAGACCCTTTTGCATTGTGTTTTGGTAGGTGGCTTTTTTGCTTTCATTTCCAAGGTCAACTACTTTCAACTGTTGCAGATTTCTCTCCTGCAACCAAATTGAGGTCTTGAGACTGGCGATTGTTTTTAAGATATCTGTGTGTCTGTTATGTTGCCTGAAAGGATAGGGAGGGGGCACAGAATTGCATTTTTCTGCTCAGTTTCATGGGCTGTGATTAATGTCCCTTTGTGCAAGGCAGTTTTGCATCACTGGCGTGGAGCCCCTGCTGGTTTTTACACCATCTGAGTTAGCTGTTTCCTTGGAAGTTTAGTTACTCATTGAGATGCAGGTGGCATTGAACAGGTGTTGCTGTAGACTGTACCAAAAGATGAGCCTACTCTGGAAGGCAAATAGCCAAAGCAGATGACAAGGTGACAGGACACAGGAAAAGAGCATATCAGTAGCTGCTAGTTGTAGCTCATCTGTGGTGCAGTGACAGCTGTTCATTTTGCTGTAGAGTCCATTGGATGGAAAGAGATGAAAAATGACCAAGGTTCTGTCTGTTGGCTGGCCACTATTCTTTGCATGCATCCTGTTTTTCACCTTCCTGTAGGGAATTACTGCCAGAGTCACACCACATTTGCAGGTAGAAATGGTTGTTCTTGAACAACTGTGCACTGACAGGAAGGGCAGCAGGGACCCACCTGCCCAGGCTTAGGTGCAGTTTTCTTTGTCACACAGGGAGCCCCCAGTGAGCTATGTGCAGCTGAAGATGCCAGCAACAAAAGCAAGGATGCAGCCACAGGAATTTAGCGTTGAGGACACTGTGCAGACCCATTTTCGAACATGTTCTTAAGGCATCCAAATCTTGCAAAATTACTAGTCACAGCCATCAACTTTTGATTAAATTTCCATCTCTTTCCTTTAGCCCACATGATTGGTGTTTAATGTCACTGCATTCACTGTCCCTGGGAGCAGAACACACTGTGGTGCCTTGTTTTGTTTGTATAGAGTTGGCAAGCAGGTAATAATGTGTTGCTTTGGTTGCCTGGAGGCGTTCAGCATCTTTTAATTACATGTTTTTGGAAGTGTCCTTTAACAGATGTAACCCTTAGGAGCTGGAACAGTGAATATGAAAAGCAAGCTGGTTTGGAGGGATTTGGAAGCAGATGTTGTGAGCCCAGAATGGTGAAGCGCTTTCAGAGAGGTGAAATTCATGCTCATATGCAATCCTACTCTTGGAAGCTTTTCCTACAATTCCTATCTTCCCCATTAGTTTTGGAAACCCTCCCAGAGTTTTGGATACACCTCCTCAGGGCAGCAGTGCTCCCCTGTCACTGAATTTCTGATAAAACCTATCCTAACCCTGCACTTGTCTTTTGTGTAGAGAGGATGTGGGCCATCAGGGTTTGTTTTTCTCACTGGTGTGTCAGAAGAGCTGCCAGTCGTGTCTGTTTCCAGATGTGGTTTTGTCACAGCCACCTACCAATGACTGATGTTTGAATGACATCTGCCAAGGTGAAAGAGGTGAATTCCAACATCTGTAAGTCACTTCGAACTGTGCTGGACTTGGATCTTATTTTGCCAAGTGCGCTTTGGACCCATTAACTTAACGGAGAGTAGGAAACGCAAACATGGAAAAAATCAAGCCTAAGATGTCTGAATCACATATTAACAGATCCATCTCAAAGCAGAGATCTCTTTTGCTTATTTCTGTTGGTGTACATAGTAAACACAGGAAACAAGATGGCACATCTACCATGTCACAACGGGTCTAATTTATCCCTGGCTAAATCAGTCCATTTCAGTGGACGTGATGGGTGAAAAACATCTCCCAAGAGGGTGAGTTAGTTTTCTTGAGGCTGTGTTTCCCTCTGCTGGTGTGGAGTTAATACTGCTGATAGTTTTTTCGTCAAAACCAAGCTTCTGAAGCTACTGCTTCCTCATAATCCCAAGAAACATTTAAACTTGTCCTCATCATAAAGATTTTATTCCTTATATCCAATCTATATCTACCTTCCTTTAGTTTAAAATTTTGACCCTTGTCCTCTTCCAGTGTCTCACCATCCTCACAGTAAATAATTTCTTCCTAATATCTAATCTAAACCTGATCTCTTTTGGTTTAAAGCCATTCTCTCTTGTGCTGTCACTTCATGCTATCACTTGTAAAAAGTCCCTCTCCAGCTCTCTTGTAGCACCGCAAGGTACTGGAGGGGGCTCTAAGGTCTCTTTGGAGCCTTCTGTTCTCCAGGCTGAACAATCCAAACTCTCTTGGCCTGTCTTCATAGCAGAGGCTCTCAAGCCCCCTGATCAGCTTTGTGGCCTACTTTGGACTCTGGACCAACAGGTCCACGTCCTTCTTATGCTGAGGGTACCAGAGATGGATGCAGCACTCCAGGTGGGTTTTCATAAGAGTGGAGTAAAGGGGGATAATCTACTCCCTCAGCCTGCTGCCCCCACTGCTTTTGGTGCAGCCCAGAATACAGTTGGCTTTCTGAGAAAAAAAAAAGCACTGTGTGTAAGAGCCTGGACCATCTGACAGCATTAACTAAGCAGAGGGAATGAAACTAATTGAGTTAGGGAGCTAATGTGTTTTGAGATCTGAATATCATAGATCCAGTAAATTCACTGGCTGTGCATCTCTACAGGGAGGGCAAGCTGTTGGCAGACCATCTAAGGAAGACAGCCTGCATATTCCACAAATCATCTCTGCAGGTGTATTTTGATAATCAGCTTTAGGTTATCTAAGATCACGCCCCTGTTGAAAAGGTTAATTCTACAAATTCAGCAATAGTACAACCTGGGATTAATTTGAGATGGTTTTCAAAGTGGGTCCTAAAGCACCTGTAATACCCTGAGTGTTCCACAGATACTTACCTCCTCCAAGGTGGGCCTCCTTGTGACCAGAGACAACGCAGATTGCGTTTCTTTTGTTCTCCTTAACAGAACAGCTCAATAGCTACACTTCAGAAGTTTCCTTAGCTGATAAACAGCATCTCTCAGTATAAGTGGGGTTCAGGGAAAAGTAGAGAAGTGCTCAGTGGTATCGATTTCAGTTTAACCCTGAGAGCTCTGGGTTTTATGTTCTCTGTCCACACAATCACCAGAAGTCATTACCTGCTACTCAAAAATGATAATGTGTTGCAGAATTTAGAATTACTGTTCCATCAAGACTGGTATTCCTCAGCTCGCAGTGTGGAGTGTTCCTGAGTGCCATCTAGGAAAACAAGATTGTTTTACAGATACCTAGAGAATGCTACAGCAAAGCTCTTCTCTGCCAGAACCGTTATGTGGAAATGTTTTTCAAGGCTGAAAAAGAAAGTGCTTTAGACAATCTTCACATTCAGTTGCTTCAGAGTGTTTGTCATTGTTAGAAGCTATTTTACAGTAGGAGAGAGTTGCATTTGATAGCAATATCTGCCTGCTACTTACCAGTGCAATATGAATCCAGTGTCTCAGACCAAGCCAGGAAAATTTCATCCCTGTAGCACTTCAGGTTTTTCAACCCTTCGCAAAACCGTTGTTCGAACCTCTATTTTCTTCTTCAGTCTATTATTTATTAATGAAGATGACTTTTTAGTGGCTATTATTTCAGCTTGCAAAGTCAAACTGTATGTCAAAATCGAAGTTTCCAAAGTAATCCATTCAGGACCATGAAATGTAATCCCACATTTATCTAAAAAAAAAAAAAATGGTGCCAGATGTTTATGATGACCAAGACTTATGAATGCCTTTGCTTTTAAGTTTGGTTTGTTTAGTTGAATTTTTTTCCAATGAGCCTAATTATCCTGAAATTAAGCAAAACTGTCACACCATCATAAATTGACATTCTAAGCCCAAAGACTCAAACAAAATGAGATCCCTTAGCAAGTTCTTTGATTATACCTTCTTTTGACAGCACAGAAAATGTGGATCAAAGGCCAGCAGACACATCCAGTTATGCTATAAACAAGCTGAATCTTCCACAGCATGGCCCCCTAAGCAGTTTCCAGAGCTGCTGCAAGCATTTACCTACTAGTTGTAGGGAGAGTAGTATTCAGGTGAGCTCCCAACTCAGTGCACTGCCAAGACCAGGCTCTAGCTCATTACTGTAAGTGGGATCCACAAAAAAAAAAAAGGATTTTGTTTTTGAATTCCAAGATTTATTGATCTGTCACTGGTTTTTGGCAAGTGAAAATCCCTTGACACATCTCCTTATACTTTGCCTGTGACTTTAATATTCTAGGAAAATAAGAAATTAAATGAAGACAGAAGGGGTTATTCTGCTCCTTACTGCTCGGGAGTGGGACACAAAAGTATGTTGGGTACACATTATCCGTGATGCAGAAATATTTCTAAGCTGCTGTGTGTGCAGCTCCTGTGTATCTGCAGATGCTTGAGAAATTGTAGCTGAACATAGAGGTGGTTCAGAGTGATTATTTCCCTGTTCTCACTGGTTTCTGTGCTGAGAGCTCTGCTATAACCCACCTTGTGCCCCACCTTTGAATGGTTTTCTCTTTCTTGGCTTCTGGCTGTGTACATGAACTTCCCAATAATTTATTTCCCTGCTTTCCCTGTAGTCTCACTCCTCCTGGTTCCGGTTCTTAGAGAGTTCTGTGGCCAAGTCTGGCCATTCACAGTCGCTGCTTGCAGGCTGTCCTGCAGTCATCCATCCCTTTTGTGTGCCTCTGGGTGCTGCTTTTGACACTTCTGCAGCTGGGCATCATTTGCCTTTCACTTACTGAATAGTAATGCAGAGAAGGAAGTGAATGTTGTGAGCAGACAAGGCCAACACCTGTCTCAGCACAAGCATTTGCTCCTTGCTGTTGAAGCTACATCTCTCCCCACTTTTAGAGCACTAGGAAGGCATTTGCCAGGTTGCTGTGTGGGGATGGTACATGTGGTGGGTTAGTCAGCACTAGCAGAGGGGCTTCAGCAACCTCTTAAACTCCAGCACGTTCTGAGTGAGCCTGTGCTTGTTTCCAAGCTGCAGTTCCCACGTGAGCCAGGTACAAGGAAGGATCACCAGAAAATTTTGATGCGGAAATTCAACATTACAGTTCCCTACCTTCACACTTGGGAAAGTGTGCACTTTGTGGCAGAAGCATTCAAAGTATTTGGTGGAAGGAAAATGCAGCCCTGGAGAGTGGGACCCAGGACCAGTACCTGCAGCTGAAACCAGCTGGTTACAGTGAAGAGAAGGACCCTTGATGAGGTGCTACAGTTTTGCTTAGAGTTAACCTGGATTCTCACGTCATTTCTGGCCTGTGTAAGAAACAGGTTTTGCATGATCTGCATGTGTGCAAACACACTTTATGGTTATTGCACATGTGGAATGAACCCCAAGTTTACCCAGAAGCAAAAGTTGCAGCCACAATCATGGAATCTCCTTAGGTAATCCCTTCTGAAGCAGTAACTGCTCAGCCCTTCAGTAAGAGGGCATGTTTGCCTGTAAGGCACAACTATATTAGTGACATTCCTTTGCTCTGGAAAGCAGATGTTTCCTAGGGAGCAAACTGCCCAACAGTTCCAGGTTATCCACATTTCAGAATTTGACTGGAGCCAGCTCTGGGCAGAAATCCTAAGTGCCAGGTATTTTGCTTAGGCCATAGACAAGGAGAAAGAGGATTCTAAAAGCCTAGTAAAGATTTCTATAGTAAAATGCTCCCTTGCTTTTTGTTATCTGATGTTGTCTGACTTCGAAAACATCTTTTGTTCTTGTTAATTGATTCAACATCTCATTATTTGTCTGCAGCTGATCTCATTTTGCTTTGAGGCAGAGAAGTGCTTTGCCTTCAGAGTTGTCTGTCTTCCAAGTCTGTTGTCTGCAATTTCTGAGCACGCCTTTGTAGTTTCTAAGTCCCAACTGAAATGAAACTGTAAAATTAGCAATAGTTAGTTCTAGGCAAAGTTGTGAATGAAAAACAATGAACTTAGGTTCTCTGAGTTAAGGAAAACTACTCAAGAAATGACCTGTCCTTGGGAATGTTCAGCTTTTAGACATCACAAGGGAAGACAGTGATGCCAGTTACAAGTACCATGACAACAACGAAACTCTGTCTTTTACCTATGACTGATGGCAGGTAAGTGTATTTGAATGCTCTCTTAGAATGGTCAGTGTGGCCTTTTTCCCTCCCCTTTTTGGGTGTCTTACTTTGTGAAGACAAGGTGTTAAATGCAGATAGCCAATAGTTTAAACACTTTCCGCTCTCTCCTATGGCCACTACGATGGCTGTGAACAGAGTTTCAGAGCAAAGACCACCTGGAGATGCTGGGGACTGAACATGTAAGACAAGATGTCTATCACTGGGCCACAGTTCCCTGCATATGCTGGAAAAGCCCTGGGAAATTGATATCAAGTTCCCAGAGTTTATTTGCAGTCATTGTGGGACTCTTGCCTTAAAATATGAGGTTAAGTCCTCAGTGGAGGTTCTTGAAATCCCAGTTTGTCAGAAACTTTATTCTACCTGTTGCCTGCCAGATTTGTCTCCTAAGGAGATCTGGAGGCAGAGAAGGCAAAGGGTAAAACATTGGAGAACGAGAAAAGGCAGATCAGGGAGAAAGATGTGCAAAGAGCAGAGTATATAGGTTACACTGTAAGCAAAAGCAATCTATTGCTCCTGGTATGTGGGCTTGGGGACCTGTCATAAAACACATGAGGTTCTTTGAGTGGACCACACTTCGACTCAAATGTTTTTAAAAAACTTCAGGATAGAGTCTGCTTCTCAAATAATGAAGGGGCACTTTTCTTAATGGCTTTTATTGCTCTTACCAGTATTGCTAAGAAGTCCTGTTCTTGAATAGGACTTATTGATGTTTAGCCTGAATTTGCCATCATCCTTCAGCTTTATCTACTCTGCTTGTTCAGCTTTACTCTAAACATTTTTCTGCTGCCTTGATCTTAACAACTTTCATATATAGTTTCTAGGTTGTGATTCTGCTTCCCTGTCCTGAAATTCCTGCTCTTTTTATGAAGGTATAATCAAGTCAAGGCAAACAAAAAACAAATGTGTTGTAAATAGTTATAATCTTTATTTTCCCCTCTCTGGCCTTTCTGACTTTTATCTGTGTTCCTCACTGTCCTGCCTCACTTTAGACTGGAAATCCTGCAGCAGCTCTGCCAGAGCTGGTTGCATGTTAAAATAAATTATATTGTGAAATGTGGCTTTATGGCAACTCTAATGTCCTAAGGGCCAGAATGCCACATCCCTGTACACAAGTTGAAACAAAAGAGATCGTTTAGGCTGGACAGATATTCTTGGTATTTTACAAGATGCCTGGAGACACACTGGGAGCACAGTCTGGAATTAGGATGCCAGCGAGGAGAGTGCAACCATTTTCAGAGTGCCCAGTTTTGTTTGGCTGCGAGAATCAGGTAGGAGTAGTTAAAAAGTGAAGAGAAAGTCTCATACAGCTATTTGCAAGCTTTTTTTTTTTAAAGAAAACCCCAACAGCTGGTGGAGACTGTGTCTGTCAGCCTTGCAGTGGGACAAAGGACTTCCTTAAACTCTTCCCATGGTTCTTGGGATACTTCCCAGAAATTACTCTACCTATATGCGAGGTCAGGAAAAAGCAGAGTATGTTGGTATGGGCTTATCAATACATAGAAATATAACATTCCTGAAACTTGTGTTCCTTGGTTCATTAGCTGTGGGCAAAGTGTGTTGAAAGAGAAGCTTCCCTGTTATTAACTCCAACATCTTGATTTCCAAATGTTTGTGACTGGAAAATTGCAGTAGTGGTAGTTTAAGGTTACAGTGCTGTGCAAATATGCAGGAAGACTTTAAAAAAGCCACAAAGGAAATCATAAGTCTAGGCATATGCATACATTCAGCATGCAAAAAGAGGGACATAAACAACTTTTGCTGGAATCCTGGAGCTTCCAGGCTACTGTAACACCTACCATAATGCAAATGAATAGAAAATAACCTGCATACATCAGTAAAACAGAATTTTGCTATCTGAATCTCAGCAAGCAGTAGAGCTTTCAAGATTAATATCTGTAGATAATATTCAGCAAAGGCTCATTGTGAGCAGTGGAGGATTGTTTCCGCTGTTCTCTCTCAACTTTTTGCAGCCTCCCCTTTGAGCAGCCTCACTCCAGTAACTGCTTTCCTCTGGCTAAACGAGCTGTTCATCCAGCTGCCTCACTGTTTACTCTTTTCTTCCCCTGCTACCTTGCTGCCTTTGTGGGAGCGATTAGCATCTGAAAAGGCTTCAGTCTGTCTCACCTGCCCCATGCGGGGCCGAACACTGACAAAAGCCGTGCAAACTGTGCCCTGGCTTCTCCAGGATCAAACTGGCATACTTGCAAAGCTGGAGCTCTAAGGCCAGATCGAACTGATTCCTGGTGACGATCTGCTTTCCCTCAAATCCAGGTGTCTGGGAGAGATCCCAGGACATTGTGCTGTGAGGGATCTTGTAACCATGTTTCCTAGGGGAGGCAATCAGTACCTTTGAGCTGTTAAATCTCGCGTAAATGAGCTATCAAACCCCATACCTGTGATCTGCTGCTGCTTCAGGCTCACTGGGAATAGCAGCCACAGCACAGGAGCTGTTCTGCTGTGCTGGTGAGTTTTAGACAGAGCTTGGTCTGCTGAGAGCACCTACCTGCTAAGATTCGGGAATTTTTTCCTACCTCAAGTACTTCACAGCTTTGGATGGATGTTGGATGAAAGGTCTGATGGCAAAAGTGTAGCAAGGGCATAGGGAATACTGCGGGAAGAGGCAGGGAAGGAGGCTGGCAGCTTAGTTTGAGTGATCACGTATTATTCTTCAGCTAGGAGGCTGAGGATACAGTGGGTGCCCTGTGCATGTAGGTAGTTGGTTATAATGTGATATGGGAACCACAAAGAGCAGTTATGAGGATTTTCCCCCCATGGGTAGTGTAGCCAAAGGGACTAAAGGAGAGAGAAGCTGGACATTTTTGTGATTTAGTATGACTTTTGGGGGGGGCTGCAGCAGGGGTTTTGAAAAGCCACTACCAGTCTTGTGCTGAGAACCTTTTCATAGAACTACTCGAGTAGATACAATTTTCCCTCTCCAGTTTCACCCTCTCTTTCCTGTTCTTTGTAAGGTAGAAATAGAGGAGAGGGGTAGTGAAAGCCTCCTCTTCTCATTCCATTTGCCATGGGTTTTTGCCTACAAGGAATAGCTAGTCACTGCCATAGTGTCACAGAAGGCCAAGGACTGGAGCACGTCTGGACAGGTGCCCTGTGGGGATGGTTCTCCCCTCTCACCTCTCACCTCTCTGTTTCTTTCCAGGCCTCCCTGCCCACAGGCACAGTGGTGATGAAGGATGGTGGCCCAGGCAGAAAGGTGACACAGGTGTGGTACCTCAGTGGAGACGTCGTTTCCATGGCGTTGCTACTGGGTGGCAGAGAAACAACCCCGATGTCACGGGGAGCAGCTAAGGGCCTCTTCTGGCTGAGGTGGGGTACTGAGTGTCTGTTCCTCCTACCCTGTGCAGGGCACGTCCCCAAGCACTTGTTGCCTCAGTCTATGCACTTTCCTGGGCTTTTTCCTCTGTATTCTCAAATGCTGATGCTGGAGCCCACAAACCTTGCTGGATCCCTTTGACACCTGAGAAGGCAAATTCAAGGTTCGGACAAGAAGCCAGCCTGTGGACCTGGAAGGTTATTTCAGAGTTGAGTCATCTTGCTCTAGAAATGGACTCTGTGTGTCTCTGCCCACTAACTGAAAAGGGAACCTAAAGAATTAGTTCAGGTGTACATGCTTAAAGATGGCCAAGATGAATCTCACACTAAGTCATGCTCTCTCTGCATAGTGGTGTGTCTGTCTTTATTTCTCTTCCTCTCTTTACTTTTCAAGAGGAGTTTGCACATAAGGACCATGTTTATGAGCTGGGGACAATCAGTCCATAGTAGCAGAGGAGTTATTTACACCTGCAGCCATAGTGCAGCATGCCAGGAGATACCTCAAAGCCAGGGGCCTGCATTGGGTGCTGGCCTGTGCCAGAGAAGGGGGTGTGGGTGGATTGTAATACTGACCCTGTGGACCACTTCTTTGTGAGAAGTGTGTGGGAGACTTGTGCATGAGGCGGTGGTGGCCAAAGCCAGGATGCTTTGGGCAATGGCAAAACTGGTCTTGACTGCAGCTTTTGTGCTCTGTGATTAGCTCAGACAGCCCTGGAGGTGGTCATTGGATATAGCCAACTGTCCTGTTCCACAGCATCTCTCCACCCCTTCATGCTGTTGGTTCTCCTTTTCTTTCAGGCATAGTAAGTAGCTGTGACCTCTGCACTCATTTTTTTAAATGTCCCCAGGTGCATTTCTCTGCTACTTCACTTCTTGCTGTCTGATCTCATTGTATTTTTCATGGCATTAATAGAGGATGAAGGAATGGGAAAGATTTTCAGAGAGGGGAGTTTTCAACTGAACACATACTGCACTTCTTTTCCAGGTGGTGGGAATGACAGGCTTGTTGTGGGTCTTCAGAAACTCACTGACCTTGAGAAGGATGTTGGAAGTATGGGAAGTTGCTTCTGAAGTAAAGGACACTGCATTCTTTTGAATGCAGGAACGCCTCCAAATTAGAGGGCATAACTGAGGAAGGCATGTCTTGGTGGGCTGGGGAAGGACTCTAGGAGGGAATAGTGTTAGATCTGGCTGATTAGCCTCTGACTTCCTCCTCTCTTTGTCCTAGCCCTGAAGTTTTCTCTCTCCATCTCTCTTTCCTCTTCTTACTCTGTTCCCAGCCCCTCACCAACAGACAGCAGGTCCCAGTGCTGGGAAAAGAGCTGCAGTCACAACTGCAATGTTTCCGAGGTCAACTGATGCCAACTGAAGTGCTATAAATTATTTGATTAAATAGATTTCAACGAACAAATAAGAAACCTTTATTTAATCAATTCCATCTTCTTTTGAGCTGGTAACTGGTATACACTGAGCAAATACTGTCAACGTTGCCTTTTAAACCTATTTTTGCTATCCAGAAGTGTGTGCTGTGGCTGTGCATGTTTGATCAACTCTGCTAGGTTAATGTTTTAGAGAATTCACTTTTTGTAGTTTTTCATGACAAGAATGTAATGAGATAAATACAATTTTTTTTTCATTCCACAATTCATTCCTTAATGGAATCTAGACTTCAATTACTGCACAAATCCCTCAGCACTTAAAATTCGTCATTAAATAAAGCTACCTTGGATGTTTTGGATTCACTGAAAGTAGGCTTGTCTAAACATATTTGACATTTACATGGATTCAATTTAAACAAGGCAAGATTTATCTCTCAAAAAATAATTAACTGATTGATTTTTTTCTCTCTCTTTTTCTGGTCAATGTGTTCCTCAGTGTTTCAGGAATCACAGAGCTTAGCTCCTCACAACTAGTTCCTATTTGCAGATACAGAGGGCAAAAGCAATTTCCATGCTTTTGCAGTCCCCAAAGGCTTTTTCAGTTTGAATAAGCTAGTCAGTACTTTGAACCAGGTGAATAAACAGGAAAAAAGAGGAAATATTCTGTGGAGGCATGAACAGACCTCTCTTGTTAAAAACTGGCTGAACACTTTTGTAACTTCTGGACATTCACCACTGACTTTTACTTGCTCAGTAGTTTATCTTTAAGGTATTGTAGTAAACATGTAGGGCTTTATTAACCTTTTTACTGTAATTACTTGACTGTATTCTAAAAGGAAACAGTGTCTCACCACACTCATGGTAAATAATTTATTCCTTATATCCAAACTAAATCTACCCTGTTTCAGTTTAAAACTTTGCCCCTTGTGCTGTCACTCCAGGCCCTGCGAAGAAGTCTCTCTCCACCTTTCTTATAAGCTCCAGTTAGGTGCTGGGAGGCTGCTCTAAGGTCTCTCTGGAGCCTTCTCTCCTCCAGGCTGAACAACCCCAACTCTCTCAGCCTGTCTCCATAGGAGAGGAGCTCCTGCCCTCTGATCAACAAGGTGGCCTCCTCTGGACTCACACCAAGAGATGAATGTCATTCCTGTACCAGTGACCCCAGAACTGGATGCAGCACTCCAGGTGGGGTGTCACTAGACCAGGGTAGTGAATAATGCTAGTGAACATGGAAAACTAAGGTCTAAGGTCTGAATCTGAGCTTGTAAAATTGCATTTTTTTTTCTTCAGTCCTGCAGACCTTTATCCTGGGGTCTGGTTTCTTCTCTGCAATGTCTCAGGTCAGTTTGCTAGAACTATTCCCATAGAAAATGAGTTTTGTTTGGTTCTTCCACTGAGAAGGAGTTCCTTGGTTGTAATCAAAGTTGCCACTTAACTGAGAAAGTAAATGGCTTGGTCAAAATTAAGAATCTAGCCTAAGACCTGACAAATGTGTCCACAAATACATTACAGGTAGTTAAAGCTTCACCACAGTTATTCAAGGTGGAACAGGCTTTATGTAGGACCCCAAACGTTACCACTAGGCTCTGGTTTGGGTTTTGATTCTTTCTTAACACTAGAGATTATTGCTAAGCCACTGTGTTCAGATCTGGAAATCTTTGTGGTTTTGGTTGAGCCAGTTTATCAATCTGTAAACAGTTTTCAACTTCTATGAGTGCTTTTCTACTTGGTGACGAGATTTGAATTTACAAGTCAGGATGTCATGGTTAAGAGAAGTCACTATGCCTGGAGTGCTGCTGAGATTTCCTCCATTTGGTGGGTGAGTAAGAGAGGTGAAGTGAGAGCCAGGGGTTTGGTATTGGGCCAAGAAGGCTCAGAAGAGGATAGACTCTTTCAATGGCATGTGAGGATTTTCTGAGTGCGCTAGTTATTGAGCCCTTTTGTGAGATGTGTGCAAAGTTGCAGGTCTCAGGGTCCACATGTGTCCTTTGAAGAGAGATCCACGGCTTGCCTGTGGTTTGAGCACCTTCTTATGACAGTTTCCAAACTCCCTTGGGCATCATTTTGAAGTTTGCCCAATCTGAATTCCAACTAAAGAAATTAAAGCCTACAGTCTAAAAGCTGGGCAAAAAAAATTAGTAAGATTTGCAGCTCTTTGAATGGTCTTGGTGTAGGGGCCAAGCATTGAGAGAGGCACAGAACAGTTTACACTGTGTTGCCTTCAAACTTTCTGACCCAGTCAGTTCCTGCTCCTTCTGCTGTGTTTGTCCAGGTGTGTTCTCAACTCCTTGCTTGGTTTTGGTGCAGTGGACAAATCTGCTGTCAAGGCAGCAGAAAGAGGGTGCAGCCTCTTCGCCATTGTGGAGAGATTCTTTAAAGGGATTCCATTATGTTATGGATGCTAGTCAGGTTGCAGAAACACTATGGCCTGGCAGATTTTTATGAACCTTAAATGGACTATGAAATATTGTTAATGTAAAGGTTTACTTCACTATCAGAACACAAGGATAACAAATCTTGCTGTCTTTGAAAATGCTACACAGCAGTCACAGAGTGGGTGTATGTGTGTGTAAGAGGCAAGTTGGAAGTGTCAGTGGTCAGGAGCATGAAGTTTGTGATTGGAAAGGAAAGAAGGCAACCACAGAGGAGGCCCAAGGCCTGTATGAAGTTCATGGTGAGTGTCTAGAGGAGAATGAAGAGTGATTCAGTTGCTTTGATGAATTACTCTGCACTACAGGCTCTCTAACAGATGTGATTCTTCAAAGAAAGTGAGGACTTCCTCCTCTCTGTACAGTCTCCTGTCAAAGTGCTCTGCAGACATCGGTACTTCCCTGGTACTCTTCTCATGCAGTTCATTGAGACTACTGCCTTTTTATTTTCTTCAAAGATGTTAAAACACAGGAGTGATTTCCAAGGTCCTTGTCCTCATTCTGAACCACAGACAATGTTATCCATTTATCATATGTGTGACCTGTACTAAGACTTCTGTGCTTCCTTTTCAATTTTTGGTTCAGGTTTTAACTGTGGAGGAGAGATATCTACATGGTTTTGCATTGCCAACATGCACTACGTCCTTTGCTCCAGCTGAAGTGTGTTTTCAGGAGGAGTAGGACCCTTACTCCCTAAGGGTCTCTTGGCTCAACACTTCTGTCACAAAGGCCTTCTTGGAGTCCATTTAGAGAAAGAAAATGAAGAGCAAGAAATGCTGCACAACCTTGCTTTGCTTTCTCTGTTGCAGAGACTTTGTCTGGGTTTGTGACCCCTGTGCAGCTGTCAGTCACTGCCTTCGATGCAGATCCTTCAAATGTATGTTCATGTGACCAAAAGCCAGGTTTGCCAAAGCTAAACAAGGAATAGGGAGCACACCTGGGCAAACACGGTAGGAGGGCATGGTGGGACAGGGTCAGGGAGATCTCCCCAGTGCTGGCCCAGTAGGTGCAGCTCCTGCCAGAAATCTGCCAGCATCTGGACCTCTCTGGCTGTGATTTCTGATAGATCTGGCTCATGCTTTTTGTAGGGAAATCTGGTTTTAGACAAAAAAATTGTAAGTTTGCCTAGAAGACTCTTTTCAATGGTGCTGAGCAATAGGGCATGAGGCAATGGGCAGAAAGATGCACAGGAAGTTCCACCTGAACATGAGGAAGAAATTCTTTGCTGTGCAGGTGACCAAGCATTGGAACAGATTGCCCAGAGAAGTTGTGGATTCTCCCTCACTGGAGATATTTGAGAACTGTCTGGACACAATCCTGTGCCATGTGCTCTGGGATGAATCAGCTTCAGCAGGGAGGTTGGATCAGATGACCCACTGTGGTCCCTTCCAGCCTGACCCATTCTGTGATTCTGTGAGCGTCATTCTCAGTAACGTGACCGCTTTCTTTGAGAAGGACACAAAGAGACAAGAATGGGGAGAATGTGCTCATCAAAATAAAAGGTGTCTAGTCTCCCTTGCCTGGGAGCCTAACAGTGATTTAGACAAACTCGGAGCTGCTTTCTATCAGCCTCCAGCCAGTTATCTCAATCAGCTGAGCAGTGAAATGTTCCCTTGAGACAAAGGCAGTACTAGCTGGCACTAACATCCTGTACATACTGTGCAGCCCCCATGATGCATGTCAGTCTTCTTACTCCATCTGGAAACAGACTATGGAGAGCCCTGGGAACATTTCTGTCATCCTGCTGTTTTTGCCAGATTAAGAGATCCCAGATGCCTGCTTGAATAACACCATGTCGGGACCCAGGTATGGAAAGCTTAGGCTGCACTGGCACTATTAAACAGCACTGGGAAATATTTCCAGGCACAGAACTGTAGCTGTCTGTATTATTAGGACAGTCCCTCGTACATTTCAGCCCAGGCTAACCAATGCTGTCTCACGCAAGGCTCAGATGTAGTGTGTGGACTGCTCCCAGCAGGCAGTTTACGTGGTGACTGTGCTTTTCTGGAGGCCAAATTGGTTAAACAGGACAATTGTCTACCCACTGTACAGGCTGCCATCAGTGCTTAGAAAATGTCCCACATATTTAATTTGTGAGTTTTAACCCGACCCTCGGGTTCAAAAGCAGAACCAAAAGGCCGTATCCCTGTATGCCAGACCTTTGGGACCCAGACATGAACAATGAAGAACTGGAAGCCATTCCTGAGGCCCCCTCCTTGCAGATAGTGCCGTGACTGATGGGTGTTGTGGGGCACTGGTGGAGACCTCTGTGGGCCAGTATTTGTTTCCATTTCCCTCACTGTGTGCAGGGAAGGAAAAGGCAAAGTCATCAGCTCATTAGTGGTTGGTGGCTGGTGGCAGTGTTGCTACAGCACTTCCTTACACACATGGAAGGATTTGCTCCATTCTCAAGCCAAGCAGCCTAAGGAGATCCACATCCCCCTAATCTAATCCAGAGCTCCTGAGCTCTGTCCCAAGTGAGGACACTGCTGTGTGCAGGGGGCAGCTCCTGCTGCAGGCTGCACAGCAGCAATCCATCTCCAGCTGAAACAAAGGGATGCAAGTGACAAGTGATCAGGACCCGGCCTGGGTCACTGATCAGCAAAGTTCTCACTGTTTTTTTTGCCACGAGAAGTCCATTTGGTCAGGTGTCTCCATGGCAGCCTTGCAGGAGGGGATGTTCTGATCTGGTGGATGGCAGCCAAAGTGGCTGCTATTGGCTAAGGGGCACCTGGCATAGCACATTTATCCTTACAGCTGCCTGCGGGGAATCTCAAGAGAGAGGGAGAGGTGGGGACAGGCTGGCTCCTCCCCACATCCCACCTCTTCATTTAGGCTGTTCTAGAAAGAAATTACTCCCCCATAAACAACCTCAGGTGTTTCAGAGGAAGAGAGCCATTTGAGACTGGGCAGCAAGAATCCCCAGGATGAGGATAGCCATCCTCCTGAGCCTTCTGTTCCATGCTGCAGCTGCTTCTCACCAACTGTGAGTGATGCTGAACTCCTGTTTCAGTCTCTTTCATGAAGGCATCAGACTAGCTAGATGGACCACATCCCATGCCATCAGCTCTCACGCTTCCTGCTTTGTCAGGTCAACCCAAGGAGTAGCTGAGTCTCATATACCTTGCTTCCTGTGCCTTAGTTTGACTCCTGCAGCTCAATACAAGCCAGCTTTTTGGCAGACTTCCAGGTCAGAGAAGGGACTTTTTAGGCCCAGAAGTGTTTGCTCAGCAGTTGCTATGCCAGAGCAAATCACTGGTGTCTGGACTGCCAGGTTATGAAACCACTTCGTCTGAAGACTGCATGGGATGTTTTTGGAGAGTTCAGGAGATTACTGGAGAAAGGGGTTTGAAAAAGATTATAGGGCTATACTTAAGCTAATCAAGCAGAAACTGCTTGTCAGGTTTCTGCTTTTCTGGGCTCACTGTTGCTTTTGAATGTTGGTGGAAGTCACGACACATTGCTGAGGGATTCTGCAGTAGGGGGCCATGGCAGGGAAGCTTTCTTTCACCTCTTGAGACCTCAAACTGAGACTGCCTCTGCTGTCACCCTCTGCCACAGACATTACCTGGTGGTGATCCCTGCAGCTCTCCAGTATCCATCCACCCAGGTTGCCTGCCTCCATCTCACCTGTCATGACACAAAGATTCAAGTGAATCTGGCCTTGGAACGCTCTGCAGGATGGGAGCTCTTAATGCAAGAAACCATCCAGAAGAAGAAGACTTTCCTGTGCACTAAGTTCTGGGTGAGCCACCCCAGGCTAATGCCTGATTTTCCTTCAGGAAAACGCTTGTGTTACTCCCTAACCAGGGCTGACATGGATAGCTTTGTCTTGGTGTGAGCCTTTCAGGAAGGGGAATGGGTGGTGCCTAGGGATGCATAGCCCAGCACAGTATCTGTTGGTTAGCGCTGAATTTCCTTTCTGAATCTAATTTTTAAATGGAATTTACATTTGTTAAAATCTACCGGAGTTCTGGATACCACCTGTGTCCTTCTCCTCCATTACAGACCAGATGAAACAGCTTTAGCTCTTCCTGAAGGACTTATGCAGGTTCACAGCTAAAGCTTGGGGAAACGGTGTCTTGCAGGACATGCTGCAGTTTCTGTAGTACCTGAAGTCAGGCAGCAACTCAGCTCTTGGGAGATACTGAAGACTAGCTGGATGGAAATGGATGTGCTTGTTGTTTTTAAACAGCATCTTAGAGGTTATTTATTGCTGCTGAGAACTTAGCAAAGATCTGGGATAAGGCAGACATGTCTAAGCAGTATCCCTTCTGTTATATTGTATATTCTGTGCTGAGCCTGCTGAGGTCTTTGGCTTCCAGAGTTTTTCTGGTTGTGTTTTCTAATTTGGATTTCTTGCTTCTAAGTGCTGGGTAGTTCTGAAAGCCTAGCATTTGAGGCTGTCTACTGCTCAGTCTCTCTCTTTTGATTCTCTCTACCATCTCCCACCTTCCCGTCATCTGCCCATTTTCCTGAACCTGTCTGAAGACTCAAAAGTGTCAGGCACTTGCTTGTCACCAGTGGGAAAAAGGACAGATTCCATGACATGCAAGGCTTCCTGCTGTTCGTGCAGGACTGTGGGAGATCTGGACATGATCTGGCTTCAGAGATTGTTGGGAGCATCCTGGCACAGCGGGAGGGAATCTGTTAATTGTTCCACTTCACTCTCAGAAGATTACCTGGGGCCTGTGTGCTCTCCCCTCTCTGTCTGTACAGGTTGCCCCTCCAGCTGATGGCACAGAGGAGATTGCCACTGTCAAACTGACCATCACAGGAGATGGGGTCAATGTCGAGGAGCAGAAAAAGGTCCTGATCTGCAAGGGCAGGAATGGCACCATCATCCAAACAGACAAGCCCATCTATGAACCAGGGCAGACAGGTGAGATGCAAATTGGAGCCACTGTGGGTCCCAAGCTTTCTGCTGGTTGCATCACATGGAAAGACTGTGATGCCCTGAAATGCATGAACAGCCCTAGCAGAAGGCTCTGAGACCATGTCTCTTGCTGAGTGGTGTTTTCAGTGTTTGTAATGTCCAGCTTGTGATGGCTGTGGAGTTGCAGGAGGCAGTAGGTAATGATAACCATGTCCATGGTACCTTACACGTGGGAATGTTAGTGTCAGAATGTTACCACAAGTGTGTCAGTGTCACACAAGTGTGTCTAGGATAGAAACAGGAGCTGGGGAAACAGACGAGAAGGGGTCTGTAGGGAAAAACTGAGATCTGATAATATATTCCCTGATTTCCTTGCCTTCAGTGAGATTTCGCATTGTGACTCTGGATGAGGAATTCCTCGCGCTCAACGATTCGGTAAGCGGGGGGCTGTGGGAGAGGCTGCCTTGTGCCATGCGTGCACCCCACCTCCTTTCTACCCTGCTCATCTGCCAAAGCTCCAGCTTTTCCACATGCATCCCTGGCAGGCTTTATGAGTGTGCACAGGGAAGCAGTAACTCCAGTAAAAGCTGGTAGCTTAGGAAAGTGGCAGAAGTGTGCATGTCTCTTACTCATCTTGCTAGAATGGTCACACAGCTGCAAGTAGGGAATGTATTGATTCCTGATGTGATGGTGTCATGGGGGGAGTGAATAGTTTGTAAATTGGGTTTTCCTTCTTGTGGGGAAGGGTGCTTTTAATCTGCCCCCAACTAGTTGGAATGCTGCTTAGGCATTAGGACTAACCTGTTCATTGCAACAATATGGAAACATGTCCAGAGAAGGCGTTTTCATCATTGGAGATGTTCAGAACCCAGCTGGAGAAGGCTATGAGCAATCTGCTTAGGAAGACATGTTTCAGCAGGATGTTGGATTGGGTGGCCTCCAGAGGTTCTTTCCAAATTATGTGATCCTATATCTCTGTAACCCCCTTAAGACTGCAGCTGAGCCAGAGCTAGGTGTGTTTGGGTAGTGACTTCTGAGTTTTTCTGTCAGGAGGTCATTAGCAAGTGCTGTGTGACCTCCAGATTCCTTTGCTTTTCTTCAGACCTTACTGTAATGAACTCACCAGGTATTTCTCCTTTTTGGTGGCATTTGTTTTACTTTGTATTGTTGTCAGCGCTCTTAAGTTTCCAAATCACCAGTTGCACACCCTTCAGAGAGGGCTCTAAGTCTGAAGAACCTTGTATGTGGTGCTGGCACGTGTTTCTCTCTTCTAATGTTTTTGCCTTTTTTTCCTCCCCAGATTTCCCTGTTTCTCCAGGTGAGTGATGCTGAAATCTTGTGTTAAGAGTAATGGTGATGGCAGTCATTTCCCTATGCTGTTCATATTTGATTCCTGGTAGATTTTACAGCCCTCTGAGCGGAATAGTAGCCCTTCTTTGTTGTTAGATGTTAGATTCTTAAACTAACATACTCCTTCCAGCTTCTTTTTTATGCACTTACTTAAGGTTATGCTCCCAGGTACTTCAGCAGAAATCTGTTGTTCTAGACTTGCAAGAGTATAAATAGATAACTTAGACACTTATGAAAGAAAGTTAGAACTGTGAAGAATCTTTCCTTAAGATCAGAATTAAAATAAGTGCAGAAGGAGGCTCAGACGCTGGGAGAAGAATCTGAGCATTATCATGTCTTCAAAATTTCCTGATCAGTCTCTACCAAACCTCATTCCTTACCTATAGAACCTGGTAGTCTACAACACTGAAATCCTGGAGCTCAGTTTCTACGGGACGTGGAGCAGTGAGATGCTGGAACAACTCTTTCTTTCTTGTGGGTGCAGGACCCTAAGAACAACCAGATAGAGCGGTGGCAGAACGTGGTCCCTCAGGATGGCATTGCAGACCTGTCTTTCCAGCTGAGTGAGGAGCCCCTGCTGGGAATGTACATCATCAATGTCACCAGTGCCAGGGCTTACGGCAGCTTCTCCGTTAAGGAGCATGGTATGAGCACGTGGGGGTCTGTCTGAGCTGCAGAGAGGACCTTGCACTCCTCGTCCAGGAAGCAGGGTGTTCATTCCTTGATAACCATCCTAGGAGCAAATGGGAAAAGTAGTAGCATCTGTCATAGTAAAGAGTCTGAGCTGAGGCTCTGGAGAGGAGACCGCTTTGGGACCTTGGCTCAGTGTGTGGGAGGAGTGTTGTGCATGGCCCCAGACCTTTGACACTGCTGATTCCTATGGATCTCGGAGTCAGATAAAACAAGGTAATTTAGGATGGACTTTTCCAGAGAATATGAAGTCCAGTGCCCTCTCACCTCAATTTTATTCCCTAATCAACTGTGCTGGGAGGCCAGTCTTCTGAAAACAGCTGTCAGAAGTGCAGGGACATGGGCATGTTTGGTTTTAGTTTGGGAAGGAGCAAATCATCCAGGGCCTACACACAAATCTGTTAGAGATACATGGAAAATTTTCCCTTTCCCCTTCTCACCACCTTCCTTCTCTATTTCCTGTCCCTTATTCTGCCATAGTCTGCCTTCATGTTAATTCTCTGTGAAGGCTGTCCCTGGCCTGTGTTTCCTACAGTTCTCTGTTTTTCCCTTCCAGTGCTGCCAAAATTTGAAGTGATCTTGGAGGCACCAAATCAGATTTATGCACTAGATACAACCTTCCCGCTCCGCGTATGTGGCAGGTGAGGATTCTGGCTGGAGGGATGGCCCTGTGTTAATTTCTGGCCTGAAGTGCACAAGCTGGCTGGGTAACCACGAGGAGCTAAGGGCAAGTTTGCTACACTTCAGTTACAGGAAGGCAGAATCTTCCATGGCAGCTGTCTGCACCATGGAGCAACACAAAACACTCCTATAACTATCATTCTGATACTCTAATGCCCCTTTTCTAAAAACACTCCACAAATCTCCACACACAAAACCTGGGGGAACAGCCTACCCTTTGACAAGCACCCATTTGTGGGACAGGATGTGGCAGATATTTGGTGTTCATCTCCCTGAAGAACAAACTCATGGGAAATGAAGGGAAGCTTTTCCTGATTATGCTCAAGTGGAAACTAGAGGGAGGCAAAAAGGAATTGCCTCAGGTGTAGTCCAAGGACAACACTAGAGGTAGCCCCATATAAAGGTGATTTCTTAATAAAAGGTACTTTCTTAATCACCCATGTTTCTGCTAATAAGACGATGAATGCCTCCAGCACATCCTGGGGTTATTGCAGGTGATGCTGATGTGTAGTGCAGTCAGCACCTACAACACTAGTTACCCAAAATAATTCAGTTTGGTGCTAATTATATCAGATCTCCCATCATCTCCCATCAGTGCAGAGCTCTGGCTTGACCCTGCTTACTGGGTCAGGACTCCTGGGCCTGCTGTACGGCTGCCACTCTTGTGCTATGCTGTGAATATCCGGCAGTGAGTGGTCTCTGGGGCTATGCAAAGCAAGCCATGTGTTCTCCCACTGTGTGTGACTGCCTCTGCCCTTCCCTGCTCCCCCAAACAGATACACCCGTGGGAAAAGCATCCAGGGGATGGTTCATGTGAGTCTTTGTCAGAAGATAGCCCCGTTCCTGCCCAGTGCTTCCAAACCTGATCTCTGTCACAAATTCAGCAACCAGGTGAGGTGCTTAGGAAGAGCTGAGCCGTATTCAGAGACATTTGTGCTCAGCCTCAGGGTAAGACAAGGCTGCTGGGTGCTTAGCTGAAGTAATAGCAACATTAACCCATTGATTTGGCTGCTTGGCCACTGCTAGTAGTGCTGCCTCTCAGCAGCTGTGCCTGATGATTGTGACTGGTCCTCTCATCATGTGCCTCCTCCTCATCCTGGGCTGCGATGCCAAAAGGCAAAGCTCCCTGAGAGCAGGGGTTTTGCACCACTGTTCCTGTGCCACTTCCATAACTTCTAACCCAAGTGCCTCTCTCAGACCCTGTTTCTTCCCTCTGTACTTTCAGACAGATGAGGCAGGTTGCTTCTTCACAAATGTGAGCCTGTCCTCCTTCAGCCAAGACTTTCGGTACTATCGGGACAGCATAGTTGCAGAGGCCTCGCTGGTGGAGGATGCCACAGGTAACTCTGGAATTTCTGGTGCCTGGGAAGAGGTATGTAAAGATGTGCTAATCTTACCAAAAGCACTGGAGACTTTCAGACTAGCAAGGGACCTGAGCCTTCTGAGCCCATTGGGGCCTGCTATCTAACCTCACAGACAGAGACAGAGCCAGCAGTTCCTGATGGCATGACACACTCCCTCAGAGTGCCTGCCGTGTCTGATGATGAAGCTCTCTAAAAGCCAGAAGTTAAGTGGGAGGAAGACCAGATACCCAGAGTCTTGGGCAGGTCACCATTGTGATGTGAAATGTGTGTGCAGCTGAACATGTCCATCAGTGTTACCAGGGGGTCACTCTGCGGGAAAATTGCTGAGGACTGCTTGGCTTTCTTGCTCCCTCTCTCATGTTTCTGTCTCCCTGCTTTCATTCAGAGATACAGGTCAATGCTTCCCGCAAATTACTCATCTCCAGGATTGGTGGGATGGCCTTGTTTGATGATGTGAATTCTTACTACCACCCTGGACAGATGTACAGAGGAAAGGTAATTCCCATTTTCAGTCCTTTGAAGGGGAAAGCGTGAGAAATACTTTCACAGTGACTTTTACCTACTGTCTTTTCTGACCTCATCTCTAGCCAGAGGCTTGGGAGGGCACAAATGACTCTCAGACACAAAACTCTTGAATTGCCCAACGTGAGAATAACACCCAAGACTGCCATTTACCGAATAACCCATGAGGGGGAGCAGCTGTGGGCATTAATATGTGGGGTGTAAACCCAAACATTTGGAATTTCAGCAGCCAGGAAGCCTTCTGCTGTGGAGTGGACCACATGACCCACTGTGATCCCTTCCAACCTTACCCATTCTCTGATCCTGTGATTCTGTGAATGAACGTGGTAGTGCAAGTGGTAATATGACAGGACCAGTAGCAGTGTTGATAAAAATATCAGTGACTGAAAGAGTGATCTTGCTGTCCTTGGAAACACTGCTCCTGACCTGGGGAAGCCAGAGATTCTGTCTGCTGATTGGACTCTTCTGTACTTCTCTTGCTCCTCATGATGTTCTCAGATTAAAGTAATTGATTACCAAGGCAAGGCATTGAAGAATAAAGAAGTCCTCCTCCTAGTAAACTGTGGTGAGCAGCAATTTAGGCAGAAGTACATCACTGGGGACTCTGGGACAGCTTCTTTTAGCCTGGACACATCTGCCTGGAACAGAACCTTGGCCTCCCTGGAGGTAAGTGAGGAAGGGTGTGTCGTGTGGCAGGGGTACGTGTGCATATCAGAGCTATTTACTGCCTCACAAACATCTTTCTTGTTCCTTCCTGAGGGACAGTAGCTCAAAAATAGAACACCTCAGCATGTTCTGGATCTTAGCTCCCTCTGAGAGCTCATTCTCCAGGTCCCAGTTGCTTTCCTCATGAGCTCTTCACACAGAGACCTGTCCTTTGGTGTTGTTAACATCATCGTACCAAGGCGATTTGCAGCTGACTTGCTTAACTAGAGAAATTAACCGGTTTGGTTTTTTTGTCTCACCAGGCAAGTGTCCTGCATCAAGATTCGGACAGAGAGCCTGGGACAGCTGATTTAAGTTACCAGCGAGCCTCTTATTTCATACGTCCGTTCTACAGCACCAGCAGGAGCTTCCTCTCTATTGTCCGTGTGCCGGAAACAATGCCCTGTGGCAAAAAGCAGTCTGTCCAGGTGGACTTCAGAATTTATGAGGAAGACCTGGAACATGGGCCCAAGCGTGTCATCTTCTCCTACTTTGTGAGTTTCTGGGGAAGCACTAGTGGGTGACAGCTGATGGCCCAAATCAGCATCTCTTCAAGCCTGATATTTAATAGATTTGGCTCAGGCCCGGATGGGGTGTTCATCCAGACACCATGGGGCTGGATCCCAATTTCAGTTCTAGGACTGAAGTAACAGCAAGGAAGGCAGAACCTTTGTTTTAGGCTCTGCACAGGTGCAGGGCAGGTATCGGCCTTACCTGTCCTCCCCCACGTCACTTCATCCCTGAGCTCTCCTTACTAGCTGAGAGCAAATAAAAGCCCATATCCCTCTCCCCACCCCCATTTAACCTCCCCATTTAATTTCAGGGTTACTTTGGTCGTCATAGTGATCTCGAAGGCTGTGTGACTACGTGACTATCCCTTTCTGTGTTCTTCCCTAGGTCACAGGGAAAAGAGGGATAGTCCACGCAGGCCAGCAGACTGTTTGGGCTGGGCCACCACAGCGTAAGTGCACTCCCCAGTGCCATGGCAGGCAAGCACTCAGTGGTCTGTGGCACCCACTCTTACTTGGATAAGTGGCTTAAGCCTCCCTGCAATGTAGGGGTGGCTCACCACTTGTGTGCTGCCTCAGAGCATTCTGCCTTTCCAGATTTCATGTTCCCTTTGCCCTCCGGCTCTGTACCAAGAGAAGAATATTCAGCATTTCCCAGCCCACAGGCTTATCCTCTGTTGTCTTCAAAGTCTCCTTTTGCTGCTGCTCCTGCAAGCAGCATGAAACTGTAGCCTTACCTTCCATGCAACTGTGTCTACAAATAATCTGGGTCATTAGGATGCCACAATTTATAATTTTGATGTCTGTTGACCCATTGTTGCCTAATTCTCCAGCTCTTGTTTTTTAAAACCTGAATTATAAGTGTTTTGGCACAAGGTCACCTCTTTGTTGGTGATGGGATGGGAGATGTTGGGTGAGAGGAGGCTTTGAAAGATATCTGACACTCTCACTCTTTGTGGAGCCAAGCTTGAACTCCAAAGTACTGTTTTGTGTCCTCAAGGCAATAAACAGAAAATTCTTTTGCTGGTCTTGGATCCAGATCCAGAGATGTGATGATCGTTTCAGTAGTCTCCAGAAATCTCTTCGGTCTTGAAAGACTTCAGCAAAGGAGGAAAGGATTTAAACAGGCACATGCAGAATGGCGAAGCTGATCAGACTCTATTTTCACTACCAAATCTACTTCCTCTTATTCCCTCTCTTCTCCATCTAGTGCTGGAGGGCTTCTTCTCCATCCCTCTTACGTTCAGCTTGACCTATGCCCCAGCTCCAAGACTTGTTGTTTATGTGATCTTCCCTAATGGAAAAATCATTGCCGATTCTGCCATCTTCAGCGTCTCCGCGTGTTTCAGAAACAAGGTAGGGTTTGTGTCTGAGGCTGTGCCTGCCTGTGTGAGCGTGGACATGTCTGCTGCAATGCAAGGAGAGCTGTGTAGCTGTGTGTGGCTGGTACTGCGTGTGATGCTGTCACACAACCTGCAGTTTGTGATTGGTGAGCTGTGCTGGGATGTTTGGAGCGAGTGTGTGCTCAGCATTGTGGGGGCTGCTGCAATGTCTGGGAAAGGCAGAGAATTGCTGTCTGTCTCCATAGGCAACTGCAGCCTGGTAGGATCAGAGATAATCCAGCCCAGCACAGGTCATTAGTGTGGTTCCCAGGAGAGCTCAGGGCTGCTCTGCTGCTGCAGCAGACACTTAGAATTGTCAGTATGTGGTGTAGGGATGACATCTGGAAGTGGATGATGGAAGAAGTGGAATTTACTGGCCATCCAGAAAGGGCTGAGTGCATCTGGTCATTGTGACACCCATGGGAATCTGCTTTCTTGGCTGTGTCTTGCACTCCAAAGTTGAACTTTGGAGAGGGCCTTACCCCTGTTCCACAGCTCCACAGCTGTTTGCCTGCCACAGACAGTCAGATTCAAGCAAGAACAGGAGGAGTTTCAGGAAACCGAGGCCAATCCCACAAAGAGCCTGGAGATAAAGACTAGGCTTATTTTGGTCTGGGGCTCTGGAAGAGAGCTATGTGAGGTGTGTGACCATGGCTGGCTGGTTTGCTGGTAAAGAAGAGAGAACGGTGCTCTGACACGGGAATGTCTCCATGTGCACACTGATGGCTCCTCCTCTGCCATCTTTCCTGTTAGAACCTCAATGTGTTTTTAAAATACCTTCTTGGGGTCCTTGGGAGGTTCCTTGGGTCTCTGTCCAAGGCAGGTCTTTGGAAACTCTCTTCACGTAGGTCCCTTCCCTGCTTGGGAAGTGGTAGGGGGGCCACCCTCAGAAATGTCAGGCATTGCCTGCGTTCTTCCCATCCAGGTGGAGCTGGGCTTCTCAACGCCAGAGACTCTTCCTGGCTCCCAGGTTGGCCTCCGCCTGCAGGCAGCTCCTGGGTCCACATGTGCCGTCTGGGCTGCAGATCCAAGCGCCTTTTGGACGAAGCCAGGAAGAGAACTGAGCAGCCACTCAGTGAGTGAGCCTGCTCTGAATTCTTCCCTTCGCTACTGACAAGGAGGTGGGAAGGAGGGAGGGAGGGCACTGCACCTGTGCAGAGCTTATCTCCAGGAAACTCAAAGCACAGCCAGCCCAGAGGGATCAGCAGCATTCCCGGTGTGGATGGGTAGGGATTAGAGACTGAGGAAGAGGTTGAGCATCACTCAGTGGTACAACAGCTTCTGTGCTGGCACTATCAGAGGAGAGCCCGGGAAGAGTGTCAGCGATCCTGGGCTTTCTGGCACGCGTTCATACACAGTAGCCAGAAGCAACTCAAACAGGCCTTGGATGTGTGAGAGGAAGGGAATGCCAGGTTTAATTTGCACTGATTTTTTTTTCTTTTCTATTTTTCTTGCTTTCCCAGATCTATGGGCTGTTCCCATCTGTTTATAACTCCAGGTATCCTCACCAAGTGTCTGAAGATGATCGTTCATGCGGGTTCCCAAATTCTGATGAGCCTGATGTGTTTATGGCATTCCAGGTAAAAATGGTTGATTGGGTGGGTTGAGATAATTCATGAGGGAAGTGTGGCCCCTGACTTTACCAATATCCAAGGGATGCCACTGCAGACAGGACAGGGAACAGGTGCAGTTTAGGCCCTTGCAACTCACTTGTTATTTGAATAAGTGACTCGAAACGTGTAACGAAAAATCACTGTGTGGTTGCCACACTTGGGTTGTGTGACTCAGGATGCCAAGGATTATTCATTACTTTAATTGGATTTCACACAATTTGTTTAATCTTCATAGCATGAGCAATTGCACCCTGCAGGCTGAGAGAGGGTACTATGGTACTATGAGAGAGGTACTATGAGAGGCATAGTACCCAAATGACCATGTGTCTGAAAATGAATATATTTGGCTGAGTCAGGCCAGATGAATTACCCTAGAAGACCTTGTTTGACCATTGCTGGGGATCTGAATTATTCCCTCTTAAAATGAAGCAAGAGAATACAGAGGACAGCCAAGACCCCACTGCGTGAGGGGACAGGAAGGCACAAGGGCAGAGGGCAGAGAGGAGAGGACAATCTTCTGGTGATGAATTTTTTCCTACAGGAAATGGGGTTGAAAATTATGTCCAACACCAATATCAAGAAACCCAGAGTGTGTCCAACCACTCCACTGACAAGTATGCTGCGGGAAACAGGAACATTTATTTCCAGGCCCATATTGACGTTTGCCCAGCCCCATAAAGCATATAACAGTAAGCATTTGCCAGCTGTTTCTTCTTACATGGGAGGCTTAGTCTTTCATGTGAAAGCAGTCCTGGGTTTGAGCCAAGATGCAGCGCTTGCTGTAAGTGCAAATGGAGGAGAAAGAGGGTTTCCTGTCCCTAATCTGTTGTGCTCATGTGAGGGCTGTTAGTGGGATGTCTGGATCCCAGGTTTTATCTCTGAAGTGAGGGAAAGGTTGCCTGTCCCATGGTGCCTCTACATGCAAGTAAAGCCCAAAGCACCTCTGACATTTGAAATGAGGCAAGAGATTTTAGAATTTGGGACAGCACCCTCTGTTCTGTTGCTTCCCAAGAGCTGACTGAATTTGCTGCAGCCTGGGCTATGCTGGAGCTCCTCTGCTCTTAACCAGGACCTGAGGACCCTGTGGTGACTAGGTCTTTGCTGTTTCCAACAGAGCATCTGATATCAACCTTTCAGCCCACTCTGTTTCCACCTTTTACTTCCGCCGAAGAGAAAGTACACAAGCATTTGCCCCAAACCTGGCTATGGGATTTGTATTCTGTGGGGTGAGTAAACTGAGCAGTGGGGGTTTAGTCTGGGTCATTTTGTGTGGCTGGGAGTGGCAGCAGAGGCAACTGAGTTCAGATCATAGGCATCTGTGCAAGAAACTTAAGGACATACGTCATGGGCTCACACCTGTCAGGCTGTTCATTACTGGAGCTGATGTATGATTAAATGCATTTGCCTCTACTAGAAGTGTTGGCCATCCATGAGAGGTGGTTGGCATAGGAAGATAGGAAAGCAGGTGAGGTGCAGAAAACCAGCTTGGTTTACTGCCTACACTCTGCTTTTGGTAGCCCTGTGGGCTTGCATTTCCCAAAATGTGCTCACAGATGTATCCTGGTATCCAGGGGAAGCTGATGTCCATAGAAGCCCTTCACAGGATGAAAATTGTGTCCTGTGAGAAAGGCTCAGTGTGTACACAGGGTCTGCTGAGAGAGCTTTTGGAGATTTTTCATCTGAGACTTCAAGATTTTCTTGTCTGTTCTCTGAAGACTGAAATGCTCAGGCCAGATCCTCCCACATCTGCCCTCTCCCACCTTCACTGTCATTACAAATACATCCATCTCTTCATCCCTAGCAGCAGATATTTCCTCTGTGACTTGTTCACCAGCCTAATCTGAGCCACCAAAAGCTTTCTGTGTTGGGTATGTTGCTTCCCTGTACATGCATGGCAAAATAAGCCAAATAATACCACTACCTTTAGCTGTGGCTGCTTTTTATGTTGGGTGTGGTGGCAGCTGCAGAACAGTCTGCTCCTCTCAGAAGTTGTGATGTGTGCACAGGACAAGTCTCTGCCCTGCCCTCATGTTGGGCTTTAAGCTGTCAGTGTCTCACAGGACAGTGAATGGCTGGATCAACCTCATCTGTTAAGCCCTACTGCTGCTAGTCCTGTTGCTCTTCTGGTTCCTGGTTCTCCATCTCTAGATCAAGCAGAATGAAACTGCTGACATCTGTAAGCCATTTTTAGATGTGCAAAGGGCGAGTGCTGTCTGTGATTAATGGCATCTTGCAGCTGTGTGACCTACTGACCCAAGTGTTCTGTTCATATGAGCACCTGAGGCAGGGGTCCCCGCCCCACAAGGATTTACTGGTAACCCCAAAGGGCTGCAAGTTCAGTTGGGGTTAGACTGAGGTGAAGGGATGAGGTGCTCTGCAGACAAGGACACAGAGCAGGTCACCCGCTGTGGTACAGCATCACTCAGTTAAATGCTTCTGTCACTGTCTGCTTCTCCCCAGTCCCAGTGGGAACGAGAGCATCACTGTCACTGTGCCTGATGCCATCACAGAATGGAAAGCAGGAATGTTCTGCACAGGACGTAATGGCTTTGGATTTGCTCCACCCTCCCGGCTGACTGTTTCCAAGCCCTTTCTTGTGGAGCTCCCACTGCCATCTTCCGTGGTCCAGGGTGAGACCTTCAACTTGAAGGCCACGGTCTTCAACAACCTGCAGCAATGCATGAAGGTAGGTGAGCCCTGATGGCCTCTGCAAGAAGAGCAGGACATGGCTGACACCTGTGGCCTGTGATCATGGAATTACAGGGGAAGGGGCCTTAAAGATCATCCAGTTCCAAATCCCCTTTGAGAAGTCATGGCAATCCAGTGACATTCCCACTGACCGGAAAAGGGAAAACATAACCCCCATTTTTAAAAAGGGAAGTAAGGAAGCACCCTTGACAGGCTTGAGAGCTGGGCCTGTGCAAACCCCATGAAGTTCAGCAAGGCCAAGTGCAAGGTCCTGCTCCTGGGTTGGGGCAATCCCAAGCACAAACACAGACACACTTGTTGCCCTTGATAACCTTGGCCAGGTTGCCAGGGCTTTAGCTTTGCCAGCCTGACCGCTGTCTGCTCAAACAGTCTGTGTGTATTCCCCTCAGGCTGTGCCCCTGCTTCCACCCTCTGTAGGCTTCCTTTTTGTGTTGCTGATGTTTATTTATTGCCACCTGCCATCCCTGCTGCCCCTTCAGATACAAGTGACCCTGGAGGAGTTTGCACACTTCCAGCTGAAGCCATGCAAAGGCTGTGTCTACAGCAGCTGTTTATGTGCCGGGGAAGCCAAGACCTTCCAGTGGAGTGTCACAGCTGACCAGCTGGGTGAGAAGCACAGGGAGGTGGGGAGCTGGAACTGGGAAGGGGTGGGACCAAGGTGGGGATGTTTTGTAAGAGCTGACATAGAGTGAGGAGCTGTTTGCTCTGTTACCCAGAGAGTACTTGTTTGCACTTATCCTATGGTCATGGTTACTCACAAGCCCGTGCTAGGAGGTACAGGAACATATAAGGCTGTGATCCAATTTTTTGTTGTCAGCAGGTGATGTCTATTGTATTAATGGGAAGTGTTTCCTCAGAGGGTGTCTTATGCACCTAAATGTGTGTTATTTTCAGGGCTCATGAACATCACCCTCAGCACAGAGGCTGTGGCCACCAAAGAGCTCTGTGGTGAAGAGATACCATTCGTCCCAAAACAAGGACAGAAAGACACAATCACCAAACTCATTCAAGTCCGGGTCAGTCAAGCTGTTCTGTTACCTAAGCCTCAAAGTAGGCTGTGTGCAATTCCCAGATTTTGTGCATGTTAATTTTGGGAGTTACCCCTTGCTATTCAAAATGTGTAATTATCATCTCAGGGCCTGAGCTGGGCCCAGCCGTGAGGGCTGATGGATATAAGAGGTAGAGGGGTGTCCTCCACTTCATACCATGGAAAACTTTAAACATTCTTTTATGTCCTTGCCTCCTGAGTTCTCTGCTGAATCTTACAGGACCATTTTCACAGGCATTCAGAAGTTAGGATATTCTGAAAATGCATGCTGCTTTCTGATCTGAAGTGAAAACGATTTGCATTTTTGTGTGATAATGATGATACTCCAGCTGACTGTCCACCCTGAACCAGGATTCTGAACATACTTTCTTCTAATCCACTTGTAATCCCGTTTCTCCCCTGGGTGCTCATTAAAATGCTACTTTTATGTGCTCCAACAGCCAGAGGGAGTGTTGGTAGAAAAGGCTCACAGCTCCATCCTGTGTCCCGAAAAAGGTAGATGGATTGTTTTCGTCTTTCACCCTGTTCATCCCCCTCTTCCTGCCTAACCACCTTCTGGGTATTTCCACTTGTTGAACTACCTTCTCTGTCCACATGATGAAGCTACAGAAGCATACTCCAATTGTGGTGCCAGCTAGGGCTTTTCCCTAGGCAAGGATGGGGGGAGGTCTGGTCTTTTACCATCAACATCCCTGGCATTAATGTGACGGCTTGAGGCCTTTCTCACCTGTGAAAATAAAAACACACTACTGAACATGGTGAGGCTGGAGGACATGGCTTAGGATTGCTGTTCCTGTCTTGAATTTCATGGTGTATGATGGGGCCATCAGCTGATTTTGAGAGCATGAGGTGCATTGTGAACGCAAGCCTGCAACTGAAATCTAAAACAAGATGGAGTAACTTCTGTAGAGAAGAACAGGTGGCTTTGACCCCTGAAGGTTTCCAGGAGAAAATCCTCTTTATAAAGAAGGGTGTTAGGATAGCACAGTCACTATGAGGTGGATGGAGGAAGCTAAGGGTGGAATGGGACATGGATTCTGAAGTGATTTACAGCCTCTGTGACAGGAAAATGGGAAATTATGGCAGAACAGCCTTGAACAGTTTCTGGGGATTTTGAAGGCTGTTTTAATCAGAATCTCTTTCTTTTTGTCCTCCCCACACTTTATCCAACTGGTGTCAGGGAATCCAGCACAGGAGTCTGTGTCCCTGGTGTTGCCTGTAAATGTGGTTGAAGGTTCAGTCAGAGCCACTGTCTCGGTCACCGGTAAGGAATTAAGCTATGGTAGTACCTTTGCAAATCCCATATCTCTGACTTTGGCCCTAGGAAAGCCCAAACCCAAACTCCCCCACACCCCTTCTGAGATTTCCAAGGCTCCACTGCCGTGTTCTTCCCACGTGTGTGGCTGCATTTCCTGATTACTGACAACCTAAAACACTCAGCAAGGGAGAGAGTGTTGTGTTAATGAGCGTCCCTGCCAGGATGGGAATGGTTTCAGTTCACATGAGGGGCACAGTGGAACTGATAAGGTGGCTGGACAGAGGTGTCCCCACGCTGCTCTGCTGGGGCCTACCTTGCTTGGTGCACTGCTGGGAGCTGGTCACAGGTAGGAGGAGGTGAATCCTACTGCCCTGGAGGTGGTCAGGGTGCTTATGTTTTGTCTCAGGGGACCTCATGGGGACGGCACTGCAGAACCTGGACCACCTGGTGCAGATGCCCCACGGCTGTGGGGAGCAGAACATGGTGCTGTTTGCCCCCGTTGTCTATGTGCTGCAGTACCTGGAGAAGACGAGGCAGCTGAGCCCTGAGATCAAGGACAGAGCTACAGGATTCCTGCGCAGTGGTGAGTACCACAGACCCACCTTGGCCCTCTGCCTTCCTCTGTGTTCAGCAGTCCCAGGTGCCTACTCCCCTTCCACCTGGAGTACTCAACCACCCCATTCCTTCCCAGTGATTTCATTGCAAATACCACTGTGAGCACTCATGTCCCATCCCGCTTCCCAGGGTACCAGATACAGCTGCAGTATCAGCACCCTGATGGCTCCTACAGTGAATTTGGTACCAAGGATGAGTATGGCAATACTTGGTAAGCTGTGAGCTCTCTCCCTGCTGCCTACCTGCTCTCTGACAGCAAGGAGGTGGGCAGCTTTCTGCTTCTGGCATTAAACCCTTGCTGTCCTATTGGATCCAAAGTGTTCCAGAAGCTTCGTGCACTAGGGCACCCCATGGGTAGGCAACTGTCCTTGGGATGAGCTGACCTTGGACCAGCACATTAGAAACAGCACGATAGGTAAAGAGAGACCCACCAGGTTCAAACTCCCACCTTTTTTTCTTATTCCTCAACTTCTGCTTAGATTCTTTCTTTCCACTCATTCTTCCTGCTCTTTCATGCACTCCGTCTCTCTCTGATTCTCTCTTCCTTCTTTCATGCCTTTTTTTTCTGTTCTCCTCAATCAGGCTAACTGCATTTGTGGTTAAATGCTTTGTCCAAGCCAAGCCATACATTTACCTGGACAACCGGGTTATCCAAGCTGCTCTCACCTGGCTGGAATTCCACCAGCTTCCCAGTGGTTGCTTCAAAAATGTGGGCCAACTTTTCCACACATTCATGAAGGTAGGAGCCAGTGCACCTTGAAGGACAACACCAAGCAGTTCTTGCCAAGTGTGCTGGTAATTGTTTAAATTCACTTTCCTGTGTTGTTGTGCTTTCTTGTGAGGGAGCAAGCCTGGGATAGGTGAGACCTCTCTTAAAAAGCTTCAGTATTTGCCTATTTAACTTTCCCAGCTTTTTGGATGTCTATGTTTTTTTTAGGGAGGTGTAGATGGGGAAGTCCCCTTGGCTGCCTACATCACTGCTGCGTACTTGGAAGCAGGAGAAACACCAGAGGTAAATACTGGGATTCTTTGCCATCAAGGCTCTTGCCTTAAGATCTGAATCCTAAAGAGCTTAGTGGTAACACTGGGGAAGGCAACAGAGCACCTCGGAGGGACTTGTGGGCAAAGTGATGGAGTGGGTGAGGAAGATTTTACAACTTCTCAGGAAAAACGCTCCCTTGAGGAGGACATTGCTGCCAGGGAGAAGGTGAGGTTAAACTGCTGGGGACCACTGGACTTCATGGCTCGATACTGTGTTGGCCATTTCCCAGGAATTAGCTGTTCATTCCTGCTCCCCCCACCTCCCATCCCCTTGCCGGTCCCACACAGCTGAAGGCTGATTATGAGGTGGGTGGAGCTGCTCCCAAGTAAATCATCAAGTAAATAGACATAATGTAACTCCTAAGAAGGTTTAGCTTCACAAAAAAAGCAGACGTCTGAGAAAGGAGTGCTGTAGGGCAGCTGGAACTGCACGCTCAGGTAATAATAAGAGAGAGCTCTTACAAGTGCTAAGGATTGTAGCTAGTTACTAGACTGTGGTGCTGGCAAGTAGATCACCAATTAACTTGGTGGAGAAACACAATTGTAGACATTGAGAAGTGAAGTTCTCTGGAAATCAGAAAAGTAAGTGAAAAAGCAATGCTTTTCAGTGGAACTGAAAGCAGTGGGTTTAGGCAAAAAAAAGGAAGACAGATGGAAATTAACCTTCTTTCTGGCAATAGCTGTCCTTCGGGTCACCTTTTTTTCACCATAAGTGCAATTATTCACTGTGAAGGTGAATGAACCAGCAGGCTGTGTGTATGCACATGGGGTTGTGTGGTTTCGCTGTTGTCGTGTTTGGACTGGGAAAGTAAGACCTGGCAGTGTTCATTTCAGTGACAGAGCACTGCTGAAGCCCAAAACCAGCTCAGGGGGGAGGTCTGTCAAGCACCTCGCACCAAGGGCTGGAGACACTGCTGCTGGTGCTGCAGTGATACAGAGCGTGCAGCTCTGAGCACAGAGTCACCCGAGGGAATGAGTGGGGTGCTCTCTGTGCTGGCAGGTGCCAGCGTGTGCTTCTGTCTGTGTCGCAGTGTCTGCCTGCCTGGCAGGGCTCCGTGTGTGACCAGAGCCTGCTCCTCTCTCCTGCAGAGCACAGTGGTGCGCAGGGCTCTGGGCTGCCTCGCTCCTGCCGTCCCCAAGGCCGCCAGCACTTACACCCAGGCCCTGCTGGCCTACACCTTCGCCCTGGCTAAGGACTCTCAGCGCACCCAAGAGCTCCTTGGTGTGCTTGAGCGGAAGGCCATCAGAGCAGGTACAGGGACCTCAGTGCCAGGGGAACATCAGAGAAGGGACAGGTGACCTTTCCGAGCCCTTGGTTGCCTGCAGCTTGGGAAGACCACAGCCTTACCCTCTAGACCTTTCACCAAAGACAGTTTTTAAACATCCAGTGTATTGAGCTCATGGCGTGTGCTGGCAACACTGTGGGGTGGGTGCTGATTTCCTTCAGATCTCTTGCCCTTTTCCAGTACCTAAAGTGGAGTTTGGGGTTTGGGAGACCTGGGTTTTCTTGTGCAGGACTGCAAAATGCCAGAGAGGAAAGCAAGCTGCCCCATGTCCTGTTAGTCCCTGACCCTCAGGGCTGACCAGTGGACAGCTAGCTAGTATCAGGTAGTTAGCGGACCTGGCAAACAGGGCAATGCAGAATTTGGACAGCTGGGAGGTAATGCATATGCAGATTATTGGCATATTAGTTTTTGTATGTCACCTTGGTGTGGAATATGGAATGTTGGGTATTGCAAAATACATCAGCTTTCAGCTGACCCGCTGATGTGATGACCCAGCCAAAAGGTGTTTACCCAATGGTCTCTGCAGATATAAGCCACTGTTTCTAAGAGGCTAGGCCACAGGATTTTTTTCCTGACATCCCTCAGGATTCCCTCTACTACTTTCCTTTCCCAGATGGGCAGATCCACTGGAGTCAGACCTCATCCAAGCCCAGAACCAGCACCAGCCCTTGGTCACAGCCAGTGTCTGTGGATGTGGAGCTGACAGCCTACATCCTCCTGGCCCTGCTCTCCAAGCCAAATGTCACAGAGTCTGACCTCACCACGGCCTCTGGCATCGTGGCCTGGCTCACCAGGCAGCAGAATGCCTATGGAGGCTTTGCCTCAACACAGGTAACTCATGGCCAGGGAAGGGGATGTTTCTCGAGGAAGAACCTCTGCGAGACATGCACACAATGTATGCAAGTGTAAATGCTTTGGGGAGAGGAGCCCTTCGATATGGAGGTCCTCAGGACGCTGATTTCAGGTGTCTTTGGATGTCGGAGCTGCACATGTAATTGTGTTTTCCTTTTCAGGACACAGTAGTGGCCTTGCAGGCATTGGCTAAGTATGCAGCGCTGACATACAGCACGCAAGGGGATGCAGAAGTGAGGGTGAGGTCCCATGGAGGCTTTGGGAAGAAGTTCCAGGTCTCCTACCAGAACCGGCTGCTTGTGCAGGAGGCGGCACTGACAGAGGTCCCGGGCAAGTTCTTGGTGCAGGCCCACGGCAGCTGTTGTGTCTTTACTCGGGTAGGTTCCCACAGACCCTGCTGTGACCCCCCTCCTCTCCTCATCTTGTGAAAACCAAAACTCTCTGTTGCACCTCTGTGGAAGGAAATGTGCTTTGGCTGTGCTTTAGTCCCAGCCTGGAGCCAATGCAACAAACCTGTCTGTGGGAGGAAACAGAGACAGAACCAAATAAGAGGACAATGATGCTTCCATGGCTCTCAAGAGTACTGGAAGATGAAAATGTTTTGGAGTGGCCCCACTGCTGTGTGCCTGACTTGCACAGTCTCAATTGAAAGTTTGAAAAGGAGCCCATGGAAGGATTCCAATCTGAATGACCTTTATTTTGGGTACTGGGATGAGTGTGCATTTGTCCATTCCAATCTTGAGGAGTGGGTAGCCAGTGGGAAAAAAAAGGTGATAGATTATGTTGAGCTAATTATCCATGTCTTAGTCTGTCTTTTTGTCTCTCCCTGCAGATGGTGCTGAGGTACAACACACCCTCCCCACAAGACTCAACATCCTTTGTCTTGCAAGTGAAAACTGAGCCAGTCAATTGCACCAAGGACAAAACACGCTCTGTTACTGTCCATGTCGATGTCAGGTGACTCTAAAGATCTCGTCCCACTTGGGAAGGAAAGCTGGGCATGGCTGGAGAGCTCAGGGGTGCTTCTTGGCTGCAGTGGAGGCACCAGGCAGTTTCAGCAGGAGGGGCCAGATGGAGAGCCTTGGTTCCTGCTGGAGAGAGGAGTGCAGTAGTCAGCTCAGACTGGGGATGCTCAGAGCAGTGCAGTCATCCTCTGCCTCTGTGAGAGGGAGCAGTGACTGCCTTGGCCCCTGGCTGGGCTGCCCGACTCACTGGGCACTGCACACAGGGGATGGTGGGAGAGGGAGGGGGAAGCTGGGAGAGACTCTCTTTTTAATCTTCTCCCCCAGGTACAATGGGAAGAAATCCACTTCCAACATGGTGATTCTGGAGGTGTCCCTGTTGACTGGATTTGCCCTGGCTCCAGGATCCGGGATGTCTGTAAGAAGTGTGGAATCAGGATGGGGGTGTGGTATCGGTGGGACCATCCATGCCCCAGGAGAGGGGAAGGGTGCATAGGAAGGTGTTGCCTGTCTCTCTCTTGAGCAATCTCACCATCCCTTCCCCTCTGCCACACAACAATCTTGAACACATACTGTTGGCTCATTCTTTGGATCTTGAGGATGGTGATACTGCTGGCCCAATCTGCTCAGCACATCCCTGTCAGATAAGTAGCCCAGGCTCCTGTCCTTGGGGTTTGCAGGAGCTGAGTGGCCCTGCAGGGAGATCAGCCTGAAGGGATAAGAGTCCAAAGTATATTTGGAAGCGAGTGAACCAGAATCTGCCCACTCAAATTTAGATAAACCTTGTTGGGATGTCTCACACTTACCTTTCAAAAGACAAAACTAAATTGTTTCCTCTGCTCTCCTGTCCTAGCTGCAGCATGGGCACTCTGTGAGAAGAACTGAGAAAACACAAGGAGGTGTTGCCATCTACTTGGACAAGGTAATCTCTGTGCTGCTAGAGAAGCTGCAGGAGTGGAGGGCACTGCCAGAGCTGTTGGGAGAATCCAGGACCAGAGCTAGCAGAGCAGGATACTCAAGATTCATGTTGAAGTCCAGTGTTTGAGTCTACAGAGTTGTTACTGTCATTTAGTAGGATCAAATTCAGGTGAGGAATGAAAAGAACAGCTCATAAGTGAACTGTCATTTATTTTCTTCCCCAGCTGAGCCATATCTCTGACACTTATGTCCTGCATCTGGAGCAGGAGATTGAGGTGACCAACCTGAAGCCAGGCCATGTCAGGGTCTATGACTACTACAACCCAGGTCAGTGTGGAGCCATGGGGTGCCAGGGCTGCCTGGGTGTTTGTGCTTGGCTCTGTGCAAGGATAACTTAGATCTCTCCTGTTCTGTTGCAGAGGAGCAGGCCCTGGCTAATTATAATGTCTTCTGCATCTGAGGTAGGTGCAAATCCCTTCCTCGGCCCCCTGTACAGACCCTGTGCAGCAGCCTTGTGATGCTTTCTCTGCACCCCAGCCACGTCTCTCTGCCCCCCTGGAGCCCTAGGTATCTCTGATTCAGCATGTTCCCTTCATCTAGGACTGTATCTGAAACTCCCTTAGCAGAATTTATGGTACTAGTTTCAGTTTACTATGTTTGGGCATGGAGAGTTTCTCTTTCTGAGGAGGGGCTGAGGTAAAATGAGGATACTGGATGAAACCAGAGAAACCCTTTCCTTTAGAGTCCTTACGGAGAGCCTGTGCTCCCTAGCTGTTAGCATCCCAAAGTTAATAATTTGGGTAATTTATTTGCTCTCTGGGTTACTCTCTCTTCTGCTGTCATTTCTCCAGGGACTTGGACTGCTTCCTTCCTGCTCACTGCTTCAGCTCACAGGGATCCCACTAGTGCAAGATGCCCTTGGACAGGGGGAGTGCTGCATTATTGCTCCTGGTGTAATGAGACGTCACCTGGAAAGTCACATCTCAGTGCTCGGGATATTGGTGCTGGGACACATCTCAGATTGGATTTCAGGACTAACTCCAGCCTAACCTATGCTGCTCATCCTGACAGCCATTACCTGGTGAATTCTTTGGGGTGTCTGATTAATTTTGATTGTTTTAATCCAGGGATATTCTTGCTTGTAAAAAGAATGAAAATAAAATACAAATCACAAATCTGGGCACTGTGGTGTGTGTTTGGACTCTGTAACAGTGTTTACCTGGGAGGAGTGAGCAGAAGCAAACTCTGTGTCTGAACTGTGTCACTGGCCTTCATTTCCTCCAGCACTGGATTCTCCTCCAGCAGCATTGTGCAGTCACCAGTATGGGGTGAGAACTCTGAGCCCTGCATGGAGACTGATTCCACTGAGCATCATCTACTGCACACAGGTGTAGCTGAGCCATAATGTCTTAGCTGATTGTGCACTTTACGTGGATGTAAATCTACCCTGCTGTGTATCTCAGAGACTGGCTCTGTCCTTCTGGCATAGAGAGCAGGAAGGGAGTGATTTTAGTTTCTGCAACTCCTGTGGAGCTGGATCTTGCACAGAACAATCCAAACATGAGTTGTCAGGAAGGGCTGGTGCCCTGGGGTTGAACCCCCTGCTGACAAGTGAGGAAAGTGAGCAGGGTCTTTGCCACACTACATGGAGCTGGACAGGCAATTCAACAATCAAAGGGTATGTGGTAATTCAACATCTATCACTGCTTTCTAAAATCAGACCTCATGATTTAGGTGCTGGTGATCATGGATCTTTTAGCTTGACAGTGTCTAAACAGGTAGATCTCCACAGACCCTCCCTAGAGCTGGCTGTAAGCGTGCGATGGTTAAGCGCAAAGGCAGGCTTAAGGGTGGAAGGTGTGGAAGACAGGTGAAGATTGAAGGTCAGGATTTGGTTACAGCCCTGAAAGCTCTCCATAATCTGCAAAAAGGCTGCAATTTGTGGTGGTTTAAAGAGAAGAATTTGGAAAGTGTGTTTAAATTCTAACTATGAAGCTCCAGGGTAGCCTTGAAGACTCAACAAGTCCTGTCTGTGAGACAAAGATAAGAGCATTTCAAGTTCTTTTGGTTAGGAGTGAACACACCGAGGAGATCTGCCAGCAAGGCAGGCTGCTGACAGCCTTCTCTGTGCTTCATGTGCAGTTTAACAGGGCCAGAATGAAACCATGAGCTCAGCACAGCAGTTGGGTGGTAGCAATACCTTGTGCAGCACCAAAAGTGGCTGAGCTGACATTGCAGGTGTCACTTTCTCCTCTTGCACCTTTGTTTAAACAGGTGCTTTTTCCCTTCTCTTTATTTCATTTCCTCAGTAGTCCATGAGCAATGCAGGTCTCAGCTCTGCAGAGCAGAATATTTATTACTTTATTTGAAACTTTTAAAAAACACTCTGCAAATATTTCCGCTTTCTTTGCAAATGTCTTTCTCTCTCTTGCCTTCATCTCTGGTGAAGTCTGTCTTTGCTGATATCAAAAAGCAGAACTGGAGCCAGTTAGGCCTGCAGCTGGTACTGGTACTTGGGGAGCACCACTGGCTAGAGCTTGGAGTCTTGCAAAGAGGGAGGAACTCCACCTATCCCTGCCAATGCCACCATGCTCTTATAATCTGTTTTGCAGAGCTTAGCAAAGCACAGGTCTGAGAAAAATCCGCAGAACAGAGGTTTACTGGGAAAACAACTGCTGTGGTGGTTATACACACAGAGGAATCCAACCTACCCCTTACTGACACCATGAGGGGTAGCTTATGCATGAGCCCATTGTTGCAGAAGGAGTTCACACACAACCCCTCGCTACTCCTGTGCATATGTGTACACACATGCTGTGTGAAAATTACACAGTGTCACTTTTGACTCAATATCCATTGTAATTTCTATTCCACTTTCTTAACATCTCTTCTGTGTCCTTCAAAATGTTCTTTATGAGATTTAAACGGTAGCACCTGTGATGTCTGTCTAGAGAGCATTTGGAAGGAGGTGGCTGTCTTCCAAGAGAACTTTAAGATGGGGAAAAAAACCACTGTTGTACAAAACACATTGATTTCTCTCTGGCCTAAACTTCCCCTTCTCTGCTTAGAGCAGCAGATGTCAAGCATCCCAGTCATTTTTTATCCTTCACAAAATCGAGTGGTTGTGGTGATTCACCCTGGACCTTGGTGGTGTGCTTCCTTCCATTTAGCTCATGATCAGCTCACTGCTTGAGCACTGAGGACTGCCAGGCTCCAGAGACACAAATCCTCTACTGATGTGCCTCTTGGCTGTCTCTGGGCCAGGTGATGAATGGGTGTGTGTGCTGGGGAACACCTTAGCACAGGACAGCAGCCAGGTGCTGCGTGCCCTGTCACAAGCCCTAGGGGGTGCAGAGCCCTACTAAGAGGTGCTCCCTACCCCAGTGCCTCCTGGCCACCAGCAACTGGTCACTGTGCTGGTAGTGGGAGGTGGAGATAGGACTGAGGCAGATGAATTGCACACACCAAGCCTGCCACTTTGTTTCTGTCACTCCTACATTTATTTAATTCTGTTTCACTGGGAGTGGGACTGGATTGAGTGCTCAGGGTGTCGCTTTCCAACCAGTGCTAAGTCCAGAACTTCAGAGGTGTTTACCTGTCTGCTCTCATAAAACAGCTGCTGGAGTCAGTCGGAGTCAGGACATTCAATACTTCGCCATTGTGAGCCCCTGTGCTGTTATGAGGGACCTGGCTGTACCCTGGAAATGCTGTGGATCTACTGTGAACAAACAGATGTCAGCTGGGATTGTTCAACGGGCACTGCCTGTACTTTTTGAGACCCATGGAGAGAAATGAGCAGCTTGGTGTCAGAGAATGATTCACATTCTTGCTCCGGTTCCTGCTTGCTTGTTTGTCCAGGTGCACTTAGTCATTTCTCCCAGCTGCTGGCACCAGCAGCTCCTAGCTGAACAAAGCCCAGGGAGGGGGAAAGAAGAGGGAGGATTTGTATCTGCCCACTACATGTGTGTGCATAAATGTGTAAAAGAAAGCCCCAAAGCCTACTTTCCTTGTTATGGTCAGTCTGTACTAAAGCAAAGGAAAATATTACTAGGCCCTACATGTTTAAGAGCTCAGTTTGGTACTGAAGAATAAGTCAGTGGTACATTTTGATATGAAATGTCCTGGATACTAAAATAGAGGAACTTCCTTATTTTGAGAATAAGTAGTGTCAAGAACCAGATTTTCTTTTCAATTATGGTAAGATACTCAGGGAAAAGTTCAGTGCAATCAGTGGACTAACATGTATAAAATTAGCATGTGGAGAGAAGGCCCCAGACGAGATAGTGTGGGTTCCCATCATCCAGGACTCGAGCACAGAGTTTTGGTAGCTAGAGAAGACCCTGTAGGACTTTAGCCATGCAGATTTTGACCTGCCTGACCAATGTTCAGCCCTCATTTCCTCCAGTGAAATGAGGTGAGGATGTGAGTAGGTTGGCCTTGAACTGGAGCTCAGAACAATGTGATACATCTGGGGTGAGTTGCAGCTGTTCAATTTTCTCTTCAAACTGAAATACCTGTAGGGCAGAGGCAAGGTGAGGACTCTAGCTCTGCCTGCTCCCTGTGCTTTCCTCTCTGCGAAGGAGCAGAGAACTGAATACACACTGAATTTGTACAAAGCCTGGTCTCCATTTCAGGACTGAGGCCTGCCTTGGTGCTGCAGTCTCAGAGAGCCTGGGGACAGTATGACCACAAGAGTTCACAGTGAGCTCCAGCTGGCTGGACATGCCAGGGGGTCATGGGACAATCCAGCCAGAGGCAAAACAATGGGACTTGGGCTGCAACTGGCACAGGGAGCAGGGGCAGTGCAGTGAACAGGAAACAGGTGGCTGGTTAGCAAAATAAAAGGCACATTTGTCTGGATGATGCTGGTCCATCCACAGGGGAGCAGGGGAGCAGGGAGGCTGGAGTCCAAAAGGACTTGGATTGGCTGGGGAATATCCTGGATGGTACAACCCTGTGCCTGTGGCACTATAAATGCAGGAATGAGGTGGAGGGAAGGAAATCTTTGGGCTTCTTGTCTGCTTCCTAGGAGAAACAGCAACAACAGCAGGAGTCCTGGAGACTTTGGAAGGAGAGAAGCAGCACCCTAAGTTCTCTCCTGACCAGCCCTCCAGAGGAATCCACCCCTTTGGGGTTCTCCCATGAAAATGTGGACTCCCTTCCTTCTGAGCTGCCTGCTCTACACCCTGGGGATAGTGGCACAACCGTAAGCGCCATTTAAAAATCTAGTGATAGTTGTGAATGCTGAGGGAGGGGCCAAGATAGCAGGGAGAGAGTGTGGGACCCTGTGAGTCACCTCCTAGAAGGGCTGGACATGGGGTGGGGTGCAGAGCCTTGTTGTGAATGCAGGGCCCTCCTGAAGATGGGAACCTCTCTCATGGATATCGCTGCAGTACAAGAATTAGGTGAGCACTGGTGGTGGGAACAAGAAAGTGAGGGACTGCAGTATGAGGCAGGATGAAGGGAAAGGTGTAGGATAAAGTGAAGGGCAAATGAAAAGGGCTGCAGGGCTAGGGATGGTTGAGCAGGAACCAGTCTGCTGTCAAGGCAGTTGAGGAGCCATGTCAAAGCAAGAAGGGCAAATCCTGTTCTGTCACCTGAAAGTATTCCTCTTGTATTTATCTGAAATGAACTCTATGCCTTCCATCACCCCTGTGCAAGGTTTTCACTCTGGTAATCTGTCCCAGTCACTTGAGCAGAGCAGCACCTCCTAGCCCCAGAGAGATGGCAAACTCTCCTGTTTCCTCAGGCCAGCCTTTTAGTGCCAAAAGAGGGCGAGATGGCTCCCAGGATGTGATGATATCTTTTTTCCCCACTGCAGGAGGTACTTGATCATCATTCCAGCTGCCCTGCCCTACCCCTCCTCCCAGAGGGCGTGCTTGGACCTCCGTGGGGTTGAAAAGCCAATTCGTGTTGGCTTAACTCTTGTGCACCCATCTGGCAACCTCAGCCTCTACCGCAAGGTCGTCCGGAACAACTGGATCTTCGAGTGCACCAGATTTCAGGTCAGAGTCATTCTTGGCAGGGACCCCTTGCTGGCAGCTCCCAGTGTGCTCATTTGCCTCTCACCACAGAAGTAGAGAATGAGGAAGACAGAAGATATGAGGGAATGGGAAAGAGTGAATGCAAAATCAGGGGGAGAGTTTAGTGGCAGCCCGATGTCTTTGCTCCTTGTCTTTGTCTGTCTGCATGGTACTCTTCCTGTGGGATATCCTGGTGGCACACTGAGGGAAGGCAGCCTGGCCGGGCACCAAAGGTCTGAGGAGGATGGATAGCTTGGAAGCACCCAAAATGGAGTTGTGCAGCTCATTCTCTCCCCTGAGGAGGATGCACTGTCACAGCATGTTGTTTGTGGATCTGTGATGCAGGAAGAGTCAGACCTCTCATATCAGACAGCTTCCCTCATGTCTGCTTCCTTTAGGCTTTTCTTTAAGGGCTTGAAAGTGTGCTGGAGGACTAGGAAAGACATGGGGGGGCGTGCACAGAAGATCAGCACAAATCTTCCTGATTTGCCAAACTCATTATCCTTATTTTCTTAGTTTGCACTGATGAATAAGGGGGGATTTCAGTCTCTGTGACCCATACACTCTAGGAAACAGATTTCTCATCACCATGGACCTTTTCTTCCCTTGAGTTAAGTCTTCTCCATCTTGCTCCATGCAGATTCTGACAGTGGCCCCATGAAGGAGTAAGCACAATTTCAGTGTCAGAACAGACTCCTTTTTTTCTCTTGTCTAAGATCTATCCCAGCTGCTAAGCATTGTTCCCTGTGCTTCCACAGACATAGCCTTCAGCCGCTGAGGGGACACCCTGTGCTGGCCTCCAGAGCAAGATGGCAAAGAGCCTGGCCTTGCAGGGCAGTCAAAGAGAGGACAGCACTGCTCTGATGCCTGCTAACCTAGTGGCTCTCCTCTTTTGTGTCCTAGGTGCCCCGACCTGCAGGCAGCCAGGAGGTGGCCACTGTGCACCTGCACATCTCCAATGGCCGCTACTTCAGTGCAAGCGAAGAGAAGAAAGTCCTGATCCGCAGGGCTGGAACTGGCACCTTCATTCAGACGGATAAACCCATCTATAATCCAGGACAGACAGGTGAGCAGAGCATGCAGCACCCTGACAGTGGTCCTGCCTTGACCCTCCCAGACTTTGTTCCCACTTTCCTGTGCTGTGCTGGGTGCTTTGTGCTATGTGGCCTCCTTGGGGACAGAGGGGGAGTGCTGCCTTGTGCAGTGAGGTATCCATGGCCCATGCTTTAGCAGCAGGAGGGGATTGGGAGGGGAGCTCTCACATGCTCTAGAGAGAGCAGACCTGAACATGGCCTTCCAGGCCAGGGCCAGGTAGGACTGCTCTGTCTACACTGCAGACAAGGAAATGTAAGGGTAACCCTGGGTGTAGCCCATGGGAAAACCCCTAAATTGTGAAGCAGTTGTGCTGCTGCTGCTGTCACATGTTTGGGGCAAGCAGAGGTGAGCAGGGCTGAGCAAAGGGTAAGAGGGGCTGCAGGGCAGGCATGGGGCTGCTGCCACTAGGGCTGGGTGTGGAGCCATGATTCTGGGGAGGGGCAAGTCCGTTCCCAAATGCGCTCCGTCCGTAATGTGCTTCACTCCATTTTCTCCCTCCAGTGAAATTCAGGATTGTGACATTGACTGAAGATTTTGTTCCTGTTAACGGCAAGGTAAAGCCTGTCTAAGTGGAGGCAGGGAAGTCTCCAGGCTTCAGATGGTTCTGCTTCCTCCACCAGCCCCATGCCAGTGAGGCTGGGACAATCCCAGCACCCAGGATGGCCAATGGCAGCCCTCGAGTGCACCAAATTTGAACAACAATTCCTGCCGGCTGATGGCTCTGCTGTTGCTCTCATAGGGTGGCTGCTGGCTGATGGGAGGGTTGGATGGTATTCGGGGAGTGTGCCAGTATTCCCAGCTAGCTGAGTTAGCTCAGTACTCCTGCCCTTGCCAAAAAAGCAGGCAGGGCTTCTGGGGAGCAGTCTGTGGGTTGCTGGCCATGGGCACAAAGTTGTGTACAGACCTCGCTGGACTCAAAGATCCCCTCCCACAGCCCTGGAAAGCTCAGTGGTTTTTGCAGTGTGTGGCACCTGAGGGTGGCAGGAGAGCCTGAAGCGAGCTGCAGAATTTTAAGAAAAATTAATTAATATGGGGAAAGATACACAGGAAGTGATCATACAGAAAAGAGAGAAAACAGTATAACCAAACTGTACTGACTTGCTGCTGGCAGCAGCTCATTGTCCCCATGTCAAGGGAGGGAGAAGTTGCCAGAGACTTGCGTATGTGGTGGCCAGGAAACTGCAAGGCTGGTGCCATTCTCCAGTAAGCAATTATACCTGCAGCCAGCAGCTATAGCTATTCCACTCCTCGGTCCTCAAGCAATTTAAGGAGAGCCAGCAGGAACTCATGCCATGACAATTAAATACTGAAGGGCACGCATTAGGGGAGCTGGATCAAATCCTTCTAGACTAAAATAAAGGGAGAGATCCTTCCAGCTTCTTTATTGCTGACTGAATTTCCTCTTTTTTGGGCTGTTGGCGAGGTCCTAGGATCAAACACTCCTTTCTTCTCCCTAGAGGGAAGAATATGTATATTAATATACAAATATCTTAATTAGATAATAGAGTATAAACCATATATTTACTTCCTTGCCACACAATTGGTTCATGTACATATTTGACCATAAATGCTTGATGTCTATGTGTAAGTGTAAGCAAATTAACATTGCAACTGTTAATTATGCTGTGATGAAAATTCAAAGAGATCATGTTTAGCCAAAGCTATTTAGAGGCTTGCGTGCACTGCAGCATTAAGCTGTAATATCTAGTTTGTAAATTAAATGAGTTGAATTTAATATCGATGCTGTTCACCAGCAGGTTAACCTGCACTCATTTTTTTTATTTCAGTGAAAACAGAGTTGCCTCTGATAACCTGTATGAAAGCTTAGAATGATGAATAATGTGAATTACACGTCAATTGCATATTTACAGTCTGGTTACTCTCTCAAGCCCTGCTCCTGTCTCCTTATGCTTTGTGCTCCCAAATTAGGGGTTCTTCACCAGTACAGCCTCCTGGATGATAGATGCAGTGATATGAGAACAGAGAACTAATGGGCCTAGAAGGGATGAAGTGTGTCCTCCCTTGTCCCTCCCTGTCACTGCAGTCAGCATTAATTTATAACTCCCAGCCTTACCTCCTACGCCAGGGATTTTAAAAGAAGGTGTGGGGAGTATTCTTCCTGTAGGTGATGCAGTTTTGGTCATTATTGGGATATGTGTTACAAAACTGAGGCCATTTAATGTTTGTGAACTTGGGATGATGGTTTTTGAGAGTCTTCCTACTCTTCCCCATTTCATTGTAGCAAATTCTAGCTTTCATGGTTGTAGAATACCTATCAAAGTGTGTCTTAATTCAGGGATCAAAAAGCAAACCTAAATAACATAGATTTTTATGTTACTCATTTCCCTTACTATCTCAAAGCAATTGTCCTGCTTTCAGTAGGATCAAGCTTCTTGTACCATAATGGTTGTCACAACACAGGGGCTGGGTGGGTAGGAGAAGTTTACCTGCAGGTTGCTACGTCATGCCAGTTTTTGACAGTGCTGTCTGTTTGCTTTGCAGTACACCATGGTGGAAATCCAGGTGGGTGTTCCAGGCTCCTCAGATGTTATGAGGAAAGGTATTTCAGTATGGATAGTACCTAGGATGCTGTCTTACTGGTTCAAGTTACTTTTCTTAGGCTCTATGCATGCACATTCTCTGTCCAAATGCTTCTTGTTAACAAGCCTTGATGATAAAAATGGTTTGACTTCATCAGTTTCTACATTCAGGAATGCCAGCCAGGCTTTAGCTAATTCTTACAGTTCATCTTTACTGGAGAGTCTAAATGTCAGGACCTTCTATACCTTCTTTTTCCATGGCTGTACAGAGCAGAGTAAACCTGGGTGGGTTGGGTTCACCTCTGTAGGTGCTCCAGCATCACCATCTGGGCTAAAACCAGCAGGAACCTGTGAAAGCCTCTGAAATCTCTGAAATGCCTTTGAATCCAGTGGGCTCTGGGTAGAGAATAACAGGCATTGCTGATCACTGCCTCTTCTTTCCTTCCCTTGCACTGCAGGACCCAAACCAAAACCGCATTGGCCAGTGGCTGGATGTGAGACCAAAACAGGGCATTGCAGATCTCTCTTTCCAGTTAGCTGATGAACTCTCCTTGGGGACTTACACCATCAGTGCCCAGTCCTCTAAGTCCAGTTCGGTCCCGTCCAGTACCTTTAAGGTAGAGGAACAGGGTAAGGAGAATGAAGAAAGGGACAGAAGAAGTTGCTTGTTTGTTGCTTGTTGCTGTATAACAATGTAAGGTCAAATATTGTAAAATAGGATTTACTGCCTGAGAGCTACGGCTGAATACAAATCTATGGGCAATATCAGAAATCAGCACAAGGGAGGTTCTGCTGGAGATTCCTGGAGAAGTTATCTTCTGGCACAGAGTCAGATACACTAAAGACCTCTGCAAGACTGTTGGGGGGAAAAAAAAATCGGAATTCTTTCTTCGGTTTTCCTGTTTTTAATTAATGCTTGCTTATACCTCATTAACGTGTTCCTTCATGGGAACGCACTCTTCCCTTTTGTGTTCCTGTGTCCAGGTGGTCTTTTGCCCTTGATGGAATAACTCTGGGGTTTTTCTTTCAGTGTTGCAAAAGTTTGATGTTTTCTTCGAGGGACCGGCTCAGATTTATGCTTCAGATAAAACCTTCCCACTGCGAGTGTGTGGCAGGTGAGGAGAATGTTCAGGGGACAGGAAAGATCTCATCAAAACTGTGTCTCTCCTTCCATATGTCTCCTATGTTTTCATTCCATCAAAGAGACATGGCTCAAGTAGGGTCAAACACCAGATATGGGACAGATCTGCTGGGGTAAAGGAGCAGGAGCTGGCATTTCTTAAGGAGTTTATGCCTTTCCTTCTCACTTACATGCTACTGAACTTATTGCCTTCTTAGAAGCAGCAGACAAATTTCTCTACTTACGTGGTTATCAGCAAAAAAATGGGGAGATGAGGGTGGGAAGGAGGGCAGGACCTCTGACAGTATAAACACAACAAAAGGAGGACAATGAGCTCAGAAAACAGGTGAGCTCATTTGTATTTGGGGCTGAGTTCTCTGGAGGTTTTTGGTGCCTCTTTTGCCACTGATTGGTCTGACACAATTTCTCATTAATTGGGGCGGTTACAATTACATCATATGAGGCTGTAGTAGTAAATAGTACACCACTCTGCATCACCAGGATGGGTCATAGATGTCATCTGTTTACTGATATCATCAGGAGCATTGCTCCAAAGGGCAAGTCAGAGAGGAGTCAAAGCAAGGATAGGCAGCAAAGCAGGCAGAGGAAATACCTAAAAATCAGCAGAGCAGGTCTGATGATGGAAACAAGAGCCCTGATCATGAGATAAGCCCATAGTGAGGCAGGTCTGAGGTCACTCTGTGGATCTATTACTGCAATTTGCTGTTGCTGTCTGCAGGGACACACGTTTTTGCTGCTTTCCCCCTGAACTAGTATCTTCACTGAGTGGATAAATCATGCCCACTCTCTGTGTCTGCCCACAATTCCAGGACAGCAAGTGCCCAGAAGTGGGAGAGCTCCAGAGGGTGTGGGTCTGTTCCTGCCCGTACTTTCTTTCTGCATCTGTTGGATGTCAGACCAGGCTATTGCACTCCCAAAGTACTCAAAGTGCTGTATTTTAATTTGTGCCTGCCTGCTTGCCAGCTGCAGTAAGACCTTCACCATGAAAGGCACCTGTGTGGAGCAATGTGCTGGACAAAGCACACAGTGTCTCTGCCCAGAGGCTCCCCTGGTGTTCTCCCTGCAGGTACAGCTATGGGAAAGCCGTGCGAGGAACCGTGCATGTCACTGTGTGCCAGAAAGCAAGGAGGTGGCCCCAGAATGCCAGCAAGGACATCTGTAGGGAATACAGCGGTCCCGTGAGTAAAATCCTGGAAGGTATATGGGCAGTAAGGAAGCACCACACAGGGTGAAGTGTCAAGGGCTGAGTGGACAGAATGAACTGCTCAGAGCCCCATCCAGTCTGACCTTGAATGTTTCTGGGGATGAAGCATCCACCGCCTCCCTGGGGAACATGTTCCACTGTTTTACGAGTTCTGCATTATTATTTGTAGCTGATAGTTATGAGAGAATGACTAATCCCTTGTACTTCTGGCCCCTCCCCTTCTCCTGAGCCCCAAATAATACCTATCACTCCCTACTGCAGACGGTGAGCAACGGGTGTTTCACCCCTTCTGTCAGCACATCAGTCTTCAATCTGACTCCCAGCGAGGACGACAACAAACTTCAGGCAGAAGCCTCTCTCCTGGAGATGGGCACAGGTACCCAGGGGCTCAGCAGGGAAGGTACAAGGGCAAGAGGAACCATTCTAGGGGTCTGAGAATCAAAGAGGGCACACCACCCACTCTCCTCCTCCCTGCTGCTGGGATCGTCACAGGGCATGGAGGGCTACTCTGCCAGCAGCAGGAGGACGAGGAGTGTCTGGGAGCTGGATGAGTGGTGTGGCTCCATGAGGCTACAAAGAGGCTGGCAGACAGCTTAACTAAAGAAGGAGCTGCCACGGGAGCAGCCTCCAAACCTTGAAGAATGCTGGTGTTGGGAAGGAAGTTTCAGACACTCTGCTAAGAGGCGTTGGGTACCACAAAGTGAGATTAAACTGGCGTGCAGTATTCACCTCTGGTACTGATCCTGCTTCCCTTGCACTCTGCGTTCCAACAGGGGTGCAGATCAACACCTCCAGCCAAATCCTCATCTCCAGGACAGCTGCAAGGGCAGTATTTGAGACACCCAATGAATATTACATCCCTGGAGTACCATACAGGGGGAAGGTGATTTTCTTCCCTTGCTTTTTTGCTCCCTGCCATTTGCCAAGGAATATAGCATCTGGTAAATCTAGCGGACCCAAAGCATTTCCTGCTCCTCAGACAGAGTACTTTGCCTTGCACTGTGTCACATTGCTTGGCAGTGTGGCTACAGTGGCTGCATTTCGGATTCCCTGTTGTGTTTACACCTCCAACATCTGCTGAGAGCCATGAGTGGTGTCTCAGCAGGGATGCTGGGAGGCAAGGATGCCTCAGCTATTGGCTAGGAGAGAAGCTCCTTGTGTTCTAGTCACATACACCTTTTGGAGCAGACAGATTTTAACCATGCTCAGCTTCACTTCAGAGGTGGGGGAGTTGTACAGTTCTCCTGTCTTCTTGGGGCCAGACTGAAGTCTGTAGGTGACCTACACAGGGAGGTCTGTGTTTGTCAGAAAGGAAGGTTTTGGGTATGACATTGGAAGAAATATCTGACTATGGCTTTCCTGCCTCACCCTGTTATCACCAGATTAAGGTTCAGGATCACTATGGAACTGGTATGAAAAACAGGAAGGTTTATCTTGTGATAAGAGTCATGAGGCGTCGGTTTATCAAAACGTACATCACAGATGACAGTGGGATAGCATCGTTCAACCTCGACACAACTGCCTGGAACAGCTCCTCAGTCTCTTTGGAGGTAAACACCACCTCTGCATATGGGAAAGTGAGAGTCCTCGAGCTCTTCCTGTGCTCCCCGCTCCTGCCCTGCAGCCCCCTGCCAGCACAGGCCTGGGCTCACCACACAGCTCTGTGCAGAGCCGGCTGGAAGGCACCAAGCCAACAGCCTTTCCCAAACCAAGCTGATGACAGCCTAACAAAGCACTGAAGCATGAAACTCTCCATTTCTGTGTGTCTCTGGTGCCCTTTCAGGGGAGGTTCACGCTGGAGGAGCTCATGCGCACTGCTCGAAGGACTGATTTCAGTTACATGAACGCTTACCATCACCTGCAGCCCTTCCATGTCACAACCAAGAGCTTCCTGGACATACACCCACCCACGGAAACACTGCCTTGTGGGCTCAAGCAGAATGTCCAGGTGACCTTCACACTCAGCAGGGAGGACCTGGGAGAAGACACCAGCCGTATAAGTTTTGCATACTATGTGAGTGAGGGTAGTAGATAACCTGGGGGGGAAGGGTTGTACTGACAGGACCAGACCTCAATGAAAAGCTGAGGATATAATTTAGGTCATCTCTGGAGGGATGACAGCTAAACCTTGTTCTCAGGGTGAATGCTACACCCAGTAGGGCTCAGCCTAGCCACACCGTGATCCTGGTGCTGTGGCTCCAGTCACCTCCATGGGTGGGAGGAGGGTTCTGTCTTTGTAGCCCATCACCCCCTTAGCCTCTGCCAAGGCTGCAGCTGGAAATGTCTTCTCCCTTTAAAACTGGATGGGGTATCCCTTTTTCACTCTGGTTATCAAAGAGCTGCTCAGCAGTGGAAATGGATTTTGGTCTGGTCTGGAGGCCAGCCCACTAGAGGAGAAACACTTTAGCTGTCACTCACAAATCTGCAGTGAACCCACTACCCACCCATTGTCCTCATGAACAGACTAGACCAGAATCTCCTATGTTAAAGCTTCTCCTCCCAACTGTGGTGTCTGCAAATCTCCTGAAGTCCGAGGTTGGATTGAGCCCACAGTTAATTTCAGGGGTTTTATTTTGCTTTTGAGAGCAAGATGCACATTGGTAAGTGTGGATGCACTCTGGTGGCAAACAGCCATCTGCTCATCCCATGTCCCTCCTTCTGCAGGTCACTGGCAAGTCTGGAATTGTTGTTAGAGGCCAGAGGAATATCCAGATCGGGAAACTGAACAGTAAGTCATGGCAGAGAAGGGGAAACTGTTGCACCCAGTTGGTTTCTAGGCTGAATATGAGAGTTGCTGGAGTTTCTCCCAAGTTTCCTCAATCTATAAGTTCAGACCAGTCAGCAAACAGGACAGAGGGAGGCTAAGGAAGCAATGGTGTCAGCTGGAAAAGGGCAAAAGGACAGAATGAAACAATGATGGGAAGATAGACTGGGAGGACATAGGGGAAGATGGAGTACATAGGGTCAGAGAATGGAGAGAGAGGGCAGACAGTGCAGCAGCAGGAGCTGGTTTGACATTCTGGGATTGTACAGCACAAAAAGAAGAAGGGCAGGAGGTCTCAGTGGGCCTATGCTGAAAACACTTTGCCTTTCCTTCCCCAGTGCTGAAGGGCTCGTTCTCCATCCCTTTGACCTTCACTGCCGACTTATCCCCATCGCCTTCCTTAGTGGTGTATGCCATCTTCCCCAACGGAGGGGTCACAGCCGACAGCATCCGTTTTGATGTTGCCTTGTGCTTCCAAAACCAGGTGAAGCACCTCTGTGGCTGGGGGAGAGCTGATGAGCAGGGGTCAGGAGGCCTGAGGGAAGGAGATGCTCAGATCCTTCCAAGAGAGAACTGGGCAGAAGAGATGAAAGAGATACCTGCAGCACAGAGCCTAGGGACCAGGAAAGCTTCAGCAGGGACTGCTGTTCATAGCAGTGGCTGAGTGGGGGACACTCCAGCTGGCCTCCCTCTTTCTGTCTGTTACCTGTCTGTCAGCCTCCTCACACCTCTTTCTTTTTCATATTCCTTTCCTGGTGTGTTGCTCAAGGTCAAGGTAGGGTTCCCAGATAAAGAAGCCCACGCAGGGTCAGCAGTGCAGCTCCAGCTGCAGGCAGCGCCCGGCTCCCTGTGTGCTGCCCAGGCAGTGGATGAAAACATATTCTTCACCAGACCAGACCATGAGCTGACCAGCCGAATGGTGAGTGTCTGTGCAACCAGGAAAAACCTCAGGAGGGATGGGTGAGCTGAGAGAGGCAGGTGGGGGCTGTGGCAAGGGGAGCTGGAGGCCAATGAATGAGGAGGTCTGTGTGAAGGAGAAAGCAGGGCCTGCCTAGGGAGAAGGACAGGAACTGACGTGCATGCTAGGGGAGGATGGAGTGAAGCATCTGGAGATATCTGCGCCTTGCCCAATCCCTCCCTGCCTGTGAGTTTCCCTAGGTCTATGGTTTGTTCCCTGCTGCCTACCAACGTGGATACCCTGTCCAAGTAGAAGAGCATTCAGATCGCTGCGTGCAGCCCCAGTCATCGTTTCTGCTACGAGAGAGGCCGCAGAATTCCTTTCAGCCTGACATCTTTAACCTCTTCTGGGTAATCACTTCATGATATTTCCCAGAGCTCTTGCAGTTATGAGCATCTGAGGTATTTTCTCCCCAGGCCTTGCCTCCTCCAGACAGACCCTGCTGTCTGCCCCGACTGAGCTGTGTTATCTCAAGAGATGTACAATCCCATTATGAGTAGGAATACCTGTATTTCCCTCCACAGATGCACAAAGCAAGGTGATGAAGTCCTGGACCATCAAGCTCCATTTTTTCACACTTGAATGGGGACAAGGAATGAGGTCCTGGGCTGTGTACTGTTTGTCTACAGTGTTAGAGAAAAGAGAGACAGGAGCAATCCCGAACATTAGACCACGGATCATTGACATGGCTTAGTTTGCCACTGCTCTTTGCCTCTGTTTTGGGCAGTTCCTGGGCAGACTCCTTGGTGTTTTTAGGGCAGACCTCCTCCATGCCTCCCTCAGCACTGTGTCTGCTTGGGCCAGAGCTGCTCTGGGCTGCCTGGGCTCTGGGTTGTCCTCACCCCAATGGTTTTCAGAGTAATTTTGAAGAGCAGTTGTCAATCTTCCCCACTCACAGACACTCTTGTGCCTTCCCTGCTCTCCTTCTTTTCGTAACAGAACATGGGACTGAAAGTCTTCTCAAACCTTGTAATCAAGAAGCCCTCTCAGTGCTCTCGTCGGGCGGATAGGAAGCCAATCATGGGTGAGCTGCACTTTGAGCCTACCTGGGACATGAGATCACATCAGGTGGCAGAGCCCTCTGATCTTTGGGGTTTGCTGGTGGTGGATATTGTTTCTCTTAGGAGTATCGGGTGTTGCTGTCACAGCCTATCTGCCCAGTCCACCAGAGTCAGTAGGAATGACCCAGTCCCTGTAAAAAAGGGCTCTGAAGAATGTCACTACCTGGATGCTCCCTGACATTAAAGGATGGCACTCCCTTTCCTCACGGACAAATCCAAGTGTGGGCCAGCATCTGTTTCCCAGTGTCTATCCCCATTCCCCAGGCTGTGCTGAGACCCAGCTTCTGTCCCCACTTGTGGCCACAGAGACAGTCATGTTCTCCCTCTATGTCTCAGTTTGCACTTGATAACCGTACTAAGCTGGCTCACACGCCGGCCTGTATTGAAACCATTGCTTGCAGTGGAATGTGAGTTTTGTGCAGCAAGCAAACAGTACTATTACTCGCAGAATTACAGAAGTGTTGGTTGAAACAGCTCTCTGAAGGTCCTTAATCTCTTAAGCAACAGCTCTGGGTCTGGTCAGGAAGGGGCTTTGTCTAACCAAGTCTTGGAAACCTTGCAATCGGCTCACTGCAAGCTGCTTCTCCTGCTGCCACTCTCTTTTCCCTTCAGTTTTAATCTCCCCCCTGAAACCAGTCCACTCCCTTGTGCTTTCCTCTGCCAGACTCTTCTCATGTCTCCCTCACTGCTTGCTTTGCCTCCAGCCCCAGTGCTAGGCTGTCTGTGGTTGGCAAGGTTCACCTCTCCCACTCTGGTGGGACTCCTTATTCTTTTTCCAGGGGGACCTTCTACGGAAGACCAAAGAATCACTGAGGAACAACCCCAATTCACAACTCACAGAAGATTTCACCACTATTTCCCTGAAACTTGGATCTGGAATGTGTACCCTGTTGGGTAAGTGGTTCCTGACTTTACAAATGGACAGAAGGATGACCCTTTGTTATAGAGTCTTGGCTGACTTGAGTTTATGTAAAATAGGTGTAAAGAGACCTCTGCATGTGAATTTTGTGGCTCTTCCCTGCATTTGTAGTATGTCACACTGAAGGGCTAGTAGACTTTGAGGTGCAGAACTGAAGTGTACACAGATTTAGAGAACAGCTGTACACTTCCAGACCAAACTACCACACATTGGAGTGCACTCTATTAACTTCTCATTTTGGTGGGTGCACCAGCTAAACCCGTAACCCTCGTTGCCACAATGCTTGGGTTAAGACTGATGAATCAGCATGCAGGGGGATATGGTGCTGCTGCTTTTCCAGAGCACTGAGTGAGTGTATAGAGCTGGAATGCTTGGGTGGTGTCTTGCTCAGGAGAAGGACATAAAGCCATTACTGATGGCATTTAAGGAGGGTTTATGCTCTAGGGAAGAAATTGCTGAGAGCTGCCTTGCTGTGAGCCACTGGAGCAAAAGTCATTGGTAGTACAGCAGAGGTTGATCCAAGCATAAGGACCTGTGTCACCTCCCTCAGCAGGGCCATGAGCACTCCTCATTGCATCTCCTTCCTTCTCCACTAGCAGATGAATCTCTTCACGCAAGTTCTCTCTTCCTCTCAGCTCCAATGGCAGCAGGAAGGTCTCGGTCACAGCGCCTGCTGCTGCTGCAGAGTGGAAAGTCAAGATGTTCTGCTTGGCTGGGAGGGGCTTTGGCCTTGCCCCCACCACGAGCCTCAGAACAGTTCAGCCCTTCTTTGTGGACGTGATGCTGCCCTATTCCGTCATCCGTGGAGAGACGTTCCTGATGAAAGCCACTGTCTTCAGCTACCTGCAGCAGTGCATACAGGTGTGTGCTTGTCTGTGTGGGACAGGCCCACCGTGCCCTCCCATTTTAGAGCTCGTTGTGCCAAGCCATTTCACCTGAGTTGCCCAGTCACTCACCTGCATCTGTCATTCCCTCAGATCCATGTGGCCCTGGCTAAATCCTCAGACTTCCAGGTGGAGCCATGTCAAACCTGCAGGGACAAGGAGTGTCTGTGTGCAGAGGAGTCCAAGACCTTCATGTGGAATGTGACAGCAGTCCAGCTGGGTATGGCAGCAGAAAGGGACTGGTGATGGGGAACCCTAAAACTGAAGTGAAAGAGAGTGGGAGGTCCAGAGAAGCTGGCAGAGCCATGAAACCTCTGAATCCTGAAGTTTGACCTTAACGGTTCAAACGTGCAATCCATCATGTTTGCTTTCTTTCTTTCTTCTTAGACAGACTCCCCAGAGAGGGCAGGAACTGAAAGGGTGGCATGGAGAACTCCTGAAGAGAGGGCTGTGGGACCAGCTGGGGAGGAAGAGGCTGCATGGATGTGGGTGGGGGAACTTTGTATTGCTGGTCCTGTGCTTCATATGCAATGGGAAGGGTATGCTGGGGTCCAAGGGCTGCTGGACCCTCTGTTGTTCCAGTCATGTTGCAGTGCAGTGAAGTCACTGCTGGTGAGGCAGTGCCAAGTTCCTTCATGCTCAGGGTGCCTGAACAAGCTGTCAGCACTGGCTGGCTCACCTTCACTGGCCAAACCGCCGAGGCCATGAAGACCAACAACCCAAAGCATCTCAGACCCCTGTTGGTTAAAGCAAGTTTACTCCATTTGGCCACAGGTATCAGAAAAGGACTCTGTTGAATTTATTTGCTAGGGACTCTGAATGTCACAGTGAGGACAGAGGTACTGGACACCACATCACGGTGTGGGGGCAGGAAGCCCTTGCCAGCTGCCGTGAGGGGGAGACACACGCTGACCAAAGGCTTGCTGGTCCAGGTCAGTACGAGAACAGGCTCACTTCTGTCTATGATATCCCTGCCCCAGGGGGAAGGCAGACTGAGGTGGGCTAAATGGTTTTATCACCTCAGATTTTGGTCAGGAATAGCATACCAAAGCTGTGGCTTAGTTCACTTTGTTTCTCCCAGGACCTAGCCAAGCCTATTCCTTTCTTGCAGTACTCTTTTTTTGAGCTGCGTTCCCACGTCTGTGTTTCTCCCTGTACCCTTCCCTGCTTTTCATGCTGTACCTGAGCTTTTGTATGTGCTCACTGGCCAGAGAGCTGTATTCCTCGGGCTTACTCTTGATCCTTTGAGCAGTGAAGCAGGCAGATCTGCCAAAAATGAGGAGGGTGGAGTCCCTGACCTCTGAATTCACACTTGAACTTGCTCTGAAATGTTGCTGTCATTTGGGAATTTTATGTGTATTCTTGTTTCTCCCGTCCCACGTTCATGTTTCTGCCCTGGCAGCCAGAGGGTGTGTTAGTGGAGAAGTCTCACAGCTCCCTTCTGTGCCCAAGAGGAGGTATGTACCCGAGACGAGGTATGTGCACAGCCTGAATGGGTTCTGCAGCCTGAAATAACTACACCTGAGAGTAGAACTGAACTGTGGGAAGTCTGATGAAAGAAAGAAAGTTTTGAAATTATTTTTCACATAGGAAATTTCACTTCCTATTAGACAGGAAAGAACAAGAAATATTTCTCCCACATGTGCTGTCCTACTGAATTTGCCACTAATATCAGTGGCAAAATCCTGCTCTATAGCCTCCTTCCCCCACTGCAGTCCCTGGATGTTCCCGGGGCTTGGTAGTCACCAGTGAGAGCTGCTCCAGCCCTCCCATCCTGTCTCTGCAGCATTGCAAGTGTCTCCAGGATGTCCCCCTGCTGAGTGATGTGCTTCTTGTGAGCCTTGTGAAGGGTAGTGAATTGAGCTGAAGTGAAGCTTGGTGAGCCCTCGGCCCCACCAGCAGCTCTCATATGTGTCCTAATTGGAAAAGTTTCCAGGCAATGCAGCCTGGTGCAATGACCAGGACAGTCGGTGTGAGCGGGATGTAGGCAGTGTCCCATGTCCCTGGGCCAGTCTTGTCCCTCCAGTTAGAAGCTTTTGGCTTGGTTTCTCATGCTACGCCTTTTGTCCTGCTGTTATCAGGAGACATGGCTGAAGAACCCGTGTCCCTTCGCCTCCCTGACAATGTAGTAAAGGGATCTGCCAGGGCTTCCATTTCCATTGCAGGTAAGTGGCTTCTACTGTGGCCTCACAGACTGCTGTTATCAAAAAGCAAGGCTTAACTTGGTGTCAGAGGATCCACTTGACATGGAACTGCCCAAAAGAGAGGATGCTGTGTTTCTGTTCTCTGCAAACACCAAGCTTTCAGATTTTTGGATTAGCACTTAGGCTTTCATGGTAAAATTAATCTGCTGAGGAGAATAATCCTTCTTTTTCTAGCCTGGATTTTGGAGCCAAGACTCTAGGCCTTTACTTTTACTGGGACTTTAGGACCTTGGCTATTGCTGTGTAGATACAAACAATAAATCTCAAAACCATCTTGCCTCCCTGTTAAGTTGCACTGCTACAGCAGAAGCTCCTGGAGACAAGAAATCTTTCCCAGCATTATAAATTTGCAAAAGAACACTTTGGAGAGGGTGCTGGGACCGGCCATACCTACCATTAAATACACCTATTTGCATTGCAGGCCAGCACTGGTATGAAGCCAGGCCTGGCACAGGTAGCCATGAATATTGTGCAACAGAACCCCAACAGAGGAAACAATACAAGGCTTTTCTGACTGGCTGGAGGACATATGGACACCTTCACACCATCTGACTAGCACCCCTGCTGGCTTCCTCACATTTTGATGCTTGACATATGGCCAGGTAGAACAGGCCTGGCTAAAGACCAGAAGCATTTCAACCTTTCCCTGAGTGCTGTTATATTTGCTTGCGTATATGACACAGACTGAGCGGGTGCAGCTCTGCTCGCAGTCTTTTACAAACAGTATTTGTTACAGTTGGAGCTCTTCAGAATGCAAAAGCTGATGAGGGGAAGTTCTGCAGGGACTCCATAGTGTAGTCATGATGCCAAGCTGGGAAGAGGCAAAAGAGTCACCACTCTCCATCTTGCACTCTGTTGTTTACTCCTCTTTCCTCCTTTCTCCAGGGCTTTCCTCCTGTGCTGAGATGAAGCACTGTTATCCCTGCCTGGCTGAAAAGGCATCTTAAATCATACTCAGACTTTCTTTGTTTCTTACACCCTTGCGTAGGTGACCTCATGGGGACGGCACTGCAGAACCTGGACCACCTGGTGCAGATGCCCCACGGCTGTGGGGAGCAGAACATGGTGCTGTTTGCCCCCGTTGTCTATGTGCTACAGTACCTGGAGAAGACGAGGCAGCTGAGCCCTGAGATCAAGGACAGGGCTACAGGATTCCTGCGCAGTGGTGAGTACCACAGACCCACCTTGGCCCTCTGCCTTCCTCTTCCTTCAACACACCACTAACTCTTGCCCTTGCACCCACTCTGTCAGCATGTCCCCTCTGTGTTCCTGTGCCATATTAACCACTGTTCCCATCTCCCCAGGATATCAGACACAGCTCCTTTATAGGCACAGAGATGGCTCCTATAGTTTCTTTGGGCAGAAGGATGGAGAAGGAAACACTTGGTAAGCACTGCAAACATCCCTCACTTCTGATTTTTCGTGTCTGGGTCAGAGCACCTACTGTGCCTGAAAAAGCTGACAGGATGTTTGTTCCTTCTTTCGGATTGAGACAGCAGGAACTCTCTGACAGGGAGAGTCTCAGGTACCTGAGCCACTTGGAAAAGCAGTCAGGCAGGGCAGCAGAGTTTCTGGGGAAGTGGAACTTCAAAGATGTGGTCCCAGGGGGTGAAAGGTCTTTTGTTTGTCTCTATGCCTCTGCTGTTGGCCCACAGACACCACCAGGTTGCACTGCTGGTAACCTGGCAGCCAAGAGGGGTACACATGGCTGGAAAAAAATCAGGTGAGAGCAATAAAAAAATCCTCTCCTCAGTGAGTGGAGAGGAGCTGCCTTGGCACAGCTTGTACCTATGGTGCTTGGCTGAGACGAATGGAGAAAGGAAGGGAGGAAGAAATTGGGGAATTCCAGATTACCTCTAGTTATTTGGGGGAGATGAAGTGGAACAGGTAAAAGTAGAAGGAGTAGGAGGTTTTTCACCTGTGAAATAACAGGGTAAGGTACATAAGTAGTATATCTGTGGAGATAGGGGTAGGGAGAGGAGCCACTTGAGTGGGTCCTGTGGATCATTTCCACTTTTAGATTTACTTTCTTTATGAAAATTACTCTTTTTTGCACCCTCACTATGTCATTAGTTCAGGGACAAGCACCAGAAGACTTCTGCCTTTCTCTTTGCCTTTTTTTTGCTTGCCTCTTTTTCTCACAACTCATTTTATTCCTAGGGTGACAGCTTTTGTACTCAAGAATTTTGGCCAAGCCAGAAAATACATCTATGTAGATGACAAGAACATCCAGGATGCCCTACGCTGGCTAGAGCAAAACCAGCTCCCCAGTGGCTGCTTTGCCACCAAGGGGAACTTTTTTCACTCCTCCCTAAAGGTAAAGGTGGGCCAGGGCAGGTGGCACTGCTGGGAAATGACTGGACAGATTTGTGACAGCAAAAGAATGTGGCATTCCAAAGGATCCTAGAAAGTCCTTCTGCAACCTGTGCAACCAGCCCTGAAGAGAGGGAAAACATGAGAGGAATGCTTCTCCTTCTGAGGAGTGTGCCCTCCTAACAGCCCTTAAGAGTGAAAGATGCGTTCCCTTCACAGGGCAGCATGGATGATGAAATCTCTCTGGGGGCCTACGTCGCTGCAGCACTGCTGGAGATGGGTCTGCCACTGCAGGTGAGCCCGCCCAGCTCCCTGCTGCTCTCCTGGGCACCACCATGGGGACACACCATGTGTTTCTGGTGTTCTCCAGGCCACGAACTGGGAGGGAACTTCTGGGAATGAGCCAATGTTTGGCCAATTGATGAAGCCATTCCTCGCAAGAGCCAGTGTTGTGAAACTGGCCTGGCGCAGTAGTGCTTGGTGGCAATGGCTCCCCCTGCACACCGGGGCTGCACTGCTTGTTTTCTGAAGACAGTCTGTGATTTAAGGGGTTCCTCTGGAGCTACACCAGGAAGACATAGTGTGGCTCCCTGGAATGGGTTCCCCAGCCCCCTATTTCACTCCTGTCAGAGTTTGGCACGTGTCTCCTCCCAACACAGGGCAAGCTGATGCAGACTACTCTCCGCTGCCTGCAGAAGGTGGTTCACAACATCACCAACATCTACACAGAAGCCTTGCTGGCCTATGCCTTTGCCCTGGCTGGGGACTATGAGACAACCCAGGAGCTGCTGTACAAACTGGAGGAACAGGCCATCAAATCAGGTGCTGCCTGCTGGGATTCTGGACTAATGTATGCCCAGCCACAGCAGTCAAAAATGATATATGTATTTATACATATTCCTTGTATTTGTGCAGTAACTGCATTATGTGACTGAAATACAGTAAGTTATTTCACAAGGTGTGAGGGTGGCTTATCAGAAATAGTTTCCTCAGACTGGAGGATTTCAAGATGCCTTTGAAGGAGGAGGTTGGAATCTGTGAGCTAAAACAAGTTGAAGCCGTGGAGAATAAATTCAAGAAAGTAATCCTGGCCTGAGCACAGGGAATGAACTGAAAGAGCCCTGAAAGCACTGTGGGGTTTGTTTCCTCTGAAACCCAAATTACATCCTCCCTAAATAGCCTTCATGCTCCTTTTCCTTCTGCAGGAGGACAAATCCACTGGAGCCCCAAGCCAAGCTCTCCAGCTTCCACAGACTTCTGGCCTGGCACTCAGTCAGTGGACATAGAGCTGACAGCCTACGTGCTCCTGGCATACCTCTCCAAGCCACGGGTGCACGTAGGTGACATGACAACTGCAGCTGCCATTGTGGCGTGGCTGATGCGGCAGCAAAATGCCTACGGGGGTTTTGCCTCCACCCAGGTAAGCAGTAGCTCCCTGTGGATCCTTTTGTTGCCTAGGTTGGCAGCACAGGCCCTCTTGAGGTCTTCCTGTTCCAAGCCAGTTCATTACAGCTGATGCTTTCAGAGGAGTGACTGTCTCTCCCTCCCTAGGACACAGTTGTTGCCTTGCAAGCCTTAGCGAAATACGCAGCAAGGACGTTCAGCACATCAGGCCAGGCAGTCGTGAGGGTGAGGTCCCAGAGGGCCTTTGGGAAGGCTTTCCAGGTGAGCCGCCAGAAGCGGCTGCTGGTGCAGCAGGCAGCACTGGTGGAGATCCCAGGGCAGTTCCTGGTGCAGGCCCACGGCAGCAGCTGTGTCTTGGCTCAGGTGAGGAGCTGGGATGAGTGCAGAGAGAAGAGGACTCTGCCTCTTTTCTCCTGCATGAGATCATGCCTGGCCTGTCTGTTCTGCTCCTGGCCCTTATCCTGCAGACGGTGCTGAGGTACCACGAGCCTTCCCCACGGACTCCTGTGATCTTCACGCTGCGTGTCAGCACAGAGCTGACCAACTGTAGCCAGGCGAATCCGCGTGTCCTCACCGTCCACATCCTCGCCAGGTGACCCCAAGGGCTGTTTCCTCCTCCAGCAAGATGGAGTGAGCTTGGGGACAGCAGCCAGGAAAGTCTCAGGGCTCTGATGGAGGGACCCGGCCCTTGGGGTGAACAGGACAGAGGGTGAATCAGACAGGTGGAAGGCTTGGAGGGGGAAGGTGCTGGCTAACTCCTGTGAGAGGGAGCAGTGTCTGTCGTGTCCCCAGTCCCAGATGGGTACCTGGTTCAGGGTGTGGTGGTAGAAGGAAAGGGGGCTGGGAGGGCACTATCCTCACAGAGTCAGACCCTCTGTCTGTTTTTTCTTCTCCAGCTACATCGGGAGCAGAGTCACATCCAACATGGTGATCATAGAGGTCTCCCTGCTGTCTGGATTCGTCATGACTTCCAGATCCAGAATATTGGTAAGGACTTTGTAATAAAAAAACCCAGCTGTGGTAAATGGATCCTGCCTGCTTGCTCCTGTTGGGAATTGCTCATTTCAGGACAGGAGTAGCTAAAATTGCAGGGGACCTTTGCTGTTGCAATTGCACCAAAACTTCTTGTTTTCCTACAGCCACCACAAGGCAGATCAGAGGTGGTTCAGCTTCTCCCACTGACAGTATTTGGACTTGAGCTACGAATAAAGTGTACTGCTGGGTGTGCTAACACCAGGATTTCTTTGTCAGAAATTCTAAGACAGGATTTCTCAGAGATACTCTAGCTCTAGCTAAAAAGATTCTTTTGTTTTACAATTAAAGCATAAACCAGAAAGATGAATTATTTGCACAGCCCCCTTGCAGGTGTTTAAAAGCAGTCAAACACTCAGTGAGATGAAATAACAGGAATCTCTACTGGTGCCTGCACCCATTTGCTGAGCAATATATCAGTCATATGTACTACTATACCTTCCCTTCATTGAAACAGTGGGTCCCTCAGGTCAGGAAGCCCTAAGGAAAACACTCACAAATTTCCTTCTACTATTGTTTCCTATCCTAGCTGGAGAACAGAACCATTGTTAAGAAAATAGAAGTGAAAGCTAATGTGGTCTACATTTATCTGGAGAAGGTAAGTGAGAACAAAAGCATTTGGTGTGGCACAGTGAGAGCAAGAGGTCAGAGGACAAGGACCTGTGTGAGAAGCCCGAGGCTGATCTAGGTAAGAAAAGAGCACTGGTGGAATTGGGGGCAGAGGAAGCTTGCCCAGTTTCATTGTCATTGGATTAGAATAGTGCTATTCCTCACGCAATACTCTATTTTAAAGTCCAGAATCTCTAATGGATTAATGTAGTTCAGGAAAACATTCAAATCCAGGAAGATGAAGATGCTATGACTCCTTTCTCCCCTTCCTTGCTAATTTCCTTTCATCTCCACTAGCTCAACGATGAATCTCAGACTTTCATTCTGCAACTGGAACAAGTAATTCAGGTGAAGAACCTGAAACCAACCAGCATCAAAATCTATGATTACTACCAGCCAGGTGGGTTGCAGATTTCCTACTACTCTGGTGTGGGGAGCTGGGTTCCTGGTTCTCTGGCTGGTAAAAGACATGCAGTCTTCTCTGTGAGCATCCATGTGCAATCACCTTCCTCATTTCCTTTTGTAGAGGAGCGAGCCTTGGCTGAATACGGTGCTGTCTGTAGTTGAGGTAGGCAGCAAGTTCCTGTGTGACACCAACAGTGGCATCAGGAAATGGTGGGTCTTGGGTGGGAAACACGGGATATAAGCAAAGACAGGAAGGGGAATGGTAAGGAGTGGGGAACGTGTACCCAGCTAGAAACAGGAAGTATCTGTGTCTAGGTCTATGGAGCAGTTCTTTTTTGAAGCAGTGGTGGGTGCTCTACCTCCTCCTGTGCACGTCTGCAACTGGAGGGGCAGAGATTTGCATGTGAGCAGAGGTAGAGAACTTATTTTTCCCAGCTGCTCTTAAATGGAATTTTCCTGGTTTGGGAGAAAAACAGTAAACCTGAATAATCATTCAGTCAGACACTTCTAGTCTCCTACTTTTAATAAGACGCCACGCACAGTCTGAGCCTTCCGGAAACTAACAGGAAATTCCAAGCATTTTCTCTTTTCTTCATATCTCCATGTGGTGACAGTTGGCAGGGGTGACAAAGGACTGATGAGCAGAGACTGCAGAGGAGGGATCTATCCCCGTTCCTGTGAAGACAACAGAGGATTAAAAAAAAAAAAAAAAAAATCTTTGTTCCAGAATTATTAAAACTAATCACTGGGAACTCAGGGGCCTTTTGTGCACCTTGTGACCAAATGGTACTGTCAGGCCAAGAAGGGCAGGGCTCATATCACCCAGAGGGTTTCTGGGCACTGGAACAGGTTGCCCCAGGAAGTGGTCACAGCACCAAGACTAACAGAGATCAAGAAGTGTTTGGGCAATGCTCTCAGACACATAGTGTGACTCTGAGGTGTCCTGTGCAGGGACAGGACCTGGACTCCATGATCCTTGTGGGTCCCTTCCAACTCAGAATATTTTATGATCCTAAGATTCTCTCTGACTTTATCTATACAAAGCCTATGTCAGAATCTCCACTAAGGGTGTGGGGCTTGTGGCAGACATCCGAGGACAGGGCTGTGTGCCTCGCTGCAGGTGATTCATGGAGCAGGTGGTTTTCTCGGTCTCGTGGGCTGTGGGCAGGAAAGCACACAGGTGCAAGGAAAGTTTAGAGCAGGGGCAGGCACAGGTCAAGCTTAAGCTTTGCCTTTGCTCAGCCTGGAAAGAGGATGGGCAGGTATCCATTCCCTAGTGTGGATCAGAAGCCAGGCTGAGATGGAGAAAGGCTTGGCACTGGAATGGAGTCAGGCCCTGCAGTAAAGGTGAGCATGGCACGTTGTGTGCACAGGGCTGGACGGATGTGAAACTGCAGGGAAAGTGCCAGGAAAAGGAACTGTGGTGACATGAATAAAGGGTATTTGATGCAAAATGCCAGCACGGTCTGCCGATAGCAGTTGGTACATGCAGCCCTTGTTTTCTGGAACATTTCTCCAACTCTGTCATGATCCTGTCACATCAAATCTTCTACTTCAGCTTTCTTTCCCTCAGTTTAGCCACTGGGATACAGGAACTCACCCTTACTTGGCATTGCAAATTGTTTCTACCCTGGACCTGCAGTCTGGCAAGTTTCTTGACCAAGGGCCTTTGCCTGCATCTCCCTCCCTTTCCACATTCTCCAGGACCATGCCTGTGATAACAAAAGAGGTGTTGGGCCCTCACCTCACTTGCACGGGACACTGTAGCTCATCACTGCAGTTTCTTCTGGAAGACAAGAAAAAAAGTGCTAGTGAGATATATTGACAAAAACTCACTAAAGCAATCCAGCATTGTGCCACTGTTCCTTGGAGAGGTGTTCCCAAAGTTTACAGGCTACAACTCCCGTCTGCTTGACACGTGAAACCACTGGTGTGTGCCCATGACTCGGCCGCTGGTCAGGATTCACCCAAGGCATGGGGCTGTAACCCTAACCCAAAAAGCTCCATCACAGTTACGAATTCCTCACTTTCTGAAGGAATAGCAATCCCTGACACGTTTGTAGCCTTTCTTCCCACTAGGGACCCCACAGAACAGAGGACAAGTTGGTTTTGGTGTCATTCTTCTAAGGGGGCCCTTACTCTTCTGAGTTATCCCCTCACTATGGTCCCTCTGCCTTTGCTGTCTCCCACAAGAGAAGTGTTCAAAAGCACAGCTCCTTGCTCTACTCTTATTGGGGAGAGCCAGACCCTGAGTGGTTCTACATGCCAGCTTCAGGCCTGCAGGTTCTGGGGCCAGAGAGAGAAGGACCTACCATTTAGAAAACCAACAGGTTAAGTTCATGCCTAGAGAGCTTCTAAGGAACAGTCAGATAACCTTGTCAGGGATGGTATTGTCTTAGACTCAACAAAATTCAGAAGTTTTCTTTTCAGAAGTACATTTAGGTGGTTTTTGCAGTACAGCATCTGAGCTCACCTGGCATGTAGTAATCATAGATCTTGACATTAGCTGGTTTATGATCCTTCACTTGCATGTCCTGCTCCACCAGGAAAGTGTAGGTTTGAGGCTGTCTAGTCAGCTAAGACCAAGAAATGCAAGGATTAAAAACAGAAATAAAGTCCTGTAAGACAACCCCTTTCACCTGCTTGCACTCAGGCTCTCTAGAGACCTCACCGCTGTAACAGATCTGTTGTGCTTTCTAGTCCATCTCAGAAATATCTTTTACTTCCCATTCTGTGACTATCTCCTCTTTTTGGTCACCAAATTTAACTCTGCTCATGAGGAACATCAAACCTACAGAGTCAGTGTGCATTGAGTACCTAAATGGAGCGCTAGTATTCCCCACCAGTCCCGCCTTCCCATCCAGCTCTGCTCTGAGCTCCTTCATGCATCTTGCCTCAGTGGCTTCTTTCTTATTCACAGTGACATCAGCTCTTACTGTCCAGTCTCACATAACCCTCATCATTAATCAGACCAATACAAGCTATGGATGAACATCTGCTGCAGGGGAGTAGTTACATGACCTGCTGTTCATCGGGGTGCACCTTGTGCTACCTGGCAGCCTGAGCTGAAACATTTCTCTGTATTGCCTTTCTGCTCTGTGCTGCAGACGTAATGAAAGCAGCATCTCTGCAAGCCTAATGCATCCACGTGACACTAACCTGCTCCCTATGGGGCCAGCTTAGCTCAGCTTGCTGACAGAAACCGAGGGTGAAGAATCACAGAAATGCTCCTTAGAAATGCTGACATTTTAAATACACGCCAGGTCTCATTTCTGGTGCTGTTTAGGTATTCATGGAGCTAGAAAAAGGCTGGAGTGGTTGTTAATCTGTTGATTCACGAGGCTGTGGAGTGAGCACTTCTGTTCACACAACCATCTGGTTCAGTTTCAAATGATCTTGGCAAAATCCATGAGCAATCTTGCATGCTCCCTGCTGCATTCAGGTTGCTTAAGAGCTTTCTAGGATTTCAGGCTTGCTGGGATTTACTAGATAGATCTTATTACTACTCCCCAGTCTTGATCAGGCACCATATATATGGACTTTCAATAGTCTCTGAGCAGTGCCAACAGATGTAGGCTTAACATCAGAGTTTGCCTTGTTTCACTCAAGTTAAGTGGCCCTGTAAGTGGCTCTACAGATGAACAACTGCTGACTGACGTTTCTCCAGATCAGCAAATGTGGCCGGTATGCAGAAACAAGCTCTGGATAGTTAAAATAGTAATGAAACCAGTAAACAAGAGTAAAAGTTATCTGTCAGTCCATAGCCCGTTTAATGATGATGTTAGCCCAAATTACACTCACTTCCTCCAGGTAGAGAACGACTTGGTCAGCTTTGCTTTCAACTTTCTTCACTAAAGGCATTTTCTTTAGCTGAAAATAGGGGGGAAAGATCAGAAAGGCTTTAATACAAAGAGGATATATTCAGGGGCATTTGTCCTTGTGAGAGTATGGGCAAAATATTTACATGGCCAGGGAAGCTGTTGATGTAGGGAAAGGCAAGGTGCAGCTTGGAAGAGACTTTGGGTATATAGATTTCTTAGGAGGAAAATAACCCTGTTTTTCTGCCCACAGGAATGATCACATTTCAGCATACAGTCCTGCATGATGGACATCCATCACTGTTCCCATCCCAGCTGGACACAAATTCGCGGTCTCACCTCTTCCAGTGAACCTGCCACGGGGCTGTATCCAGACAGCAGCTCCACTTGGATCAGGACCATGTTGGTGGACACACGGTTCCCTGTGTAGCTGCAGCAGGAACCCAGGGGACAGCACTAATGTTACTTTCTGAGCCATGATCTCCAGATACTCCAGCCCAGCTTTGGTACTCAGGTGGAGGAATGTGCCTTTCTTTCCACTGTTTCTCCTGCAAGCATACCTGTTTCTGTACTGTAATAAATCTTTGTGCTTCCCTTGATCTCGCTTTTAATTGTGCTGAGCCAAGGAGAATAAGTTCCTTGGAAGCCTGCTGGTGTTACTTTCTTTAGGCATGGCAGGGAATGTCACATCCTACGCCTGTTCTCTTGGCAGTTCTGTCCCAAGCCAGGCAGGAGTACAGCAGAGTGGTATTATAGTCAACCAGGAGCAGAGGAGGGAACACTTAGGAATATGTGTCAGTCCCACAGGACCTCCATATCATTAGTGTTTTGAGACCTCACCCCTAGAAGGGGGTGAGACCCACAGACCTTGGGAGAACTTGTGGTGAGTGGCATGGTACAAGATGGGACTGCAGCCTGAGCCACCCCTCTGGGGCCTTGTGCCTCTCACCCAGCTGGGGAGAGCACAGCAAAATGAGTGGGGTCACCTCAGCACTTGGACCCCACACGTGAAGGGGAATCCTGCCATCAAGAGATGGGTGGTGCCAGAAGCCTCTCAGCACAGGGGAGGAAAGGGGCAACTGAGTGTCTCCTACCGAGCACGAATGGTGACAGGGAACCGAGGGGCGTCGGGCGCGGTGCACTCCGTCCGCACGGATATGGCAAAGGTGGCCTCGCTCCTCAGGGGAGGGATGTGGTACCTCAGGATGGCCTGCCAGGACAGAAAGAGGCTGGATGGCAGAGAATAGCAGGGTTTTTCTGCTGGAGAGTGTCCTCATCTAGACTCAGCTGCTGTTTGCTCTCTTGTATTGGTGTAAGAGAAAACTGTGCAGCAGAAGCAGAGGTTCTGCTAGGTGTGCACTGCTCCTGGTGGATTTTTTGGAGGAGAGGAGCTGCTCTGGCTGGGTGGACATGACCCAGACTTCATTTGGGGAGTAGCTGTTACCTCCCTGTTGGATCACAGTTGCCCCCACCAGCCTTGAAGCCCAGATTCTTGCACATCATTGCAGCGGTTTGTTTTCACTGTTGGTTAAGCAGCAAGGTAAGATGTCCTCTGGCTTTCAAGGCTTTTCACCAGACAGACTTTTTCTTCCTGGCTGGGCTTACCTGCAGGAAAAGACACCCGTGGCCCTGCACACGCAGGGTATAATCTTGGGCAATGGCTGGCAGCTCCACTGTCTGTAGCAGGAGGCGATTGCTTTTGTCTACTCGGAAGTTTTGGCTGAACCCCTTGGAAGTGAGAGAAACCTGAAGATCAGGGCTATCCTTGCTGAAGATGGTGGTTGCATACAGGGCTAGGGCTTCCAGAGCAACGACTGTGTCCTGAGGAAAGAGAAAAACATAAGGAAAAGTAGGATTCCTGCTTCCTATGCATGCCCAGTCCTTAGCCTTTCCCTCCCCCATACTGCAGCTATAGCACAATAAGGTTTGAGCTTTCCCCTTTGGCTTTTAGCATGGGGTTATCCGTAACTCCCAGGACCTGTAAATCCATATATCCTCTTCTAATTTACTCTATTTTCTTTTTTTACTATGGGCTGTTAGAACCCATTGCTCTCAAAAAACCAGCATCAAATTTGATGATGATGATGGCTCAAGGGGGTTACCTGCGTTGAAGCAAAGCCTCCATATGGGTTTTGCTGCTTGGTGAGCCAAGACACAATCTGGGATGCCTTTTTGATTTCATCTGATGACAAACTTGACTTTGTAAGGTGAGCCATGAGGATACTAGATGTCAATTCCACATCAACAGATGGAGCCCGATACCAAGACAGGGCATCTTCTTCCTGTTTGGACTGTTGACTCCAGAATATTTGGTCATCTAGAGGTGGAGTGGGAACATTTATGGAGTGTGCAGCTGTATCTACTGACTCTGGAGTTCTACTTAGGTACTAAATGAACATGTACATTGGAACAATACAGTTGGACGATATATGGGTGCACAGCTCCCTCTTTGCTCCCCACACCCTGCTTTTCCCAGTAAAACCCTAGGACTGCAGGCTGGGGAGGAGCTCCACAATATCCGTGAAGCTCCCCTGGTTTGGATGACTGGGAGGCCAGGACTGTGAGATCATCCACAGAGACAGTCTCACAGTGTGGATATAACCTGGGACACCTTGGCAAACTGAGGCTCAGATAGCCAAGCCTTGGACTCCCCACAAAGCTCTGGCAGTAACCCCCAGTCCTGCCCTCCATTCCCATGGTTGTTGAACCCAGGGATTTCTCCAAAGTTCTGCCGTGGCCTTCCCTCCTGCCCCAGAGTCTTTGGTACCTGATATTATGGCAGCCTTATCCAATCTTTTGAGGATTTTCTGCCTGAGGGCCTTGTCACCTGCCACTGCAAAGGCATTTGCAGCCAGTGCCAGGCTGTAGAGGTTGGGACTGCCAGTATCAGCATTGACCAGGTCCCTTATACATCTCAGAGCTTTAACCACAACTGGGTCCTAGGATAAAATTGAAAGCACGCTCATTACGGGCAGGGTGTTTGGGAAGGCAATGCAGATTTCACGTGTGCAGAGGAGGGTGGGAACAGGGACAGGACACATAGGGACATGACTGATAACAGCCCCCACGTGCACAAAGGCAGAGCCCAGGAGGCACTGCCTGCGAGAGGCTGTGCACACAGCCCGCTCCTGCTGCCGATACTCACGGAGTGAGGCATCCCCGAGTGTATGAGAGCTGTCACGATCACAGAGCTCAGCCCCAGGCCTTCCTCCACTGCACCCTGCAGCCACCACAAAACACAGAAGAGGGCTGCTGTGAGAAGGGAGATGGGAAAGTTTCCCAGTGCCTTCTGCTCCCCTAGCAAAAGCCAGCACAGGCAACAGTGCTTATCCTATTCCTTCTCCTAAGGAAGTGACAGGACTGATATCCACTTTTAAAGGTCCTGCTTACCAGAGCACTTCTCTGCCAGGGTTTCCTAATCTCCTCTGGGTAGGTGATTTCTTCCCTCTGCTGAGCACATTCCCCTTTCCCCTCCCAAATATAAGATTTTCAGTAGCAGATTTCAATGCCAGAGGAAAGTGATGTTCCCACAACCCCGCTGCAAGGTGGCATGTGTTAGTCTTTGAGATGGAGGTAGGGCAGGGCGCTGCGTCAGTTCCCATGTGCACATCATCAAATGCAAACCTTCATCATTCATAACTTCAAAAAGTGCCACTGTGACTAGGCAACCCTGAGTGTCACCCAAGGGTGACCTTGGGCACTTCAGAGCCTTCCTCCTGCAACAGAGTTCATTTGTTCTTGGCACCCAAGCTGGATCAGGAAGTGAAGGAGCTCTGAGGTACCTACTGAACCACCAGGACATGTCATACCATCAGACCATTGTTGAAGAGCTTCCCCATACTCTTGAAGCAGCCAGATGGAGTCTGACTTTTAATCAGGGCACTGGCAGCATCCTTTATATTTTGTTCATCTATGTGGATGAAGTGCCGGGCTTGGCTGAAGGTCTTCAGGACAAGAGCAGTAAGCCTAGAGCCAAGGAAGGAAGAAGGAAATAGAACTGAACTGCCGTCTGATGCACGTCTCCCAGAGGAGACAGGAGCCTCTGTGTCTTCTCCTACATCATCCCTGTAGAAATACCAGCAGGCCACAGGCCCTGTGCAGATGGAGAACTGGAAGCAATGCACATGAGTTAGATGCTCATGAAGCTTGAGCTCAGAGCCATCTCCAGCAAGAGAGAAAAAATTCAGTTCTCCAGACCTTCACAGCTCTCCTAATTCCAGCAGGATGCTTTGTTGCCCTGGAGGGCTGACATTTAGTGAGCTCACTCAGACCCATTCCCAATCCTGTTTGGGCACAAAGCATTCTGCAAAACCTGTAAAGAAAGTGCCTTTGCTGCCAAGTTTTCAGAATCAAACTCGTTTGGAGTGCCCAAGCACAAACAATCCAACAGGGGTACTTCAAGTTAGTTCATTGTCACATTTGACAGAGGTGTTCCATTGACTAAGAGGAAGATTTCGTATATTTATCAAAACAGATAAATAGGGAAAGTGATAACATATTGGGGAGTGTGAAACCTGGCATGACATAAATGTTATGGAATAAGAGGTGGATATTTCTCTGGTTTCAGCTAGGGTGGAGTTAATTTCTTCCCAGTAGCTGTAACGGTGCCATGTTTTGGATTTGGAATGAGAATGGTGTTGAGCGAGCAGCTGTGTGGCACTTAATTTCCATCTGAGCCTAAACCACAACACTTTCCAAAAGGTCTCAGGAGCAATTTCTGTTCAAAACGCCACACCTTCAGACTGCCTCAGTTTCCCCAGACCAAAATCCAAGCCAGCTCAAGTCTGACCAGGTCACACTGCTGTTCCTCAGTCATGTCTGGATATTGTTGCTTACCAAGTGTTTCCTGGCTCACTTCCTTCCCCAAAGGCACTGTATGAGCCATCCATGTGCTTGTACAGGAGCTGCCGCTGATATCCTGCGGGAAGAGGCTGGGGGTAGTGAAGATGCTGTGTGCCTGTCATGTTCTCCAGGTGCCAACCTGCCCCACCAATCCTGCTGATCATTACAGAGAGCATTATCTCTGAGGAATTTAGCAGAGGGGTGCCGTGTACCACTTGTTCCGCTGACACGCAGTAGCCTGATTTACACTGCTGGAATCGCCATGGTGTCAGGCATGTGATGCTGCACAAATCCTGCTCAGCACCAGGCCTCTGCTGAGGCTCCTACCACACAAAAATTGTAGTGGACATCACCAGCTTAACAAGTAGAAATCCACTCACCGCTTTCCAGATAGCCAATTGCCTTCTGTTTGATTTCTGGAGTCAGCTGTCCTGTTTCTTCAAGGTATCGTGTGATAAAGACATTTGGGGCAAAGTGAACCATGTTCTGCTCACCACAGCCACTGGACATCTGGAGAAGCTCATCTATGTTGTCCAGTGCTGTTCCCATAATATCACCTGTAAGACAGAACCACAGCTTTGGGAGCCATACATATTCTTGCACGTGAAACAATTCTGGTTTCACAGGTTCTCCGGATAACCGCCTAAGACTGATCTCAGTTCACCACTGCTCACGTGATGTCTACAGACTCTAGCAACACTGATAGGGTACTTGGCTTGGTGTCTTTCCCTTGGCTTGGTGAAATTATACATCCATCCAGTGCCACATGTGTAGGAGAGATGGGATACTGCTCTGGAAGACAGTACCTTGCTGAACATATTCCCTCTTATTACTCTGTTTGCTAAAGAAGACACAGTGGCACCAGAAGAGATGTGCCCTGCAGGGAAAAATATTACTTCCCAAGACTCTTCTAAAAACTCACCTAAGAAAGAGATGTGGGCTCTCTCTGACCCAAGGACGATGTTCTCTGGCATACTGAAAGAGATTGTCTCTGAAGCGGAAGTTCCTGCAAATGGCAAAAACATCAGAACAACAGGCACAAGGGAGATGGCAGAGTCACAGGCCAGGAGGTGGTGTAAAAAAGGCTGGGATCACCTCATCAGTTGGTGGAATCAGCATTCAAAAGAGAGGATGACAGAGATCTAGCCACCCACTGATGAGGGTCTGTGATGTGGTTAGACTGTGGCTTGATGTTGCTAGAAGCTTTTAGTACTGGGTAGGGCTGAATGGCTTTACCTACCCATAAAAGCTCCAAAATCCCTGACTTTCTGCTCCCTACACACCTCCAGATAGTCCTAGAGCTGTTCAGACACCACACTGCTTCCATCTGATCTCCTTGTTCTGTGCACAAGCACAGCCCTGGTGGTACGACAGTACCTGGGGTCTCTGCACCTACCTTCAGGGCACAGGAGTGAGGTGTGGGTCTTTTCCTCCAGCTGCCCCTCTGCCTGGTGGGGAAAAGGCTGGTCAGCTCAGAAGGGAGAGCAGTAAAGTCAGAGAGCAGCTGTGCAGCACCCCACCTTCCTGCAAGCACCTCTCCAATCCTCGTGGGCCATGGCAAAGGGCTTCGCACAGACAGCAGAGATATCTGTGCCAACAGTGAAGTGGTACTGGGAAGCAGGTTTCTATGCTGCTAGATGGCTTTTGACCCCATTGCTCTGCCAGCAAGCAGTTCTGACATTTCTGTCCCATCCAGCGAAGGAGATCATGCTCCAGTCCAACCTACCCTTAGAATCACTCCTTGACCAGCCTCACTGAGAAATGTGCCCACCTCCCCAGCTGATTCTTCCTTTCCAGAGCCACCCAGTTTTGAACCTGGCCCAGTTCCAATCTCACCAGAACCCTGCAGTGCAGCCTGACCTTCACCAGCAGGTGTTTAACCACTGTGTCCTTCCCTCCAGACTCTGGCACAACAGCTGTACGCTCCATGCAAACATCTTCCCGCTCCATCACCTCAGCAGTGACAGTGAAATTCACCTTCCCTAAAAAACAAAACATCAAGGGGCTGGTTGGCACATCTGTGCCTATGTTTTAGTTTGCTCAGCCTAGGGCTGCTCACTCATGCTTTGCAGAGTAGGCCAGTCTCCCTTCCAGCCCAGCTCTATCTTCCTCAAGTAGCTCTGCCAGTGTCTCCCACTCCTGTCCCTCCCTTGACCCCTTACCTAATTTTGTAGCCTTCACATCCCAGGAAAATGATTTTGCTGAATCAGGGCACAGGCAAAGGGTGAACCTGACATTTTCATGCAGAAATTCAAAATCCCTGGAGTCCATTAGGCTAAGCTGGAGCTAGAGATGAAACAAAAGGAAATTCAGGTTACAGAGCCGCTGCTGCTGCTGTGTTTTTCCATTCAGGTCCTTGATTCAAATAACAATCAATCCCAGAAGCCAGGAGTGAGTATGATGATGGCCTGTTGCAGTATCTGTGAGACACCACCAATGTCCCATGGACATGCAGTCATGTCAGGTTTGGCTTGTGGGGAGGGATAAACTGGTCAGTGATGGCTCTGTGTGGAATTAAATTGAACAACTTCTTTGGTGTCTTTTGCCCAATGCCTAAGAAGGCAGCCCCTTTGTTTGGGTCTCTCTTAGTAAAGTAGTTTCCACATTTTCCTCTGCTCCAAACCCTCCTGGAGGGAGCCACTCACCGCCATACACTGCTTCAGGTAGCTGAAGACTTTGACTTTCACGGGAAATGACTCTCCACGGAAAACAGAGTAGGGCAAAGTGGGTTCCACGAAGAAGGGTTTGAAGCTCCGCAGGCTGGTGGTCTCTGAGATTCCCAACCCATGGCTCTCCGAGGTGCAGAAGGTCATGGCTCTCCAGTCTGTGATACTGTCAGGTACTGTGACAGCTAGCTCAGCAGCCCCTGAATCACTGAGGAGAAAACAGAGTGGAAGAGGTTTTCCCCACCCTGGAAAGATTTCTCTTGGGAAGACAAACGCAGAAATTCAGACTATGAAATGGAAGTGCATGTGAAGGTGTGGAGATTCCTGGGAAGTAGGACAGAGGTATGGGAAGGATAGCAAATAGGTGGACAAGGGATCACTGAGAGGAAAATGAAACCCAAAATTTGCTTCTGAGCAGTATTGCACCTGAAATTCTTCTTTTGTGTGGGCACACAGGGCTCACAGGGGACTGTGTTATACACCCAGTCTGTGCCATGGAGCATAGTGTGGCATTTCCTATGGGGAAGGTGTGGGGACAATGGAACATGTCTCTTCTGAGGTGCATATTGATAGGATAAAAGGTAACACACAGTAGGAATGCGGGAGATTCTGACCTGACCTAAGAAAATATCATGAGGATGGTCAAACACTGAAACACAGTTTGAGGAATCTCCATCCTTGGGGATACAGAGTGCTGGACTACAGCTTGATCTAACCGGACTTGCCTTGAATAGAATGTTGAGCTATAGATCTGTGGATGCCTCTTGCATCCTGCAAGAGTCTGTGATGCTAAATTCCTAGAAGCATTTGGAAAATCTCAAGCAGAGACAGGAACTGAACCAAGACTCCATTGTCCTTATCCACTTCTTCATACGTCCCTTTTTTCTTTCGTGCTCAGAAGGCAATAATGTCTCTGCTCCTGCCCATTCCCTCTGCTGTGTCTGGCAGAAAGTCAGTATCCCTGAGGAGTCACAGCCCACGATTACTCACTTGATAGGAACCAGAGTCCAGATGAATGTCTCTGGGAACCAGGTACGTGCTGGCGCTGACTCGCTGCCCAGCTCTGTGTGCTCAGCCTCAGCAGCTTCAGCAGCAGCATCTAGTTCTAGGTACAAGCTCTCCGAGCTTGCCATCTCGTCAAAAGCTATTGGGAATACAAACATTCATTCAAAGCAGAGCAACTGTGAAACCAGGATGGAGTTCAGCCAGGAAAAGCCCTGTTCTCCATCCCTCCCACTCCCACCCCAAACCCCCTCATCCTCTCCAAGACGCCCTCAACCTACTTCACTATTGTCTTCCACGAGATGACCCAGGAGACCAGGGGGATTCCTGCATGTGTGTGCTCCCCCATGAGATATTTTACCTGCTCACAGTTTTGCTCTCAGTCCCTGCAGAAAAGCCTAGATACTGCCCAATGCCAATCTTGGCTCACTCTCTGGTTTCCAGAAAGACCTTTCCTAGTCTTACAAACAGATTTTCTTTCCTGAGACAGATGCCCCATTTCCCCCCTTGAGCATATTATCTTCCTGCTCACCAGCTGAAGCTTCCAAGACGGTTCTTCCCCTGCAGCCACCCCTCTGCCCCTCCAGTGCACTGGACACACACACATGCCAGGGCCTCTCCCCTTTCCCTGTGGAGCACATCTCCTGTGCAACCTCCCACTCATATCTGTAAGCCATCCCCAGCTCCTAAGCACGCTGCATGTTCAGCTGCCCATGTGCAGCCTATATGTTACCCGTGATCTCCAAAGAAACAGGAAAAATCGAGATGTACACATGTAGTCGAAGTCAAAAGTGGTCTGAGTGTGGCACTCAATTGGAGACTTGATTTTAAGGCTGGTTAAAAACGTTAGACCTGCATTCTGGAGGAAAGAAGGGAAAGAAATGAAGGTATATTTTGTGGAGGGGGTGGTGGGTCTGTCTCTTCCCCCGCCTCCCAGCAAATCAGCCACGGGTGTTGTTGCACCTCAGCACAACCTGCAAATTTGTACAGGGAGAGAATGCAGAACTGTCCTGCCCCCAGAGCCTGGCCCACATGCCAAAGGATCGTGGGGGTGACCACTTGCATGTGCATGCCTGCACACAAAGTCATTATTTTGACACCACACTTCGCTGCCCACCCTGACCCAGACTTTTCTCCTCCTTCACTGCCATTCCTTTCTACTATTCTTTCCTTCCTTTCCCTGAGTCCCCCTTTTCTCTCAGGTGCTTTGTTTTTCCAACCTCGAGCCTTCTCTGACACAGGCTGACAATCTGTTGCTGACTCTGCTTCCAATTCCTAGAAAGTCTAAAAGGGACTAATGGGGAGTTGGGTTCTAGGAATCTCCCTGATCAACGGGAATTTATCATGCTGGGAGCATAGAGTGTCATTGACCTCTTAGTTCAGAAGTTTGGCAAATTCAGATTGTGAAGTTTATAGGAAAGACAATCTGTGAAGCTACCCAGTACTAACCTGGGATATAAAAGGGCTCAGCTCTGATATTTCAGGCTTTCTGGAAATTAGATTTACCTTCAGAAGTTCATAAACATCTGGCTGGGACACTGCATAAGAGTATCCCTTGTACATGAATGGTGACTTTGTTCCTGGTGAAAGGGTGGTCTGAGAGGCATCAATGATTCCTGGGGTCTTGTGGATAGTACAGTAGTCACTGTAGACATCTGTGAGGGTGCTGAGCTGCTCCTGAGCATAGCTGAACATATTATACACCTGTAGACAGAGAATGAAAACAGTACAGGTCAGTATGAGAGGTGGAGAGATTTTAATTTCTATCCAGAGGTCTCCTGTGACCTCAGAGGCTGAGCTCGGATCCTGCCTGTCACAAAAACCCAGCTCCAAGGGGGTTTGAGTTTTATGGAGAGCCTCCACAAATTCTGGATGTATAGCATCAGAGAAGAACATGAGCCGCTCTGGGGTATGGCTGCATAGCTGTGGCACTTCTAGATTAATTGTACCTGTGAACTCAATGCAAACACTAAGGACACCTTCCCTGTATGAGTGACTGGACAGCTTCTTGTCCCACTGAAGACACATCCTGGATCCACCAAGACAGTCTCAAGAGGCAATTCAGGTGTCCGTAGACCCAGGTCTAGAGGAGAAATGAGACCCTTCCACTGCCAATACACCACTTAGAGTCCACTCCGTGAACGGAAGGACTGTCTGGTTCACATGAGCTGGAACAAAGACATGGAGCCTATCCCATGTTCAGCATTTTTTTTGTGAACATAACTTCTTTTTTAGAGCACTGTCATGAACTGGTTCAGGAGATGGATGTCTCTTGCCTTATGCTTGCCACTGTGGTAAAGCACTGTAAGTTTAACAAGGATGTGACTTCAGGCTGTAGCTGGGGATGACAGTGGGTTATTCTATTAGATCCCTCCGTAGACACTGGAAATTTTGGCTGGTGTTTGATGTTGGCCTTCATTTTTTCTCATTAAGCCGTGCTGTGTCCCCATTTGAGTACTTGTTGGTATATCCACCGTGCCTTATCAACCGGCAAGGGTCAGCACTGAAGTGACTCACACTATCCCTGGACAGCTCAGCCTCTGGCCTCAGGAGAAGGACACTTTCATCTACTGCACGGATGCTGCACAGGGAGCCTGGAGCAGCCTGCAAATGGAGACCGACAGTCGATCCTGGGAGAGCCACTGTGTCTGAGAAGCCAAGCTTCACCTGAAACAGCAGAAGAAAGAGGGACTGAAGGCACTGACAGATGAAGGAAAGGGGAAACTGCGGTTATTGGATTCTGCTGGATATCTATTGCCAGTTTGCAGATAATTAGCCACCCTCCAGCCAACCTGCCCCTTTACGCTTTGCACACTGCTTACATGGTTCCTGAAGCAGCTGGAGACTTTCAGGCGGAAGGTGTCAGCTGCCACTTGTCCCTCAGGGAAGGCAATGTAAACAAAGAGGGTAGCCATGGATGAAATGAGGTCAATGGGCAGAGTGATGTTGAAAGCTCCACTGTACTGACCTGAAGGAAGAAGGAAAAATTGAAGAAGTATAGGAAGATGCGAGGAAGTCTGCAAGGATTACAGCAGCAACGTGCTCTTCCTCTGTAATATTTCTGTACAGCTGCTTGGATAAAACTATTGTGCCTTGCTTCTGGGGAGGCCACAGCTAGACCAGGATGTAGGTTAGAGCCATTTTACAGCAGTGACTTTATATCATAAGGGGTCTTGGCAAAAGTGAGCACTTGGAAGAGAAATGACTTTCCACTTGAGCCCAGAAAGAAAGATTCCGTAAGTTACCTTGGAGGTCTCTGATAATTTCCTGCTTGGCAGATAAACTCTGACAGTTTCATCATTTGATCAGGAGGGGGAAAAAAAAAGAAAATTAAAAGACAGAAAAAAAGATACCATATATCCTATAGGGTTTTTTGTGCCAGCTCTGTGATTTTCTGTTAGTCTCAGATCTCTTTTCTCTCATTCTCCATCTAGGCTGGAAGGACTTTCTTGTTGGGTCCTTAATCTGTTCCTGGAAGTTAGATGCTCTTACCTGATGGTGGATCAAGAAGCACTGTTGTTTGGCCATGATGCACGAGGGACCCTCTGGCCATAACCTACAGGGTAATGAACAGAGCAAAGGGTTGGGAGTGCCCCTGCTCCACGTTTGCGGGCCAGCAAAGGGCGCTGTGCTGGCACAGACCCGGCGCAGAGCTGACCTCACTGGCGCTGCCCTGCACTCACCAGGTGGTAGAAGTGTGCTCTGGCAGCCCCGTGGCCCAGCTCCGTGGCGAGTATGTGGTAGTGCACGGTGACCTGCTGCACATGCCCACAGGCTGGCACTGCCTGCAGCGGCTGGATCCTCACAGAGCTGCGGCTGGAGGAGTAGAAGGCCCTCAGTGGGAGCGATGCGGTGCCGTAAGACACCTTCACGTTTCGACCGCTCGAGTCCTCCGGCTGGGACTTTGCCTGTGGCACAGAAAAAAATGCCTGAGGATTTCTCGCAAAAAATTTCTTTCTCCCTATGCCAAAACCAAGACTGACTGAGTAGTGGGCTCTGAATTATCTCAGGGTAAGGTGTCTATTTCCACCTACGCCAAGTTCAGTCTCCTTCTGTGGAGCCTGGCATTGCCGGCCGTACCACCCTCTGGGATAACTAGTGCCTAAACAGGAGCAGGGAGCTGTATGCTACTAGGGCTTTGGCTGAAGTCCGAAATTCTGCAATGCTGCTGCTACCCTGGGAGCAAGCTAGGTCACTAGACCGTGTAGAGTGGCTTATTAGCCCCTGGATTAAACCATTCAACTCTGCTTCTGTATGGAATATGTGGATAAAGTATCAGCATGGATCTGCCCTGATAATGTATTTCACTCATCAATGCTGTTCAGTATTTCTTTCAGCACTTCCCCTGATCCGTAGGGTAGAGGTGGCAGGGGACAACTGAAGATCAGTAGCCTTACTCAGCTTTGACATATGACCTATCTGTACTTAGAGTATAACATTAACATCTTTTGGACTTACAGCAAGGTCAAAATCCATCATCTAAGATACCTCTGGTAATATCAGAGACAGGGCTTGCCTCAAAGTGCTTTGACCTCCAAGTTAGACAGGACAGGCATTAGAAACCTAGCACTACAATCAGACAAGAGAGTCCTCTTTGTTCATGGGAAAGCAGAGGCAAACTTTTCTCTGTCAATTCCCTCTCAGTGACATTCTTATTTAGCTCCTCACATTCTAGTTACCTGCTTAGCTCCAGATTGGTTTGCAGTAACCAGTTCCTAACCTGCAGTATAACTTCACTGCTGTTGTCCCATGCTGATGTCTCTAAGACGAAGGAGGCCATCCCAGTGTCATCTGTGAGGTAGGTCTTGGTCTGCTTCCTGCTCCCATAGGACACTGTAAGAATCACCTCCTTGTTCTTCAGGTGTGTCCCATTGGCACTTTTGAGTTCCAGCTGCAACGATGCAGAGAACAGTCTGAGAACTGGGGGCCTCAGGATGGAATATCTATCTCCCAGGAGGAGTCCCAGTCCCCCTCTCCGCAAAGGGACCCTCAATGTGAATTTTAACTTCTCCAACCCTTCCCCATTTATGCAGCAGCCATCTCATCTGGCAAAGCCACAGATCCTGCAGTCACACCTTTGGATAACCTCTTGGCAAACAAGTCAAAGGAGGGACTGGGACAGAGGATTGTGCTGGCAGCTTTGGGCAGAACAAGGGGACCCCATGGCACTTCTGTGCCTAGAACCTGCTTAGGCCCAGCTGCTGGGCTTTCCACGTTTCCTTTCTTTTCACTCACATTTCCATAGTAGGGAGCTCCTTGCTGATAGTAGTAGCTTGTCCCCCAGAACTGTAGAGTTGTGATATCAAAAGTGACCTTGCAGTTTTCAGTGGTGTTGAACTCCACCCCTGGGAAAGAGAGGAGGCACATGCAGGTGAGTACCGTGTGTCCAAGCAGGCATCAAGATTGGATGAACTCAGTTAAGGGGTGGACTATCACTCACAGGGGATTGTAGTTTCTCCATGCAACTTCAGGAGTCACTTAACACACATACACTCAGCTATAGGGCCTCCTACATTGTGACGTGACAGAATGACAGCCGTCTATCAGGAGGTCTCTGTCAGACAGTTCTCAGACACTCTTTCCCACTTTAGGATGGTCCTACTCATAATTGTCCTCTTCCATTCTCCTTCCCTCCTCACAGCAGTCACTAGAAGGCAACATTTTTCCTTGCCTTTCCCATGTCAGTTTGCAGTATGCTGTCTTGTCCTGTGTGCCCATCTGAAATCACTGCAGTTGTTTGTTAAGAGAATGTGTGTCACTGCTTCTGGCAAGGGGCTGCAAAACATTTTCTCGTGAGGAAGGCTTTGCAGAATTTTGTGAGAGAGGGAAACTTATAGGAAACCTTATCTCCCTACCTGGGATGTGGAGATAAAACTAATGAGGAGCTAATAACAGTACGTAGTCAGGGCCTTGGTTATCCCTAGTTGCTCTGAATAACTCCTCATTCCAATGGACTGTCCTAAAATAAGGTTTAAGAACAAGAGAACCTGGCCTGGCCCACCTCTGTACACATTTTTAATGTGATGAGAAGACAAGAAAAAGCGGCTCTTGCCCATCTCTCTCAAAACAAAGTGACTGCCAGAGCTGGACTGTCCACAGCAGCTTGTAGAGGAGCAAGCACACTGGCAAAGCCCATCCTGCAACTGGGAGAACTCACATGTCCCATGTTACGGTACTTAAAAACATTCATGTTGTCATGGTACTCCCAGGGAAGACACAGCCCTCCAAACATTTAGCCTCATGGGAGCCAGTGCTGAAAGCTCCAGTGGTTTGATGGGAAGACACAAAGATCCATAAGGGATCTTATAGCTAAAAACCCAAAGACAAGTATATTTTATGAGTGTAAAATAAAAGATTTTCCACAAAGTGCAGAATCAGTTTTTTCTACCTGTTCCACTTTCTTTCAGAAAAGCCTCAGCCTCCAGGTTGAAATCATAATTATCACCATGCTTCCGGTGGAAAATCTTAGTATTCACTTCAGTGGAAAAGCAGCCATCCTCATTTGTCTGGGAATATGAAATTGTGTTTGTTAAGCAACCGTGAAGGCAAAACAGTATTCTGTCTCTTTGGCCTCGTTCCTCCCTTTGGCAAGAGGAGTGGGTGTCTGCCGTGCTCACCTCGCCAGTGTAATCCTTACAAATGCTGCGCTTGGCTTTGGAAGACCTCCGGCTATAGCGGATATGCTTCCGGCACACCACGGCCTTCACGCTACCCTGGACTGCTTTCCCATAGGTGTACCTGGCAAAGGGAGCACAGAGGACTCGCACACAAAAACACTGGCTCTGGAGGGACTGAGGTCAGCTTTAGCCTGTGGTTTGCAGCTGTACAGCCCGGCAGCCTGCAGACTATTCCTGGGTCACCAGCGCAGCAGAGGAGGCCAAGAAGTACAAATGACCTCATCAGATTGAGACAGAGGGCAGTGGTGGGTGAGTTCTCTTCAAGTCAACACTAGTCCCACCAGGCAGGGCTAGGGGACATTGTGCTGGCCACAAGCTGAGCCATTATTCCTACAACACTGCCACTCATAAATGCAGCAGAGGTGCTGTGTTGCAGGGCACATGCACTGCCACACTTTCAGACTCACAGAGAAAGTAGAGAGAGAGAATATGGACAAAGGTGAGAGTCCAGGAGAATTACTTAGCAATGGATGCCAGGGTACCAGCTCTTGGGGTGGGGATAGGATTGCCAGAGACCACTTTGAGCTCAGTTATTGATGGCTGTGCATTTTCCAAACCAGTAAAAGTGCACCTTCTGCCACGATAAGTCAGCTCACATGCCACAGACGTGCAGACGGAAGTTTTCCTCTAGGATGGTGACCACCTGAGGCATCTGGATGGAAACACTGAACTTGGGCAGCACTGTGTGAAAGCAAGAGAAATATAATTCAGTGTGAATAGAAAGAGTTCAATAGTTCCAATCCTTCCTAAGTGGTTGTTTACAGAAAAAAAAAAAAAAATCTCCTTTTGTTCTGTGACTACCAGCCCAGGGCCTGGTAGGAACACACCAGCAGCCCAGCCAGGAGAATGGGATGGGAGTAGGCAGCTTGAGTGTCTTCCCCAGAGCACAGCTGTGGGACACTGCCTCAGTCCATCCTCAGGACACAGGGGAGGAGAAAGCTGGTGGGCCTGGGTGAAGGTGAGTGATTACACCTATGGGCAGGCACTTGCACTTCCCAGGAGATAGCACAACCAGCACAGCTGTTCACAGCTGCATGGCCCATTCAGCTCTGTGTGAGGCAGGGCCTGGAGGCTGGCAATACACCTTTCTCTGCTGCCACCAGCTTCCTGGGGCTCTTACCATACTCCTCTACCCTGAAGGTGCGTGTGAGGTCAGGCATTTTGATGGTGTACTCTCCAACCGGTGCTTCTGCAGCCAGCGGGAAGGACAGATCCACAATGCCTCCCACAGGTGTGACATCCAGCCACTGTGCAATTCGGTTCCCTTTGGGGTCCTGCACAGGGGGAGTAGAGACCAGTTATTTTCCAGTGCAAAAAGACTCTTTTGCAGGATGTCCAAGATACCATGGCGTGGTCTGACCACATATTCTCTTGTCCTGAGAGCCCAGGTCTATGGCACTGCTACAGTGCTCAGGTGAGTCCAAGCTCAATGAGGAAAGGACTTTTCTCCCTGTCTCACTGACAAAGTAAATCTGTCATATTATTGTCCTCTGGTGGCACTGCCATCTCTGACTGCTGCTAAACTGTGGTTTACTGCCTGCCTGTCTCACTAAGACAGAGAAGTGGTCCTTCTTAGTGACCTCTGTGGTCAGCTGAGCTGGCACAGCCCCCAAGGTCACTGTGGAAACACTCTGCCTAAGGCACGAGCTACTGGGGAGTGATTTCTAGGGAGTGATGTCTTGAATCCCCAGGGAAGACTGGGGACATGAGTCCAGGACTCCATGCAGGGGAACCATTGAGGCCCAGCCATGAAGGACAGTGTTCTCCCACTGCTGGCTCTGGGGAGGGCAGGATGCATAACTCTGGGTACAGCCACACTGCCCAGTAAGGGCTTTGTCATGGGTTGATGGGTGCTTCACGTGGGACAAGTGGGCACTGCTGTTTGAAAAGGTGAAGCTGGATCAGAGTGCTATGTTTGCATAAACTGGTATAAAGTATTACACAGATGTCTCAGAAACCATGTATTTATGTAATGATTCCTTGCTGGGTATGGCATGTACATTAACTACTGCCCATTGCTAGTTGGGACTCTGACCTCTCTGCAGGGGTATTACAAACCCCACCACCACTTTCAGGTGTCTTTCCTCAGCACAGTGATTACACTGGACAAACAGATTTAAAGAGTAACAGCCTGTAAGCTGCTTTAGGAAGTGTTTCTAGCTGTGCAGGCACAACACTAACTGGTAAAACTTTTGTTTTTTGTATGTTAAATATAAAAGTCTCCTTAAGGAAACTTCAGGATCTTCACAAGTCTTCAATTTATAGGCTACAGGGACTAAAAGTCCAGTGACCACTCTAGGAACGTTTGCTGGTTTTCAGTGGCACCCATCATTTACTGCAGGGATCCCTGTTTGGCAGCATCGTGACACTGCTCTGCCAAACTTTTGTGGACATGCAAGGAAGGGCAACCAGCCAAGGACTGTTCCCATTCATTCTGAGGTAACTGACTTTCTGCATCCATATTTCCCCACCACCATCTCCAAACCTGTGTCTTCCCCAAGGTGAGAAGAGTTCACCACTTTCAATAAAGTAGGAGCTTTACCTTCAGTTCCACCAGACGCTGCTGTTGGGAGGAAACAACAGTTACTGGTGGGATGCTTTCAGATAAGTTACCATCCACCTCCCTGGTATTTTTTATTTCCCCCAACCATCCATCAGTCTTCTCTAAGCAATTCCCAGGACTGCCCATAACCCAACATCATGAGCAGCTGCTGTGTTGCAGGTGCAACCCAGCTCTGTTTGTAAGCACCAAAAGCAACACTGAGACCAGCTGTACACATCACCTGGCTGGGCCAAGCACTGATCTAGAACACAGGCAGGCAGCCCATAACACTTCCAGACTCCAGGTGTCTTGACTTACTGTTTCACTGCTGGCAATAAAGTTCTGATCCAAGGTCACAATCCGCAACTTGACTATAAAGCAAAAGAAAAACAGAACTGGCTGAAACGAGATCAAGTCTCTCTGTAGTAAATAACAAGAACAGATAGCAAAGAAAGATGTGCACACGTGCTTCACTGAGAGGATGTGGGCAGCAGATAGAGCCATCCACTCCTAGGCCTATGCCCAAAGCCCTGCTAGGAGCTGGCAGCCTGCTGGAGAAAAAGTGTTAGGAGAGGCAGTGTGGGGCTTTCTGGGAAGGCTGGCTGTGCTGGTGAGAAACAGCATTTTTTTGGACAGTGGACCTGCGGTGGGCCCCTCAGTCTTTCCTGCAGTGAAGGACATCCTAGTGGAAAGTGTGGGGAGGCATGGGGCAAACAGCTGTACCCTGTGGTGATCTGAGCTGTGCTAGGGCAGTGGTGGGACTGCAGTCCTCACCTAAGGAAATCTGTGGGGAAGAGAGGGATTTAGGGTCCTGACACACAGTCATGGCTTTGACTGGAGCAGTCATGAATAAAACACTGTGGCTTCAAAACCTTTTCTCACACATCAAGGAAAACACACAAGCCCTGTTCACAGTGGCATGCACCATGCTGGCATAGGAGAGAGATATTCCCAAACCTCTCAAAGCCTAGCAGGAAGATGAAGCTTGTGGCCCATCTCCCTCCCTGAGCAGGTCCTGCTTAGAGGACTAGATAGTACCCCACATTTTGCGGCCTGAGGATCACTCTCTCTCTCACAAGACATGGCATTCTGTCCTTACCAATCTGTCCAGGTTTGTACACTGGTTTGTCTGTCTGGATGAAAGTCTTCTTGTCTGCATGCTTGATTAGGACTTTCTGTTTCTTCTGAAACTCTGAGTTGCCTTCCACAACTGTGATAACAACAAAAGCCATTTCATCAGGGCTTCCAACAGGAGGAGGGACCTGCAGGTATAGTTACAACCATCATTCAGGGTGGTTCCCTGATCCCAAGGTTTTCAGAATAACAATTATGATATTACTTTTGAGTTACTCCAGTTCTTCTTGCCCTGAAAGACTTCACAGAATATTTCAAAAAGTTTTCTAGAAGAGTAAAATATTAGTGGGGCTACACAAGCAGGAAGGACACTGGCAGACCTATGCAGGCTGAAGCAGAAGATTCACTGGCCAATTAAGATATCCTCATGGGAAGACACAATCCTTTGCATTCCTGGCCAGCAAGAGCAGAACTCATGCAATATCCACCCTAGCGAGAACCCTTGAAAGCATCTTCCTCACCTGGAAGCTTGTGCAATGAAAGAAGGGGAGCTGAGAGATGGACTGAGTGATCAGAGTCTCGTTCCCAGCTCTGCTTTGCAAGGTGACCGACACATGGATCGGGACTGCTTGCTCTCTGCTGAGCTGGAGACACACTGTCTCTGAGAAGGGGTAGTAGAGCTGAGATGGTATTGCCACGGCATAGTTTCTATTGAAAAAGAAAGAAAGAAAGGAAAAAAAAGATCTGGTTAAACTGACTTTCTAAGAGGACAGGTTTTGACCTGTATTTAGGTACTTCCTAGGAGACTTCTGGTCTCTTCATTCCACTGTCATGACACCAGTGGGATGCGACACCGTTCTCATCTGTGGGTACTGCAGACATTAACAGAGGTGGCACTGTATGCTGCATGCACATATGAAAAAATAAAGTCACTGCCTTACAAATTGAAAGTGAAAATAAGGTGAAGGGACCTCCCCACACCACCCAAGGGATCAGCAGCAGCTTGGCTTTCCTGCAGGTTTCCCGAGTCTTCAGCATTTTCACTGAACCACACTATGTATCACCATCAGCTTTGTTGGCTGGTTTTCCTACTACTCTTGGGCTCAGAAACAATGCCCTACGTGAGGGACCCACTGTCCCAGCTTCATGTCCCAGACACAGAGACTCGTGAGCACCTTCCCTTCAGCTCCTCACACTCTTGTCCTCTTTGCTCTCCCATCTCTGCATCTACTCTGAGCTGCGTCCATAACACTGAAAAGCTGCTCACAGTTTGGTTGTTTTCATCTTTTACTGCACTGCAGCATCTAGGACCAACAAAAAGCCAACATTCAAGCACATTTCCAAACTCTTATCACTGACTCCTCCCACTCACTGCCTCTGGACAGGCTCAGCCATCAGCATGTTTTGCAGGAAGCAGAGGGCAGGGCCTGGAAAGATGAGAACAGCAGGAGGAAGGGAGGTGACCTGCTGGCAGTTCTCAGCTGGAGCTCAGCACCCTGGCGAGAGGGAGTCAAAGTCCTGCTGGCCAGGAGCCTCTGAGTGCTGTCACACTTGAGTGCTGCCAAGCTGCCTTGAGGATCTCAAAACACGTACCAACAGCATTTTGTTTTTCCTATTTGAGCTGACTCATGACACTTCCCTCCCGCCACTTGCGCCAAAGGATGGGATGAGCACTAAAAACTCACTGCTTGAACCTCCCATACCTCCCTTGCGCCTAATGATCCTTTACTCTGGAACATTTTCTTACATTCCTTTAAAAATTCATCCCTTGCCCTTGCCTTCTGAGCTATAAAAGTAATAAAGATTATCTCTGAGGCTGTCATTCAAGGGTCCCCAGGTCCAAGCTGGATCATGAATCTACAAAAAAAAATGGAATACAGGCAGGACAGCAGACAACCTTTTGAAGCAAGTGGTATTTCCATAAAGCAAGCTTCATGCTGAAGATAACAGTGGCAAGCAGGCAGCAGTAAAGCACATCCTTTGCGTGGGAGCTTGTCAGCCTCTGGAATATGTCCTAGAGGAAGTACTCCCACTGAGTAAGTTTTTTAAAACCAGGCTTGTGCACGCCACACCACATGCAGCAGGAGGGAACCCAGCTACAACCCACTGACATATTTTTCACTGTAACATCTACTGTTCAAGCACAGCCATGCTTCTGTTTGCACTTGTGCCATGGCTGCAAAAGCTAACGCCTTCAGAAAAGCAAGAACAAGTTCACAAGCCAGGATATCACAGCAGTGCCTGCTGGAACAGGAGCTGCATTCCTGACAAAGTATATGAAGAGAAGCTGTGCTGGAAATTGTCCCTCTCAGAGGTCTGAGAAAAGGCGTGGTGGGAGCAGATGGCCAGCCAAGCCTGAACGAACACACTGCTCTACCAAGAGCATCCCTATCTGATACTTGGGCTCATGCTTGCTCAGTTTGTAAAGGCACTCAGCTTTGCTGGCTAAACTATTAAATGGTGACCTATGACTCTGGGGAGAAAAGCTTAGCCCAAAGGAAGCACATTCTGGAACACAGTAGGAGACATGAGATATTGGCAGGTCAGAATTAAACTGATGCAGAAAGCTGGCAGAGTTGTTCTGCCTGAGTCCTTGCTGAAATACACAGTCTACATCAAAGGCACTAAAGGAAGAGCCAGTTAGCAGGGAGAATGTGGGGAAAGGGCACATGGAAACCAAGTGAAACCTTGGGAACATGAGAAATTATGCCCCTCTGGAAAAACACCCCTCAACTTAACACTTCTGTCCCATTTCTGTCATATCGCCAGCCGCCCCCCACCAGGATCCCTTTACAGACCAGAGCACATTTGCAAAGCAATGAAGTTCTTACAGCATTGCAGGCATTCCAGCCGTGCTAGGCAGGAGAAGGATGCTGCCCCACAGGAAAATGATCCTCCACATAGCTGAGTGCAGGTCGAATTCCTCCAAGGAAAGCTTAGCCACTCCTCAGTACTCCATTCGCCCCTGCTTCTGCTGTCTTCCTTCTTCCCCTCATCCAGAGCCGAAGGAGCACGCAGCTCTTGCCCTGACTGGACGCCCGTTCCTCCCTTGGCTTCAAATCCAAGGTGGAAATCAGGCTGCTCGTGGCTGGAATGTGGGCGGGAGAAAGGGGTGGCGACAGTGTTTACTGCCTACAAACCAGAGGCAGCTGTCTTGAGGTTTTGTAAGGCTTGTTGGTGTTTCTCTGGAAGAGGGCTTGTCTGCCTTATGCAGCTCTCCTGGGAGCAGGAGTACTTAGTTACTGTATTTGGTGCAGGGGCCCGATTTTTTTTATAAGTGTCTTTACTGGGATGTCATCAGAAACTTCTGGATACAAATTAATTCGTTGTGATGTCAGTGGATTTTTCTCCATGGTTCTTCTTCTGCAGAACTTCTTCTTAGGTATTATTTGCTTCTTAATGAAATTTCACTCCTGACCTGCAGCCTCCAGCTGCACCAGCCCAGGGCTTCACATGCAGCTCTGCCAGCATCTCCATTCCTCCCTGGAGGAAGGGAAGAACTTTAGCATTATATTATCTTTTGGTTGTCTTTCTGGTTTTTGTCTCGCTAGTTTAGACTTGAACTCAAACCCCATTTTAATTTTGGAGAATGAAATGTGCTCCCAGATCAGTGACATGCAGTGCTTTAAACCTGAGGTTTATCTGCAGTGTCAGTGCTAGGTTAAAGGCTGGTGTGCCCCTGTTCCACTGGACTGTGCTCTGAGAGAGTGGGTGCTAAGCACACACATGGGGACGGTGCCAAAGTAAATCCAGGGGATTGCTTCAGCTGGGAGCAGGGCACGGGTGGATGGCAAATTCTCTCCACGCTGTGTACCTTTGGTTGTGCTCTGCTAAAACACAACAGGGACCAGGACAGAATGAGGACATCCACCTTCAAGTAAGGTTGTTACTAGAGAGCAAATTCATCCAAGCCCTGTACACTTCACTGCTGCCCCTCAGGAGATGGAAACACACGGGTGCAGTGCCCAGGAAGAGTCTGGAGGAGATGGGGGGTGGTGTCAATGTAGAATCACCTTATGGGTGGGGGAATCTGTCAGAAGACTGGGCATCCAGCTTGGGCACATGCAAAGCAGAGATTTGATAAAATATGTGCGGACTTAAAATGTCATGCTTTGTCTGGAAAGGACTTACAGTGGAACTATGAGGGCAGTTGGCTTAGGTAGCAGGAACTGCCCTGGAAAAGATTCTGTACCCAGGAGGACCAGACATGGCTGGGATGGATGGGTGGGCAGAGGTAGCGATGCATGGAATGGAATTGATTTGAAAGGTTTTTACTCCAAGCTCTGAGTAACAACTGGATGAGGGGAAGATCACTAATGCTGCTTTTTAAAAGCTGAGGATGCTTTTTACAAGCTGAGAACGCTTCGGTGCATTGGGAGTACCTAGCTCATGTGCAGATTTGGCTCTCATCAGATACTACAGCCAGGGTCTAGACCAGCCACAGATGAGATGAGACTCTCCCAAGTCCCCTTCAGCCTGAGTTAGAGATAAGTATTCCCATATATCCCTTCTCAGTGTCCTGGCACCTGGAATACCACCTGAATGTAAATGTGAGTGGAGAACTGTGCTGTGTGACCTTCACTCTGCTGCTGGTGGGAGCAAGTAAATATTAGCTAATGTCATTAGCCTAGAAAAGATATTATCTCCATATATTAACTACTCTTTGAACCTAGGAGTATCTGAGGGGGGTATTTAGGACTGCTCCAACCCATCAGTACATGCAGTCCTCTCCCCCAGTGTGATCTCGTCAGCTGTCTGTCCCAAGCAATGGGAGCACCACTGCTCCTCTTAGCCCTGACCCTATTCCCAGTGGCAGCTGCAGCAAGCCCGGAACCGTGAGGCTCTCTCCTTTTGATTTCAGGGGGCTTGGTGGAAGGGCCTGTCCTTGAAGGGTGGTGCTGAGGGGCTGCACTCTTTGGCATCGCAGAGCTGGATGGTGGGGGCCTGGTTCTCGGGGAGGCTGAGCAGAAGCAGCTCCTGCAGGGTCCCAGGCATCGAGCAGCGCTGCAGGGGCAGCTCCTGGTGCTGGCTTGTGCAGGCACTGCGCTGCACACACCACAGCGCTACAGAGGCCTCAGGAGTTTTGCCTCTGTTCATCCAGTGCTGGTGGGGGTGAAATCTGGTGTGAGGACTGAAGCCTTATGCCTCAGCCACTGTCTTCAGCTTCATTCCTCACACAGCCTTGCTCTGTGTACTTGCAGCTGGAGGAGCATGGTGCATGGGCAGCTGTGTCCTGGCTGGTGGCAAGGTGGTGACACAGAGAAATCAGGAGTTCTCCACACTGGGCATATTCCTCCTTTCTGGTTTGGAAAGGACCTTAAAAGTGCTAAACTTCCTTCAATGCAGTCCTCCAGACATTCCTCGTCTTTGGTCTACCTCTTCATGAAAGCAGCAGAGATGGATTCTGGCCTGTCCACCTCAGCCTCTGACTTGTTTTTGAACATGTACCGCTCTCTTCTAGTCACTATATGGTGGTGTTCCCTGCTATCATTCAGCAGTCCCACGAGGAGAAGCTCTACGTTCACTTCAGCTCCCTAACTGAGGCCGTCCACCTGGCTGTCACCTTGCAGACAAAAACCCAGAATCACACACTGGTGGAGCAGGATGTGGAGAAGCCAGGCACTTTTCAGAGCATCACCTTCCAGGTGAGTGTAGATGTGGCTACTGATTTGACAGTGGATGCTTTCACCTTCACTTCACACAAGAGCACAGCACTTCTCTGGGTACACTGTCCTTTTCCTTGCCATAGGTTCCAAGCAGGCTAAGTATATTTTCCTACCAGTGCCAGGCAAAACACAACAGTGTCCTGGAGTCTAGGAAAGTAGGGAATCTTTCCTGTGTAGGAAAAAATCTGTTCTTTTGATCTGTATCAGTGCATTTTGTCCTATTTAAAGCGTGGTGCTAAACATCTATTTTCACTTTTCTCATCGTTTTGTTCCCAGAAATATCACAGCAAAAGTCGGTGCATTGGGAGTACCTTCTTTTCATCCTTGTTTCCTCAGGAACTCTCACATTTGGCTCCAAGAGGACCATTCTGCTCTAAAGCTGCCTCTACATTGCCAGATGTAGTTGCAGTCTGCATAGACATTGAGCTTGGTTTAATTTAGCTGTGACGGCGCTGAGCCCACAATGAACTGAATCTCACCGAGGCAGTCTGGGTATTTCTGGAGTGGCTTGAGTTCCTGTCATTGCTCACTGCTCTAGTTAGCTCATCTAGACACACTGACTACAGAGCCTTCAGCTACATTTCTGGAGAGCCATGGAGATGTGTGTGGTGCTGAGGCTCTACGAACTGCCCCTGTCTTCCTCAGCACTGCACAAAGTCGCTGTGCCTACGCCCTGACTGCCCTGCAGACTCAGCAGAATTCAGGGAGGGGCTGTAGGCCCTTTTGGGTTTTACATCAACACGACAATGATTAACCAAGAGTTTGGTGCCAGCCCTTAGGAGAGAGCAAGTCCTGGTTCTGGAAAGCCAAGGAAGTCTGCTGTTAGCAAAAACCACCCACAAATCCTTCTCCTGCTGAGCTCAGTCTTTCTGATGCTGAGATGTCCTGTGTTTGCCTGATCAGTATCCCATCTCCCATTACTCCAGAGCTGACTTTCCTGTGGTTTTACCTGGTTCCAAAAAACTCTCACATTTATGTTACCTGGGAGAATTTTATGTCAGTCAGTTCACTCCTAAGTTCATGAACAAGGCAGTGACTGCTTCTCCCTAGAATCACAAGTGGGTTACAGAGTCATACAGAAGAATTTGGACTCTGAAGTTCAGGGATTTTTTAACAGTGAGATGATGTCTTATATCTGGGATAACATGCAAAGTCTCTGATGAATTTTTTTCATTTCTTTGTGTCAATCAACCTAGGTGCCAGACCTCATGTTAATTCCCAAGGAAACACAGGTAGGATATGTCTCTTGTCTGCCTCTCCTCTTACAAATTAGAGGGCTTCAGCCTCTCCTGTGCCTGAGCCATGATAATATTGGAGATGCAGGGTGGGCAAGATAGTAGAGAGGAAAAAGAAATGTACAAAGAGGCAAACATGACAAGCAGAAAGGCAGAGAAAAGAGAATGAAGAAGCTGGACAGCAAAAAGAAGACTATGACTGGGGAAATGAGAGACTTAAATCACAGGAGATTGAAAGGAGGAGGGGGACACTGGAGGTTTTGGAAGGACAAGTGCCTCTGGTTCTTTTTCAAGCTCTTTGTAGTCTGAGGTAATTTGCTTTTTTTTTTTAACCTGACAGCCAGAGGAGGTGGTGTTTCTGCATGTCCTGATCCACAGTGGAGACAATGTGCTCCTTGAGGGTCACAAGAAAGTTCTGGTCAAGCCCCAGAAGAATATAATTCTGATAGAGACAGACAAGGGCTTATACAAACCTGGAGAAACAGGTAAGGCAAGAAGGTGGCATATGGAAATGAGGAGGGAAGGGCCAGGGTAGCAGCCACACCTGGAGGGACGATTTCACTGAGAGCAGCAAGCTAAGGTTGTTGGAGATGGAAGGAAGCAGATGTCTATTATCCAGTAGGAACAGTGTGAGTCAGGATGTTCCCCTCCAAGATGTGCTACACCAAATTCCCAGCCCTCTGCACCTGGGTGTTTTTTTGGTGTCATATCTCTAGTGACACCTAAAGGGAAAGCCAGGACCCTCCAGGACACTGGACAAGTTGTTTTTTGAAGATTATTGTTCATATTTGAGTAAAACCTAGAGTGACAGTTCCAAGCTGTAGAATTACAGAGAGTTACCTCACAGTCTTCACAATATAAATGGACTGCAGACAGATCCCACTACAGACAACCCCACTGTCTACCCCAACTTTGTTATCTGGTAAAGGCAGTGGGTTTCTGTAGCACACAGCTGCACATAAGCCTCCCAGACAAAGCCCTCTGGGGTGGGAGATGCTGCGGAGGGCTGTCTGGGGAAAGACCTGAATATCTCTGAGGTAAACAGGGAGACATGAATACTGGAGCACAGAAAAGGAGAAGCAGGTTTGTGCAAGGACATGTTGCAGCCAGAATGCTTACTATGTTTCTCTTTATATCTACAGTGAAATTTCGAATTGTGAACCTTGATGAGAACCTTAATGTCATTAAAAATGAGGTGAGTATCACCTTGTGCCTTTCTGGAAGTAGGAACTTCAGTATGAGACATATTGAGAGGCTCATGAAAGAGACATCTCCCTTCATGCCTGTTAAACCATAAGAACAAATTATCTTTGGAGGAAACCACTTAATCACTGGTCATTTGGAGAAAGACCAGTGTAAGCTGGCACAGAGGGAGGAGGAGACACACTGTGGGGTCTGGATGGGGCAGACATTTCTGGTCAGAGCCCCATGTCAGGCAGAGTTCTTTATACTGGTTCACACAGATACTGTTTTACGAAACTGAGGTTGTGTTTCTCTTGTTTTTACAGTATTCCCAGATATGGCTGCAGGTAAGTGACAAAGAAGTGACCAAAGGGATATGTCTGTCTCTTCTACTGCGATCTTTCAGTCCCAGAGTTGTGCCGCAAATTCCTAAGGATATGATTATAGTTCAGGTTCAGCCAAAGGTTTTTCTACATGGTCAGCCTGGGTTCATCATTCAAACCAGTACCTCTGTGGTGCACATAGCTCAGCAAAAGACAGGGCAGTACTGAAACTTTGCCCAATGCCCTGTCTGAACAGAGCACAGAGCACAGAAGACAGGGACAAGCGCTCAATAGCGCTTCCCATGGTGTTACGATGTTGTCACTTCCCAGTAGCTGTACTGTTCTTGGCAGCCTTTGTAATTCCAAAGCTTACTAAAATAATACTGGAGGGAAGCGAAGGTATCTCTCCTGGCTGTCTGGGGTCTTCTCTACTGGGTCAAGGTTAAGCCCTTGTAGTGCCTTCTTGTGCCTGAGTGTGGCTGGACCTGCCAGGTACATGTGCTCCCAACGTGACTTGGTGGCTCTGCATGTCCTTTCCCAAACAGGATCCTGAATACAACCGTATTGCTGAGTGGCTGAATGTAAAGTCAAATCACGACATTGTGGATCTATCCTTCCCCCTGGCCTCTGAAGCATCCCTTGGGAAGTACACCATCTCAGTGCAGCAGGACATGGCTCAAAAAACCTTCAGTGTTGAGGAATATGGTGAGACTTGAACATCAGAGGGGAGGGAAAAGCAGTATGGGTAGCTGGAGGAGAGAGCAGGATGATGCAGCCGTGTTCATTCCCACCTTTTGCCTTGGAAGAACAATGGAGTGGGGACAAGGACGGATGGGTCTGTGTCACCCTTTTCTAAGCTAGGTTTGCCATCCACTCCAGTCAGCTGCTATAATGGGAAATGGGATCATGTATTGGCCCCATTAACTGCCGTTGATAAAGACAATACCCTGTGCCATTTAAGTGGTTATGCTTGACTAAGCTGGAGTAGAAAGCAGTCCCACGTGCAGTTGTAGCAGCAAATACAGCGTGGTGTGGCTGGGGGGAGTAACCCTGTTGCAGCATGGTGATGAAGAACTGGGGACATCGCTGTCTAAACCTCATCTGTGCTGCAGCTGTAACACAACTTCTGTCAGTGTCTGTACTCATCCATACCATCCATTGTTTTTTTCCTCCATCCTTATCTTACGCTCTTCCATACAGTGCTGAAAAAATTTGAGATGAAGATTGAGCACCCTCCACATATCACCACAGCAGAAGAGGAATTTCAGCTGGATGTCTGTGGCAAGTGAGTACATGATACCGTTGTGATCTCTGCCCTTCGACTCCACCGTTACCTCCAGAGTGCTCATAAACAAGAAGTGGTCTTCCACTCATCAGTATGATCTTTTTGCATTACCCTGTGTCTTGGGGAGACAGATCACTCTCTGGATTGGACTCCTTCTCACACCTAGTCACTTACTGTGAGGCTCAAGGACACTAAGGATGCTCAGTATAGTGGGTAGAGAGGGATGCAAAAGGATTTTAAAGCATGAGCAAGCAAGGTACAAAGCAAAGCTCTCCAGGCTCCACTTCCCCTGATGAGTATGGCAGGTGTCCTAGATCACTATTTCTGCTGACAGTCAGCAGACTGTCTTTTGGTGAATGTTTCTCTTTTTGACATAGGTATACTTATGGGAAGCCTGTTCAAGGGAAAGTAGAAATTACTGTTATGACATTCTCCCAGGCCATCGAAGGCAATTTTACAAGTTCTGCGATTCAGAAGCAAAACAGCTGGGTAGGTGAACAAATAGGAGAGTGAAAAGTATAATGTGCTGGAAATGTGTTTCTGCCCCCTTAACCTGCCTCAATTCATCTCAGATGGGCACCAGCCTGTTTAGTCTGGTGTCTTCCCAGTTGCTGGACATGATCAGACCACTGATTCCTCTTCCCGTAACCCTGTTGCTTGATTTACTGCTCTAGCTGCGCATACCTGACTCCGTGCTTCGGGACAAGGTGTAAGCTATGGGAAGCAGGGGTGCCTGGCACCTTTTCCAAGGGTCTGTATCATATTGGATGCAATCAGATCACCCCATCAGGTGGGGGCTATTCAGACCACAGGCCTATTCAGCCCTGTGAGCACTCCCACCAATAAGCAGGCTATCAGAGCATCAGATGGGCTGTGGATCCATGCCCTGTTTCTTGCCGTATCCCTGCACAATGGGTCATCTTAAGCTTGCTAGTGTCTGGTCTGAAATTATGTCCACTGCTGGTAACACTTTCTTCCCATCTGTGTCCATTATATATTTGTGGTTAAGCTTCACATTTGTTTTTTTCCCACGGGTTTCAGATGCAGCTCTTTTGGCCTGAGAGCCACAGGAAAATATTTCTAAATGTCAGACCAGCCAGCAACGAGCCAGAATATAAAAATCTAGCTGGATCTCTGCATCTTTTAAAATGCACTCCAGCTGGAATGCTGTACAGTCTTAGCTGTGCAAAACACCAGCTGGATGCCAGCTCCACATGGCATGTAAGAGGCCCTGGAAGGTTCTGAGGAGCACTTCACAGGCGTGGCTAGAAACACTGCCCGTACCCGGGCTCTGCCTCAATGCCTGGCAAAGCTCTTACCATCTGTACCTGGCAGGATGCCCATGTTTAATATGGCCATGTCACAGGAATGGTCATGTCTGGAAAGCCACACTGTCAGGCTTTATTCATCAGGGCCGTAGTATTTCAGGGAGACCTTTAGCTCATATAATGAAATTCATGCTCTCTTAGCTAGGGGATTTGGGCTGAATCCAGTCCCCTGAGTTTGTCTGTGACATAATTAACCCTTATGTGATTTGCCTTAAGTACTTTTTTTTTTTTTGCTACTTTTTTGGTGACTGTTTAATCCAAGCATATTGATTTTCCTTTCTGCCTAAGGTATCTGTGATGGGTTTCTGCAGTTAGGATTTGTGAGCTTTCCTCTGTTCTGAAAATATCTGGAAATACTTCTTTAGGATTGCCTGGCATCTATGGAGCAGTTTCTCTTCCTCCACACCATGCTCTTTCTCTCTGTTCTCCTCTCTCTCTGCAGACAAATAAGGATGGCTGTGCTACTTTCACACTGAAGACAGAAGCTCTGGAAATAAATGAAGAGGACAAATATGTAATTGCAGCAGGAAAATTGGTGGAAAATGGAACAGGTACTGGATGATATGTGGAGCATTCTCTTCTTCACAGGCAACATTTTTGGTTTTGGTTTTTCTGTGGCAGTGGAATTTCTTTTGAAAAAGTAGTTCAAAGGTTCCCAAATCTTCTGTCATGGTAATAGTCTCTATTCTAGTACCTCTTCCATCTGTTTGCACCAGATTTCCTAATCCTCTCCACTGTTCACCTCCCTTAGCATGTGTATAACTTTTTAGTGATTGCCTGGACACCAGGGTGCCGGGCTGTTTATAACTAAACAGTCATCTAGTTTCCCTTTACCTTCAAAAAACATAAACAAATAAACATATAAATAAATACTTATAGGCTACAATGCCTTATGTCATGAAGCAGCAAGCCCAGAAAACTTCAGGGAATCATAAACTGGAAGAATGTATTTTCTCTCCTAAATTTAGAGCTTGTAGATGTTGTAGGTAGTGTTGAAGTGCTTTTTTTGTCTTCTGCTTGCCCAAGAGCACTGCTTAGGATTCAGCAGACTTTTCATCTCCCCACCCAGGAGCGCATTCTGTGGAAAAGGCTCTAATTCCTGTCGCAACGATAATGAAATCTGTAGAGTTTATCAACCTCCATCCATTCTACAAACGTGGGATACCATACACAGGGAAGGTAACACTCATGGATCCCTTCTCTGCTGAGAATACATCATAGGTATAACCTTTTGCAGGTAGAAAGCAACAGTCTCCAGGAAAGTAAATGCTGCTCTGCTGGCACCCAGAAACTAGGAGTGAAGCCTCCTGTAGAAGAAATTTTTTTCTCCCCATCCTATCATAGTGTATTTCCTGGGCTGGAATTCTGGGGCCAGCTGCAGTTTCTGGAGGCTTCTCCAGGAGCAGCTCCTGGATCTAGTCTGTGCATACGGGATGGGGGTGGCGTCAGCAGGCATGTAACATTCCCTTTGGACAAATGCTCATGGTAACTTGGCAGAAATCTCTAAAGCCTTGCCTATCAGTTCACAGGCAGTCACTTCTGACTCAGGTCCCCTGGGTGATGCTAAGACTGCTGTCCTGGGGCTAGAAACACTTTCCCCTGGGCCAGTACTGACCCCAGCATGGAGGGCAAGGAACAGCAAGTGTTAAGTTGCTGGAGACAAATCTCTTTCTGATCATCAAAGGTCCTGCAGCATTGTCCAAGAAGCAGCTCAGGATCTGAGGAATCCACCTTTTCCCCCAACAGAGGTGTCTCATTTGCCTGTATTAGCATTTTGTTCCAGTCCTGAACAGCTTCAAATTGTTGGTTTTGTGTATTTATTGGACTTTTATCTGGATCCTTCCACTGGTCTGAAAGCTAGAAAGGCTGAGGGTACCCAGTGACAGAAGCAATTAATATTAAGCACTGGCAGTGCCTCAGAGTGTGGCACAACGCGGTATTAACTTCCTCCCTTCCCTACAGGTGTTCTGCCACAGTGCAAATTCTCCCCTCAGAAATGAAACAGTCCATCTAATAGTTGATGTCAATGATGAGGAGACACATCTGTCACTCCTCACAGATGAGAAAGGGGAAGCTCACTTCACACTGGATACCACCAGCTGGAACAGCACGATGGTTTCTCTGAAGGTGAGTATCAGCCACTGAAAATCTTTTGCCTGGTGTGGGGTGTGTCCCATGAGAAGATAAAAGAGGAAAAATGAGATCGTGGTCAAATTTACTTGACTTAGATTTTTGCTAAAACTTCGTAAGAGAAAATCTGGTAAGAGACTTTAAAATGACATTTCAACAAGTTATTTTTAGCCTACAGGTGTGCAGTCTGCCATCAGCTCAGGTGATAATAGGGTTTCAGCAGGTGTACAAGTTCCCTTGCATCACTTGATACTAATTGTATTGCCACCTTGTGTTTATGTGCTTGAAGGGTACCTACACCCCTCCAACTGACGACAGTCCATTTTCTGATGAAAGTGAAACAGAGGACAGCTTCCACTGGCTGAAACCTTTCTACTCTGAGAGCAACAGCTTCCTTGAGATCAAGGCCAAGAATGATGTGATGCCCTGTGATCAAGAGCAGGAAGTGCATGTGGATTATATCCTTTCCCAGAATAAACTCAGCCCTGGAGAAGACCACATTGATTTCTACTACTTGGTGAGCACAGAAGACAGCTGATTCTCAGGGCAGGGTTATGCTTACTGGCATTTTACCCTTTTCTCAGAGCACAGAGATACTCAAAGGAAGGGTAAACCTACTCCTAGACAGTCAGTTTGTGACTTCTGTTCTGCCCAAACCTTCACCTGCTTTCCAGTTCTTGGACCTGCTTGTAGCCCCCAGTTGTGTTGCTTTGTTATCCATGTCTTGACCTAAGCTTGGGCGATAGATGGCTGCCGTTTGCCCTGCTTTATGTTCACATGGATAGCAGTGGAGGGCTAGCTCAAACTCTGACCAGAAGGTGTGCCCCAGATGTCCATCTGTGTCTGGGGCAATCTGTCTGAGAACTAGGAGGCAATCTCCGGGGCAGCTGACATCCCCCCGCCTGCATCTTTGCAGGGAAGATCTTGAAAGGCCCTTGCACAGGGCCTTGATGCACACCAGAGCTATGTAACAGTGTTTTGATGAAGTCCACCTTCAAGAAAGTCAGTCATAGCAAGGGTGTGACTACAGCCTAGCCGAGAGGTTATGACTATCTTGGTTACTGAGCTGGATTCACTCGTACAATCAAAAAGTTCTCTATCCTAGTAATGCAAAGATCTGAGTTCGTTGGGTCTTAAGAGCAGCTGCCCGTAGCTTCAGATGTACCTCTGGCTTTCCAAGCAGCCACACCTTCTCATGGCCCAGCCAACACCTCTCAAGTCCCACCCAGCTATACCATCACCATCTCTGCTGCAGAGCTCTGGAAATCATGTTCTGATGGAGGAACTTCTGAGGCAACATTTGTCAGACATCATTCTCTCTTCTTGTATTCTTTTCACACTCTCCTCATGCTCTTGGAATTCTGACCCTTGAATGGGACTTCTCTTTGCTCTTCAGGTGATAGCAAAAGGCAAGATCCTTTTCAGCAGGGAGAAGAAGGTGCCAATTACCCACCATGAGAGTGAGTAAAAACATGAGAAATGAAGTGCCCCATAACACACCCCAGAAAACTGACCGCTCTCCAGTGACTCTGCAGGTGTTACTCTTATCCACAAATGGGAAATGTTTAACTGGGTTCTCAGTGGTGATCCTTCTCGCAAGACCAACACAATCTCCTCTCAATTCAGTGTCTTTTTAGGCAACTGTCCTCCTTCTGTCTTGTCTAATTGATCTAATATCCAATCTTATGACTTTGCTGTTAACGTGTACCTTCAGAGAAAGAAATGGCTGGTATGCTTGGTTTATTGTTAATTTGTGACATTTTCTGTGTGGGGTGTTCTTACCTGCAAGGAGAAATTATTAAGACTCCTCTTTTGATTCTTAACATGTGTCCCACTCCAACGAGCTGATTTGTTTGGATGTTGTCCCTCTCTTCCTTGCTGCTACCTTGTGTAGATCTGCAGGGCTCCTTCTCATTGACTCTGCCTGTTGGCAATGACTTCCTGCCTGACATCAAGCTTCTGGTGTATGCGGTCTTCTCGGATGGAGAGGTGGTGGCTGATGTGGAGCAGTTTGAAGTAGAAAAGTGCTTTAGACATAAGGTGAGCAGAAATCACACAAGGAATGTGATAGCATCATTGATGTGCCCTGGTCTGCTGTGGTTCCTGGTCCTGTTTTATCCTCATCCAAATGGTGTAAGCTGGCAAAACCAGATGCCCAGTATTTTTGGCTGGGAAACAATACATGTAACCTCCTTCTCCCTGAATTCCTAGTCCTGCTCTCCACAACACCAACTGGCAAGCTTTGCTCAAGGACTAAACCAGGTGCCCTTGAACTCTTTTCTCCCCCCGTTCTCCATTACTGACTTGGGAACTCATACACTCATACACTCCCTAACACAGAAGAGAAGCCTGTCTGCTTAGCTCCCCGTGGTAGTTCTGGATCAGAGGGTGGTGGATGTGTGGTGGTAGAGAAATTCTGGCTAGGGCTGTGTGCACTGCAGCCACTTCAGCCTTCCCAAGGGACTTCCAGGATGGCCTGATTCAGCACCTCATGCCCCTTCCCTACCTTATTCAAAGTCTTTCCCTCTGCTACCCAGACACATAAGAGTCTCAGGGTCCCACTCGCCAAGGCTAAGCCCCCAGATCTTGTCTTCTTTTGCAGGTGGTGCTGGAATTCTCACACAAAGAGGAAGTCCCGGGATCCAAAGTCAGACTGAACCTCAAGGCTGCTCCGGGGTCCCTGTGCTCTGTGCGAGCTGTTGACAAGTGTCCTCCTGAAGAAGAACCAAACCCTAACAGCGGACAGTGTGAGTGCAGCCTGCCATGTCCAACCCCCTAATGTCTGCCTGCCTTCTGCCTCCATGCATGGGTGGGAGGAAGTCCACAGTACATCCCAGGACAGCTGCAGTGTTGGGTGGCTGCTCTGCCATTCCCCTTCCTCAGCCTCTTCTGAGCTGTTACGGGGTGACCACGTTCCTCATCATCGGCTCTGTGCTGTGAGCCCCTGCCTGGAGGGTGGTGGATGCCACATGGCACTGCAGGGGGAGGCAGGGAGAGCTGCTTCAGGGAGATGCTGGTGCTTTCTGCTTGGAGGGAGGGTGCTTAGCAGCTTTCCTCACATCCACATCTCTGCTCTGCCATCTTCCACCAACCAGCGAGGTTAAGCCTTTAAAATGGAATTTTGCCCTGGCAGGGTCCTCCTATCCCTCTGCCCCAACCACTGCTGAATTATAACCATAATCAGCAGTTCTAAGAAGTTCTTTAGAAAACAGTAGCTAGAGGAGAGCACCCAGAGCACACAGTGGCTGGTGAAAAGTGGGCAGTATTTCGTCAGCACCCAGGGGGATTCTGATAATCAGAAGGGTTGTAGACACTTACCTTAAAGCAGCTGTGTGTTTCAGAGGAATGAATTTAAAACTTGGAGCAAAAATACTGCAAAAATTGAAAATCCTAACATAAATCCACAATGTGTGTACCGGAGATAATAAAATAGGTATATGCCTTCTGCAAAATTGTAAGCTAAATTATAGCAGTCCAGCACGTTACAAAGAAGCATCACCAAATCCACGGTGACACACTACACCTGTTGATAGGGCCCACAGTGTGATCTGGTGCTCCATTTCATAGGGATGCTGTCCTAGTGCACAGCACTTGCATCATCTACTAGCAGGTATTTAAAGTAGTAATCCTTAAATATGTAGGTCAGACGTGCCAATGCCTTGTGTTTGAACTGAATCATGCATTTTTATCCTAATTTTGCACCCTAGTGTTGAAAGGCTTGAACTGCCTTGGTGATTAAAAGCTGGTCGTCTACATCCACTCCTTGGATTTATGTCTTTTAGTATGTGTTATCCTATATATATCCTTTATGTTATGTCCTTTAGTATAAGCTGTGCCGCTGCCAACTTCCTCAGCTGCAAAGTTCTACAGTATGTAATAGAGGGCTGCAACCCAGAAGTTTGACCCACACACATGCTTGTTGGCCAGCTCCTTTTGAAGACCTCTGTTTCTGCATTGCAGTTGTATGAGGAAGTCTTTGAAGACAGCTACACGGTTGGAGGACGAGGCTTGCCTTACCGCTTGGAAGACTTCGAGGCATATCCCTGTCTGTCCCAGCAGCCCAGCCCCCACAAAAAGGCTCGGATGGGTGCACCATGGTACCAAAGTGAGGCTGATGTCTATAATCTGTTTAAAGTGAGTGCCTACACCTCCTCTCAATTCTTCCTGAGCTAGTGAGTTCCAATGTGCCGTCCTGAATGCCTACAAGAACTCATCTGTTCCTTGTTGTTCAGTGTAGCCACGCTCATTTGGGGACTATGGGGAAAGCTGAGTAAGCACAGTACAAACCACCTGATTTGAGAAAGACAGACAGTGTAAAAATGAACAAATTTACTTTAGGCTACCATAATTACAAAGGGGGAGTGGCAAGAATACAGCAGTAATACCTGAGCACCTCACCATATTCTGACCAATCACCACTTGGCTATTATTGTATTTACAAACTACTTCACTCTGTGTTTCATTGAATGTCTTCTTACTCATCCTCAAAGCAGTTTTAATAAAAGGAAGTCTTTCACAGTTTGGCTTTATAGCTAACTGTGAAGACAAACAACAAAATAAACTAATGTGCTAACAAGCACGATAGCCAGAAAAGTGTTAACATGTCTGCTAACTGAAATGCAAGAAGTGCTGCTTCTGGCAGAATGCTCTCTAAAAAAATATATGCAAGTAGAAGCACCTCAAAATAGGAGAAGAGGGTAACAACACACTGAAAACAACCCAATGTGTAATCTGAATTGCATGGGTTTCTTAAGCTGATGGAACTCTACCATATAGATACGGACCCTGATTCCCTTCAAAAGGCACGTTACTGTGCTGTCTCCTAGATGGTTATTCCTTAGACTATGTCTCATTGCTAGGGTCAGACTTATGAAGTGCAGATCTAGCTGGAATCTACTTGTATGAGAAGTAATAGCTGGTCCCAGTATTTCACAGAAACTGGTTTCCATTCCTCATGCACTGGTCAGAGTCTGAGCCTGTAAGTTTATGGGTATAAATACAAACAAGCAGCATTTAAAAGTGTTTTGCCACTGGCCACCAGCTCCCATTTGATACCCATGACCATGAGATAGTTTCAACATTCCTTGTTCCCTTTTATTTGTCAATGATTTGCTGTCTGTACTATTTTCCCAGAAACTGCGCATGAAAATATTTACCAACACTAGAATCAAGAAACCTGTGTCCTGTGTGCGTCCAGACTTTGAGAAGAAGATGTATCTAAGAAAAGACTATTTGGTTGGTAAGGAACAGACATGCCCATCTCCTTGAGTGAAGGGGCTCCCCTCTCCCAATTCTGGCCAGCCTGCAGCTGAGACAACTGACCCCATCCTGCTGCATTTCTTGTCTGTGTATGGACACAACAAAGCTTGTGTCCATTTCAGTGGACCTGATTTACAAATCGCAGATAGAAACTCAAATCTCCATGCTTTCTTGGTGCCCCTGTGTTCAGTGTTTTTCTTATATAACATGGCGTGCTCTCTGCCAGCACTTTCACAGATTATTTAAAGGAGTGTTACTCCATTTTAGTGTGCTGTCTCCCCCTGGATCCAGACCAAATTTGGATCCGTCAGACTGAGCCTTGAGCTAAACTCCATCCAACTCTGTCTCCCTAAAGCTGTGTTCCCCAAAGATACCCACACTGTGTGAGATTCTCATTGAAGCACCAGCCCTGTCCTCTCTTGTTCTGAGTCACAAAACATTTGTGGTTTGTGTTAGATTGCCTGTGAATGAAGAGCTAGTTTCACCTGTAGATATATATGCTGTTTTCTGAGGTATCACTTGCTTTCTACCAGGCAGCTCTGCTACCCATGCTGATTCTGAACCTCACTCTGCTGACAAGGAGAAGCCAAAACCACGGATGCTTTTCCCAGAGACCTGGATTTGGGATTTGGTCTCTGTTGGGTTGGTAACAGCCTCCGCCTTCCTTCCCCAAGGACACTCCTGGAGTATTCTGACTGCTTCTAAGCAAGTCCTCCTCTTCTGCTTCCTGCTGTAGGGGCGATGGACAAACGTCTCTCCAAGTTGCTGTACCTGACACCATCACAGAATGGAATGCCAATACCTTCTGTGTTGCCGATACTGGCTTTGGTTTCTCGCCTCTGACCTCTCTTAGGGTCTTCCAGCCTTTCTTTGTGGATGTATCCCTGCCATACTCTGTGATCCAAGGAGAGACTTTGAGCCTAAAAGCCACTGTCTTCAACTACCTCAAGGACTGTATCCAGGTGAGTTCCCCCAAGCGAGTTCCCGCAGTTACATGGCACCTGTCAGAACAAAAACTTGAGCCCAAAAGCAAAGCTCTGACCTCCTCAGCAGCCCTAGATTCTGGCATCTGGGCCATAAAACAAAACCTCTCACATTTTGTGGCCCAGGGTACTTGCTGCTTGGTGCAGTGCCTGTTACTAACACTAACCCAATGTGTGCTTGTACATCCAACCACGCTCAGGTCCACACCACCCTCACAGAGACCCCAGAACTAAAGGTGGATGCCTGTCCGAGCTGCCAGTTCACCAGCTGCCTCTGTGCCAACGAAGCAAAAACCTTTGTGTGGAACGTGACGGTGACCAGGCTGGGTGAGGCTGGGCAGAGGGATGTGTGGCAGCTCGTGGGAGGAGGGGTGGAATTTGCCTGCGTCTACATGTCTGGACCTAATGCTTGTACATACAGCTGTCTGCTGCAAGTGCTCAGCAACGTGCCCCTGTGCTCCCTGCAGGCAGAGTGAACGTCACTGTGAGCAGCGTGGCGGAAGAGTCACACAGTCTGTGTGGCAACAGGATTGCTGTGACACCTTTGCAAGGAGGGAGAGACACAGTGATAAAATCTCTGCTCGTGAAGGTTGGTCATATCTCACGGTGGAGAACGCCTGGGGACAGGGGTTTGTCCCCTGGGGCAGTAAGCAAGATGCTAAGAGGAAGTTTAGCCTCTTCTTGGACATCAGAAAAACTTGTTAAGGCAAGGTGACTTCCTTTCCTGTCTTCCCTATCTGAACTACTCTTTCTCTGTCTGCAGCCAGGAGGTGTCCTACAAGAGAAGACCCAAAATGCCTTTCTCTGTCCTGCAGGTAGGGGACAAAAGTTCCTGACTACCATTGATCATGAGACCAGGATGGAAAGGACAGGGTAACTGCAAATACCCAGAGGTGGGGGGGAATTAATCAGAGAGCAAGCACTGGTGGCACCCTCCCTGCCTGGGAGAACAACCATTATAATTTGTCCATGTCAATCTTTTACCTGGCAAAATTTCCTGTATTGAGGCATGTTTGCAAGTCTTGGCTCCTGTGACTTGATGTCACATTACGTTTCACCTGGGTCTTCTTGGATGTTACACTTGTATGAATGGCTTCTTCCACGGGATAAATGTCTGGGTTCTGCCTTCCTCAGATAACACCATCTCCGAAGAGTTCTCCCTGACTCTGCCTGCAGAAGTGCTGGAGGGATCTGCCCGAGTCACGTTCTCTGTGATTGGTGAGAAAGGCTTTCCCTGCTCTTGGGTCAGTAGTGAAAAAAACTTGCACAAAGCTTTGGCCTTACTGATGCATTGACCCAGCTCCTCATGAGATTGTCTCTAAGGGGTGTGATGTTGGCCTCAGGAATGTGGATCAGGTAATCTTTTCCAATATTTGTTCCTCTCATAAGGAATGATTCCAGGTAATCCCTAAGTGCCTGGAGGAAAAGGCACAAAACAGGATATCCTCTCTGATTTCTGTCACTGCCATCCGCCTAGGTGAACCAAAACCATCCCTGCGGATTTCCACCTACTTTGTAATTCCTTTCCCACGTTGGTACCCAGTCAGGAATGACAGCTCTCCTTACCTTTCTTCAGACCCCCTCAAGCTTCCCTTTCTCCCCCCAGAACCATGATGGCTTCCCTTTCTGTGCTGGCCTAATGTAGGAGGGGTTACCTGAAATCTCAATCATGTGTGTTCATTCAGGGACTAGCTCTTTTTTAGGATGCCAGTAGAGTCTAGGGAAGGCAACAGTCCTTTTGTTTCACACTGCTCAGTGTCTGTGCTTTTCCTTTCTCCTGCCTCTCCTCTCAAATGTAAGGTGACATCATGGGTCCAGCACTTCAAAATTTAGACCAGCTGCTAAGCATGCCCTTTGGCTGTGGTGAACAGAACATGGTCCAGTTTGCACCAAACATCTTCATTCTCCAGTACCTGAATAAGACTAAACAACTGAACCTGGAAATTAAGGATAAAGCACTGAAATTCCTGACAACGGGTAAGCATTGTCCTTCTTCCTTCTGCTGTGAAATGAAGCTGCTATAAATCAAGAGTGTGGGGCACGGGCCTGGTGGGGAGCTGAAGGGCAGGAGTGGGAGCGACTGCCAGAGCTGTGACAAAGGAAGGTATCACAGAGAAAAGGGAAATGTCTCATGGAAAGAAAAGTGTGTTTCTGATGAAAGCATGACTTCTGTCTCTGCTGGTAATTGAGGTACTAAGTCTGCTTTTTTGAGAAAGGTGTAGGTAATTAGTGATTTCCATCATTATGTGATGCCTGTTTATTTCCTTATCAGTCCAAGGCTGACAGAAGCACCTTGTGAAAATCGGGCATCAGCTGCTATTACATGGAATAAAGAGTGTTCTTTGAGAATAGATAGGAGTTCAGTAGCTTAGTGTTCCCCCATGTTTTAGAAAACATATTTTGGGGGCATGTCAATTCTCTCCAGTATAATCTGAATTTAATATAGTGCCAGTGTCTGTGTCTCATGTTGTAATGTGCCTCATATTTCAGCCCGCCAGTCTCCTTGTCTGGACAGGATTTGAGTCCTTTTCTTTCCCTCTTTTTCTCTGGTACTGCAAGCATGTACTGAGAACATGCACATGTGTCTGGAAGACGGGTGCCTACCCAAGAAAATGGTGATGGCAGAGAGGAAAGAAAAAGGGTAAACAATAAGGCCATGAGGAGGGTGAGGGAGAGCAAACAGATGCAGACAGCATTCTGCCCTCAGAGTTTGAAGGCATGTCCTTATTGCTTCCTGTACATCCCATAAAAAGTGCCTTGGTGAGTCCCAACAGGGCTAGTAGAAGTGCTGAAAAGCAAATAGGGTTTCATTTGTGTCCCCTCTAGGTAAAGCCTTCCTCCTCACTCCTACCACTCTTTTCACTCATGGCAAGACCCCTGAGGGCTCCCTGGCACGTGGGGAGCCGTGAGGTGGCTGAGCTCGTCACCCTTCTGCCAAACAGCAGGGTAGATACCCACAGCACTTGCTCCAAACAGCTCCAGTAATGCAGAGCAGCCGCATGGACACTTCAGCAACTGCTTCTTGTCACACTGATGCTGTGGGATGCAGGGGGAACTGGGGGTGGTGTGCTTGTCTCAGCAGCTCTGGCTGTAGGACCTGGTGAAGCCTCTTGCTGTGAAGCCATCTTCCCATGGCAAGGATACAGCTTGAGATGCTTCAGGTCCTCACAGTCAGCCACGTCCCGTTGTCACAGGTTACCAGCGTCAGCTGCTCTACAAACACGACGACGGCTCCTACAGCGCCTTTGGGAAAGGTGATGAGCAGGGCAACACGTGGTGAGTGACCAGAGTTGCTACTGTCATCCTAAACCTGTTGTCCTTGCTGGTCCATGTCCTGGCTGTGACATGGGATTCCTCCGTGCTCTGCTCACAGGCTGACAGCTTTTGTGGCCAGGTCCTTTGGACAAGCCAGCTCTCACATTTACATCGATAAGGACCAGGTGCACAGCGCTCTGCTCTGGCTGCAGAAGCACCAGCTGCCCAGTGGCTGCTTCCAGAGTGTGGGGAAGCTCTTCAACAATGCCCTGAAGGTATGGCTGCCAGACACGGGAGTGGGGGCAGGAGGAACACAATGTGACGCACAGGGTTGCTTCCTCAGGCTTCTCCACTGGGAGCAGTAGCACAAAGCAATGTCCCCATGGCCTAGCACAGCTAGGGCATCTTCCCAGAGCAGCATGAAGAACATGGCCTAAACCAGCAGTCATTTCCTCTGTGTGAGGTTTTAGACTCTGCTAGGCTTTCTTAATTTTTACTCTAGCCAAAAGACAACGCAGCTAATTGTGCCAAGGCTCTACAAGGGCACAGGGAAATGCGAAATACTTTTATATTTCAGTGCTTGTCTAGAATACCCTGGCTGGATTCTCCCTCTTCTCTTTACACTGCAAAATACTCTATGTGCTCTAATGTAGGATTGTCTGAAGACACAGTTGTCCCTCCACTGCCCCAGAAATATGACTTCTCCTGGAGCTTGGCATCCCCCGGATGATCCCTGCAGCGTAGCTGGAAATGCACCAAACTCTTGGTGAACATGCCCTAGAGCTTAGGTACTGAACAGTGAGTGTGCAGTATGGCAGTACTTGGGTTCATCACCTTTGTAAAGGTACAAATAATCCACATTGGTCAGATTGCAAAATTGCCCACATTAAATACAAGGCAGATTTATGAAAGAAAACAGGCTGCTACATTAGTAAAGCAAAACACATTTTTTTCCTAAAATCTGGATGCAGTACAAAGTAAAACCATAGTGTACGTGTAGACTGTTCATCCTTGTCTGACTCACGATTTTCCCAGCTCGAGCTTTCTATCTGAACAGAACTTTTTGGAATAGGTTTTGCATCTCCACCTGCCTCACACTTACAAAGGTTCTTCTATTCAGTGTGAATGACGCTTCTTAGCATCTTAGCCCAATTTCCTCCTCGCATTTCAGATGTATTCTTGTCTCATATCTGAGGATGTAAGCAGAACTCCCCCAAGAATGAATGTCCTCTGAGGCGAAAAGAGGCTCCTGAAAGCCTGTTTAACACACATCAACCTGTAGTTTCTCAAAGTCAGATGAATTATATGTAAACTTGCACAACTTCTGGTATGCAAATCCTGCATCATAAAAACTTTATTCAAGTGTACAGTTGTAACATATTTAATAAAATAAATTGCTTAACAGTTTGCTTCATACCTTCCTATGAAAAGGGATGTCTCGGCTGTGTGAACAACACGGCTGAGACTGCCCTCAACACCAAACTTTCATGATATTCAGCAAGTGAGCCTGGAGTGCTTTCCTGTCCAAGAATACCTGGCAGCATGTTGCTGTACTCTCTCAGATGCAGTTTTAGTGGCTGTACAATGACAGGCAAGTAGTGGTTGGGTTTGCCCTTTTCTGATGACTGCCTGTGTGCTTGCAGGGCGGTGTGGATGATACCATCTCATTGACAGCCTATATCGCTGCTGCACTGGTGGAACTCCATCTGGAGAGGAATGTAAGTCACACCTGAACTCCTGCAGGGCTTGGGAGTGTGCTCCACCATTCATTTCTTCCCTGGCTGGGGGCTTCAGGGAGTACCCAGCTTTAGCAGGTGAAGGGTTCTGTCATTCTCACCTTGGTACACAAAAAGCTCAGTAGGAAATTTTTAACTCGGTGAGGAGTTCTTAATATAAATGGCCTGATTTGCAGCAAAGCAGAGCACTTGCTTTTCCCAGCTGATCTCAGGGGAAACAACTGTCTCTGAAAATAACAAAGCGCTTGCAGGGAGAGGCAATAGTTTCCATTAAACTGATAAACAGAGCTGAAGGAGAAAAAAAAGAGTACTTTTCAGGTATGCATTGTCCTCCCTCCCCCCAAATAAAAGCAATGATCTTCAAGACAAGTGTAGACTGTTCTAGTAGAAGAGAACTGATATTCCAGGCTTAATGGTACAGTTCTAAAAACAGCATCACACCCTTCAGCATCCGAGACCCACAGCATGTGGGTCTGACAATTCTGAGCCAGTGTGTTACCAGACACTTCCTACAGCTGGATTCTCCAGTGTGTCAGCAATCCTCTATCCCAATGATATGTCCAGCACACCTTTGCTTTCAACCCACAGTCAGTGATGCTTTGACCACTCTACTTCACGCTCCACAGCCCTGGGAGAGATCTAGCACTAAAATACATCAAGGATGTGTCTGGGATAGATGTCCACAACAACATGTTGTTTGGTCAGAGGAAATTCACTTGGTTTGGATTCCTTTTTCAGGACACCATGTTGGATAATGCCTTACATTGCCTTAAGAATGTAGCACTTGATGAGACAAGCCTTTATGTCAAGGCCTTGATGGCTTATGTCTTCACGCTGAGCAAGGACACGGAGATGAGAAAGCAGCTCCTGGATATGGTAGAGAAGGAAACTGGTAGGTTGTTGCTTTGGGGTCCTAGAGATAATGACTGTGTTCAAAGTCTGATATCTGTACCACTTAATCACAGTAATCTGGGAAATTTAGCTATTCTCAGATACGCTTTTGTGTCAGAAAATCATAATTTATTGAAGCTCCAAGAATCTCGAGTTTTCTCAGAGCCAGGAAACAATTTCTAATCAAAAGCAGCAGAGGTGATCCATGCTTAATTTGTGCAGCTAAAATGCTTATTCATGTTATGGTGCTCCTGTCATTCTTCAGCAATCCATACATAGTACCACAGATCTTGCAGGGAAACTTGTTCCACCACGTCTGTTCTGCTGCTGGTCAGGACATTTACTTGAAATATTCAAACCTTTTGACTGCTTCCCCATTGCTGCTCTACTCAGCTCAGGGCCCTTGGGTGGGTGGACATTTATTGCCGTGTTGCTGAACTTGGTTTTTCCTTTTGTCTCATTAGCTTGGGGAAAAAACAGACTTCTGTCCTGAGTGAGGATGCTGGGCTGGGTGTTCAAAGTGCCTAAGCCTATGGTTAAACAGTTGGTAATATTACCTACGTTGGTTTAAGTAAGTTCTTCCCCACATTTGCTTGTCTGGCAGTATGGTGAACTACACTGGGGGCTGAAAAATAACATAGAAAAAAAACGATGAGAGAGAGGATTTTCCAGCCTGACCAGCTACCAGTGCTGAGTGCTGCTCACTGCATGGCCACTCAAGCTGCCAGCTGGCTTCACAGGACAGCCAGCGGGCAAAATGGAAGGAGTAGAATTGCACACATTCAGTGCAGCACTTGTTCAGAGCTGCCTCTGTGATAACACACATGGAACAAGGAAAAAAATTCCCACTGTGATAAACATAATGAAGGTTCTCCGTAGAGGACCTTAACTAAATTCTCAAGTCTTGAGGCTGGTATTATGCAAACAAGTGAATTGGTGGTTCTTCTTTCAAAAGTAAAGGTTCTGAAAACCGACTTTGAATTTAAAAGCATTTCAGGTTTTCACATTTGTACCATTGCAGAAGACGCCTGCACAATTAAGCCTGGCACAATCAAGCTAAATTCTTAGCTGAATTTTTGTTAGTCCCCTACTACCAGTGCAGCAAAATATTCGACTGGACTCAGATGTCTTCAGTGCTTGTGAGCTTGGACCCGAGGTGGGAGCCCAGCTCTTGCTTAAACTGCCCTTCACTATGCACTGCACAGTGAGGATGCCAGCAGAGTAAGTTGGGTGGTCTTTCTCCTCCAGTAGCCTGACAGCAATTCTCCCTCAAAGACTGAGCAGTTCTTGTACAATAGGTACAAGTGACTGGAAATGAGTCCTAGAGCTTTTCAGTACAGGGGGCCCTGTTACTCTATGCGAGGCAAACACAGAAAGCTCTATGCTCTATTCAGAAAAATGCTGTTTCTGAATCTTGGAGACATAACTTTGAATATACACAGGGATCTACAGTTCTTCTCTTCCACATATTTCTTCCACCATCAGCACAGCTACTGACATCACGATCTGCTGATGAAAAGTCTTCTTCCATGATTGAGACAGTAGCCTACATCGTCCTGGCTCATGTCTCCAAACCAGACTTGTCACTCAGTGAAGCCTCGGTGAGCAAGCTTGTACACTGGCTCAGTGGACAAAGAAATGCCTTTGGAGGATTTGCTTCCACACAGGTAACAAACCAGGGAAAATCATGGGGGAAAGAGAAGCATGTTGTGCCTGGAGTGATGTGCACATCTCTCATGTGCATGTCACTCTAGACCCATCCTTTGCAGACAAAGGTATATGAGCCCTGTTTGGGAAAGGGAGTGCCGTGGGGAAACTCTTCTCCGTGTAGTGTAATTGGGGTTAGCCAGGGTCGTCTGGCACTGCTAAGCCCAGCTCTCACCAGAACAGAAATCATCCTGCTGCCTGTGGCATAGACCCGACCTATGCACTTAGTGGGATAGAGCCTGCCTGTGTCAGAGGGTGAACCAGGGCCATGAGGACTGTGGTTCTCTCTGCAGTCCCTGAACTAGCGTGCTGGGTCTTGTCCTGCATGGCCCGACAGCAAAGTGGCTCTCTCTCTCCCTTCAGGACACGGTTGTCAGCCTGCAGGCCCTCGCTCAGTATGCAGCCCTGATTCCTCAGGAGATCAGAGATGTCAAGGTGGCAGTGAAAGGCAAGGGAGCTTCTCCACTGGAGTTCCATGTGCACAGGAACAACAAGTTGGTCCTGCATCAGGCATCTCTCCCTGCAGACACAGGGACCTACACAGTGCAAGCAACGGGCAGTGGCTGCGTTTATGTCCAGGTGAGTATGCGTAAGGAACAGAGCTCTCAGGTTTTGCCTCCGACACTGAAATGAGGTTTGGCTTTAAGCAGGCACTATAGCCTCAAGTTCTGAGCAGGATTTTGCCTTCTAGGCAGAATCATGTCAAACTTGAAGGTACTCAGGTGTACTTTGTTGATATGTTTTCGTGCAACCATCTCTGGTATCTTCTCAGAAATGTCTCAACTTTGCTGTCCCATCCTACAGAGGCTTGTCATTATTAAGAGACCAGTAGATCTGAAGTCAGGAGTAATTGAGACACAGAAGAGTACATGCTTCTATTTTGAATGTGTGTTGTTGATGTCACTGCTTCAGGAGCAGGACACTGTATATCTTCTGACACAACATTCTTGGGGTTGTTATCACATGCAGAGATTAGGAGTTATGTGGTACCATGCTCTTCTTATTCCAGTACACCAACACAAGTGGTCCATCAGGAGGATACATCTTATTTTTCTGGCAGTTTTGGTAGTGGTCTACTTATGAGCCATCCATGCAGCAAAGAACTCAAATTGCTCCCTACGAAAACCTCCTTTGCTGGATCACTTCTGTTCAAAGAATCTGCAAGCAGTGTCTAGTCAAGAGGACACAACAATTATTAATTGTCAATGCATATAGGAGATAACTACAACCATATTGCTTGGCTACACTTGCATGTAGTCAATGAGCATAAGATATCTGATGAACACATGCTGGGGAGGCAGTCACCAGGCAGGTGGAGAAAGATCTGCCTATGCTGCTCTTTGGATGAGTGTGATCATCCTGCCTGCTGACTTGTCTTCTTACAATTTTTTGTTCTTTCTTCTTTCTTAAGGTGTTTGTAACTGTTTTACCAGTATTTTCCCCTTGAGACCTAGAACTACTGACTATTAGCATGTCAAGGGTTAACATTTAGGCTTCTTTTTCCTTGTGGGGCAGTGTTTTAGCTAATGTGCTTCCTTGAACCTTAACAGTAACTTTTTTTTTTATGAGACTGAATGAGGCCTTGAACCACAGATAGCTAAGTCTCCAAGTTTTGGCTTGCATTTGGCAGGTGTTTCTGATGCAATGTGCTAAAGAGCACATCTCTGAACAGAAAGTGCATCTTGGTCCAACTGTGTTAGCCACTGGATACCAATCTGTTAACAGTTGGAGGCACAGGTAGTCCTTTACTCAGGGGAACTCTGGGCCACTTCACAGAGATATTTTCTCCCCCACCAGACCACTTTGTATTATAACATCCCACCACCAAAAACAGAAGAGGTCTTTGTCCTGGATGTGGAAACAGTACCAAGAGAATGTGATGGTGTCAGGAAAGAGTTTGACATCCATGTGTCTGTCAGGTATGAGATCCCTTGAAGCTCTTTCTTCAGTGGAAAAAAGCATGAACCCAGTTGTATGACTAGAACCCCATTAAAGCCTTCTGTCTGTAGAATCAGAGACACAGGGATGACTCTCTTCTTCTCCATACATTCCAAGGAGATTGTTAACTGAGAATTAAGGCCTGGAGAAGCATGGCAATGCACTGGCAGTGTCTTGCAGAACCACAGCAACTATCTCAAGCAGCATGGAGCACCTCAGCAGTCCCCATAGCACCAACACCTGAGCTCCCATGTTGGGAGACTCTTGGCATCGTGGGCTGAACCAGCCCTGAGGTGCATCCTCTGTAGTGTGAACCTCTGCTGGAACTAGACAGCAGAAACCCCAGTCCCTATCCGTATTTCACTTGCCTGTATCTGTGTAGGATGGGAGTCTTGGTCCGTATTCTGCATGCCTTACTGTCCTTACTGAAAGAGAACAATACCAACATTGCCACTCTCAGCCTGTAACAGCAAAGGTCATTTCTGCCTGCTGGAGAGGGCAACATGAAGCCATATTATTTCCACATCAACCATGACACATTTGCTGCACAATCTGTCTCCATACTGAGTGAGTAGATGGGGACCATTTTTTGTCCCTTTGTCCTACCAGTCAGACATGCTGCTGAGCTTTCGTATTACTGTAAGGCAGGGCAAAGTTTGGAAGTGTCCATTAGTATCTCCTAGAAATGCTGTGCTGCCTTCCACATCTAATGGGCTTCTCTCCTAACCCCTTTCAGTTATGTAGGGGACCGTGGGACGAGTAACATGGCCCTGGTGGAGGTGGAGATGCTGTCAGGGTTCATTCCTGTGCAGGGCTCTGTGAAAGAGGTAAGACTTTTCCTTCAGTTTTCCTTGAGGATATCAAAATCTATTTTCCAGATGTAGCTCAGTCAGAAATTAACATCTAAGAACTGTCAGAGAATGGTAGCTACAAGTGCAGATATAACAGGCTATTTCACAAAGCAACTTTCCACTTGCACAAGTGGTTGTGCAGTTTTTCATGTTCATAGTGAGGATTGCATACACATTAAGACATTAGAGAGAAGATGAAAAAGCACCTAGTTAGAATCACCTGGGGTACACTGGGCCCCTTTGCAGTTATCAGTGCCATTTTTAGGGGTATTCCATAAAGCAGTGTTGAATCCCATGGAGTTGTTCAATGACATGCTCCAGTGTTCCACACAGTAGCTGGGAAGATCCAACATAGCCTCCTACTAACCAGTTTTCCCTTTCCTGCTAGTGATGGAAGTAGGAACACGGCCCAAGGACACTTGTACCAAAACAGAAAAATATTTTATAAGGCTTGATGTGCTCCCAACAATGTCAGTGCTGAGGAAGGCAGACCTGACTAGTTCCCAGTCTAGGCTAAGTGCTTTTGTCAACAGTAGTTCGCTGACAAATACCAAACCTGCTGTGAAAAAGGGAAGGCCAATAAGCTGATGTTAACCAAGCTCATCTCTTGCCTTCCTATACAGCTGGAGAAGGCACCTCTCGTGAAAAAGACAGAGATAAAACCAGACAAAATCACAATCTACTTGGAGGAGGTAAGAGGAAGACCAGAGGGAGACCATTCAAGTAGTAGCAACTGAAGTATTTTGCATGGGGACTTTTGCAGATCAGAAATACAAATCTCTACGCTGGTCAAGCAAGCTGAACTTTTCACAGAAGAGGAAGAGAGTGGAAGAACCTGTAAAGATAGAAAAAACCCCTCTGATGCAGAAAGACTAAAGTTAGTATGTAGGTGATTTTGAGATGATCAGTGCATTTCTGCTCACTTCCACTCTTCTCTCCAGCTGGGGGAGAGTTCTTTGAAGCTTAACATCTCAGTGGAACAAGATACTGAAGTGCAGAATCTGAAAGCTGCAACGGTGCATGTCTATGACTACTATAAGCCAGGTGAGATTTCACTGACATTGGCATAAAGTGACTATTTTACCCCCCACTCAGATATAATTCTGTGACCCTAATTCCCTTAACTCCCTTATTCCCATGCACTTCCTCCAGCCACTTCAAGCTTGGGTTTCCTCTTCAAAACCTCAACATTCAAGTAGCCACCAGTTCAGAAAAGTTCTTGAGACAAGGCTGCCTGGCACTATGATTATGTTGTGGGGTGTTACGTGTTCCAAACGACTGCGTTTGTTTTCTTCCTCTAGCTCCAAGCTAGAAGACTTCTCTGATAATTCGCCATGCTCTCTCCAGCTTTTTAGCTCTCTTGAGAATACTTAGGCATTTATTTGAAATCAGTATTACATAGTGCTACCCTGATCCACTAGAAGGCAGAATTTAGTTGTATGCATTTCATGTATAGTGTAATAATCCTACCATCCATTGTGTCCTGCCATGTCTCAGAGGATAATAGGAAATTAATTTGTTACCCTTTAAAGCTCTAAATGAATTATCAGCACAAAGAAGAGAGATCTTGATGATATTTTGCATCTCTCTGATTATTCTGTGCTCAGTATGAGACAAAACAGCAGATGGAACACTAAGAACTATTTTTTTTTAAAATTTGAGAACAAAATGGAAAAACTGCTGCTGGAGATTTAGAAAGCAGCACTACATGTTGTATACTAAATTCTGTTCTTGTTCCCCCTTCCACACTATAGCAAGAAGAGGAGGACACTTTTCAATCCAGCTATTTCAGAGCTAAATATTGTCACCTAATATGCTCTTTCTCTGCTATTTCATCCTGTACAAGAATTTTTGTGCTTAGTACATACATGTTATCTGGCATGAACATGCTAATTATCACTAAATAGGCAAGGCTATCAGGACACGCTACTGAAAGGTTTTTTATTTACAAAAAATGTCCTTGCATTAGAAGGTATCACAATGCATGAGGTGGTCTTTTATAGCTGTATGGGATACATGTTGGGGAGACAGATTGCTGGCCTGACCCACTAGAGACATTTCTTTGTTCCTGCATTCACAGTCTGAAGAGTGAAAAATTAAGGTAGTGGGATGGTTGTGCTACAGAGAAAGAAGTTTGGCACTACCCCACCATGCAGCCCTACAGCTCACCACCCTGTCTCTTTTGTTTCTACAGATGACCGCACAGCAAGAGAATATGCTTTCCCTTGCAGTTCAGGTTAGTGCTAACAGGCTCCCAGCTGGAACAGAGCAGAGGACTGGTGGTAAGCAGGCAAAGCATCCCACCTCTGCTCTGCATTTAATCCCGTCATGTGATGTAGAACCTTCTGGGACTGCAGGTTGCATTGGGATCTACTTACTACTTGTGGGCACAGTTTCTAGCCCAGGTGTTAATTTCAGTGTAAGCTAAGGCTTCAGCATACCATGGAAGGTTAAAATGATCTACTTTTATTTCATTTCCATACAGTCCTCACAGCACCCCAAATCTAAGGACAACTGGAAATGCCTATGTCAATGATAAAAAGATGTTGCAACTCATCCCATAATATCTCTTAGTCCATAGACGCCTTCCTAAAAATTCATCAGGCACTTTGTCTTTTCTTTCCTCTTTCTTGCCACAGATGCCTCAAAGAAGGTTTCCTCTTAGTATGCTCTGCCTCTGCAACCTGAGTTTTCTGCCTCCATAGGGAAAACTTCACTGCTCCAGCTCTCCTCTTCCCTGCTGTGTTGGAAACACCCTATTTCCTTTGCCGTATGTTTCTATGTGAAAACTGGCTTAATACACATTAGTTTGGGAGCAAGTGAAATAAAGTATGTGGAACCTGGAAAGAAAGCAGTGACTTGACAGGTGATGAAGATTTCAGTGCATGAAAAAGAGGGAAACACTGTGCACGTCATGGTTACATATTTTGCATTTGGTCACCATAGTGGTTTAACTCTCTCTCTTCCCCAAGTCCCATCTCTGAGCTCCCTTTTCAGTTAAATTAACACAATTGTTGATCTGCAACCAATCTCCATGCAAAAAAACCCCGTCATTTTTAAGCCTGATCTGGTTTACTACCTGACCCTGTGGATCATTTTTCTGTCACAACCGAAGAGTAGGAACAGGCAAGAGAATGCTAAGGAAGAAATACTTTACCAGTTCATTCAGACAGAGAAGGACTGTACAGCAAAGTCTTATGAAGGAAGGGCATGAAACCAAAATAACACTCACTCCAAATTCAGTACACGTTTAGACTCTGACAACACCCAGCCCCATCCTGTCAAGACATTAACCCAAATGACTAATCCTTACCTGTGGCACTACTGAAAAAAGACAACAATCTGAGGAATTTCAGGTTGCAACACATGCAACAAGACAACAGAGTGTATGCAGATGGCTCATCGGGATATGCAGTGCCATTAGGAAGATAGCACTTGTAAAAAGGGGGATACTAGATAAGAAAAAATGGGTACTAGTTTTGCAGAGCTGATTGACAAAAGAGAAATTACCAGGACAGTCATGCCAAAAATAGGAAGTAAGGTATGAAGTCAGCAAGCCCAGGGGCAATGGAAAAAAAGTGAACAAGATGAGCTGGGAATTTGGGAAGCAATGGTGATGCTTCTAAAGAGGAAGTACTTTGGGAGAAAAAAAGGAGAAAAAGGAACAAACTGAAGCAGGTCATGTGACAAGGATTGCTTGGGTTATCCCTGTGTAGTAGCCCTTTGCCTGATCAACACAGCTTGCAAAAGGACAGTAAATATATTTTTCCTCTGACCATTCAGAACAATTGGTCCATAAAGTGGGCAGAATCAGCTCTTCCACACGGGGAAAAAAGGAAAATGAAAGTCTCCCAGCAGTGCTTAACAAGCATTTAGGGGAGGTAGAAAACCTGAGGAACCAAGTGACACATTCTGTGGGCAATGGATACAAAAAGAGGACAGGGTTGAGTTCAAGGAAGGAAAAATATGAAGGGACTGAGCAGGCCTCCAAGGATTGTTCCCCTAGCATTGCCCCTTCTCACTTTATTTTAGTAGTTAATAGAGATTGCTCAATGGTGCTCTGCAAAGGGAGCAAAGTGGGACCTGTTGCCTGTCCCAGTTGCCTTCCTGGCAAGTCTCTTCCTCTGGGTATTTGGGCTGGACTGAAAGAGCTTTGGGGTCAAAGCCCTCCGACCTGTTGAACTTCAGATAGGGAGGCTGTAAATAAAACCTGACGCCTGTAACCCAGCGTGCTCATTGTGCCTGTAAGCCGGGCTCTCCCATCTCTAAATGGACGTGTGCCAAGGGTCTGCTTTACAGTTTTTAGGATCAGATTGTCATGAAATTAGATCTCAATAGAAACAGGCCCACCAAGATTCCTCTGCTTCTGATAATAGCAAGTCTCAGCACCTTGTACCTGTGTGGGGTAGATAAATGAGAAAAACAAGTGTGTGAAATATGAATACAAACAGATATTTCCAGGCTGTGGTTTCAAATCAGATCAATGTTATTCAAATGCAGATGAGAGGGACTGAGGAAGCTGGCAAAGCAGAGAGCTGAAAAAAAGCTGCTGTGTGGCAAGCTCCCTTAAGATAGGAATGTACAGCAGAAGTCAGTGAGGTCTTTGCCTCTTGAATTAAACATTAGGGAATGTATTAAGTGGCTAGTCTGTGCTGGATGGGCAATCTGATGCTTGCTCAGTTTTGCTGGCTGTTGAAAAGTGCTCCCTGTTCTTGGTGACATCCATAGGAAATACCTTCCAGTGCAAGAAAGGAACCTTTGCAATATGTAAGGAAAGGTAGGGCTGGTGGCCAGAAGACTTCCTTCCACCACCTCACCACAACTGCTGTGAGGGTCTTGGTTGCCCAAATGGTCTGGAGGCAACTGGGAAATTTCCTGCAGAGTTTTGCTGCTTCAGCCTGTAAAAAAAGAAGGTCCAGAAGAGCCTAGTACAGGAGACAGCTAACAGGCAATCTGGTAACCAGCATCTCAGACAGAAAGGGATTTTTCTGTAAAGAGAAGCTCTTAAAAGGAGTGGGAAGTAGGCCCCCTTAAAAGGAGGATGACTGTAGGCATACAAGATGGCCCCAAATGGATTCTGACCTTGTTAGAGCACTATTATAAAAAATAAATGGCATATTTAAAATCCATACATGAAAAAGGTTGTCTGTACAATGAACAGTCCACCACAAGAGATGGGGTTTTCCTTCTGAGGTACCTGAAGGTGATGGTCTCACTTCCAGACTGAAGCGAGTAAATGAGTGTGGGAAAGGGAAAGAAGACAAGTGCAGTTACATAGACTAGATGTCTGTTTATATGCCTGTACCATGTGAATCTGTACGGCACAGTACGCAGGCTCATGCTTATGCTACGTGCTGTTTATTCACCTGTGTAAAAGGTTCATTTACTACCACTGTTTTCCCGGTAAACTGGGAAAAAAACCCGTGAACTTGGAAGGTGCATTTTTCCGGCAAGGCCACTGAGTGTCACCATCGCTCCGTGGCTTGCCCGGCAAGATGCCGTTTCTCCAGGGAATAAACCTTTTCTAAAAAGGGCTTGAATGGGGGGAAAAAAATCGTTGGAATGAAAATGGGCTGCTTCTTGCTTCTTCCCAGCGCGCGGAAGATCTGCACCTAAAATGCGAGCCATCTATGAAATGAATTCTGCCTTATATGTAGGCAAAGCATTTGTCAGGTTTCCAGCCAGACCCTCTAAGCCAGTCTTACAATTCACAGCATCATCCTCAGCAGCAACAATTATGGGATTGAACAAGTGCTTTATCAGGAGGCACTAAAAAGGCTGGGATCCCATCATTTGGTGAGCAGAATGAGCAGAATTTGTTGAGAAGATGAAGTACTGATATTTACCAAAATAATGAAGGTGATGGATAAAGTGAATGGAAAACTGCTCTTCAGCAAATCTTTCCATGGCAGACCGGGCACATGTGATAAAACTAGTTGTTTATCAATTTAAAACAAATGAAAAAGGTACCTTACTCTACAAGAACCTACTGCTACAGGAGTTATGGAAGCCAAAATGTCATCAGGTTCAAAAAGCTCATAGACAAACTAATGGAAAGCCAATCTATACCAAAAGGAAGAGGTTATGGGGTATTCTCCCCCATTCCTGCTACCATGCTTGGATGTGGGAGTAGAACAAGGGGAATGGACTGTAGATATTGGCCAGGTGCACCTCCTTTCCCTGAAAAGTATTAAGGGCAGATGAATCTGGTGGACTGAAAGGTCCAGTGGCTTCCTTTCTTCCTGGGTCAGTGGAGATGAGTGAGAGCTTTCTTGTTTCACATCCCAGCAGTAGCAGAGTGGTGTGAGAGTCCACAGTGGAGATGGACAGCACAGGTTGATGCTGACAGGAGACAATTCTTCAGACACCCAACAAGCACAGTGTCAGTGGCCTGATCCTGTTCCTAAGGGTCAGCACTCAGAGAAATGCACTTTCATAGGTCTCAGGTTTTGGCCCTATAAACTTTTCATCCTACTTGCTGACTAGACAGACCACATGGACACAACAAAGAGCACACTAACACGGGAAACAATTAAAATAATTTATTAAAAATGTCATACAGGCTGTGGTAATCAGATGCAAAACTTGTGCAGACAAACATACTGATTGCATTTGACTGCCTTTATTTATCCCTACCTTCTCTCCATTTGATCCGTCTCGGTCCCTCCATTTCTCAGCCTGTGATTTTTACCCCAAGCGTACCAGTGCAGTTTCGAAAAACCTAAAATTCTCTTTATCTGTTCCAACATCCCCCCACAGCTGCTAAGTACTCCCCCGTAAATCCTAAAGCCTCTTTATTGCAGTATTTTCCCCTAGTCCTATTGCAGCAACTCCCCTTCGTTTGCATACATTCCAGAGAGTTTCCCCCTTTGAATCCACTTCAGTGGGTTTTGCAATAGGGACAAATGGCTTAGTCGTTCATCCAGTTGTTGTGGCTTTTAGTCGTGGTTGATTCACAGGGATTACTGTTTGCTGGGTTTCCTGCCTTGTCATTGTTTCTTTGTTCACTGTCTGACCTTTTGTTTTGAATAACCTTAAATATCTCCTTGAAAATCAGCCAGACAGTTTTCCATCTGAATTGAAAAAGAACCCTCAGCATTTAGAGCAAGTATGTTTGGTAACAGCCCAAATGCCCTCCTGTACGGTGTGTTTTGCTGCTTCTCAGGCAGCAGCAAATATTATTCTGTGATTCTAAGTCAATGGGAATTGACTGCAATTCATAACGGGAATTTTCTCCTGCGAACTGATAGCCCAGCACTGTCATTACAGAGCCAGATGCAACGTTCTTGCAACATGGAGCTCAAACACGCCATTTGGAGGAGTATTGATGCTGCTCATAGCCTCAGTGATGCTTGACCTTCTGCACCTTGTGCATGTAGATGGATTGTGACTCATTCCTGTTTGTCTTTTGCTTGATCCCACCGGTCCTTGATGCACGTGATGGCATTCTGAAAGGAAACTCACCAGCTCTCCGCAAGATGAGCCACTGATCTGACCCGATGAGCATTTCTCAGTTTCTTAGAAACAAATACGTTGGTCATAAAATCATAGAATGCTTTGGGTTTGAAGGAACATGAAAGATCATCTAGTCCCAAATCCAAAGGACATGGACAGGGAAGCCTTCCACCACTAGACCAGGTCGATCAAAGCCCCATCCAACCTGCACTTTAACACCTCCAGGGATAGGGCATCCGCAGCTTCTCTGGGCAACCTGTGCCAGTGCCTCACCACCCTCACAGTCAAGAATTTCTTCCTAATAGCTAATCTAAACCTGCTATTTTTCATTTTGGAGCCATTGCCCCTTATCCTGTCACTGTGTGCATACATAGTTCCTTTCCACTTAACATCTAAAGATGACAACATTTCTATTAAAAATTCCTAAGTTTACCATAATCAACCACTCTTACCCTAAGCCAGGCAACTGACAGGCAACAAACGGATGCTCTTTGAGAGGAATCAAGAGAAGCAAGGTCCAAGTGCCTGCACAGCACAGATTCTCTTCTAACAGCTGCCAGCAAGCTCTAGCACTGCGGTTTCTTTATCCTGTTCATGAAGGTTTCCACTGTGCACCTCTACGTGTTCTCTACACGATGAAGGCAGAAAACCTCCTGCTGTGTCCTGTTTGTTCATCAAAGCTTGTTCCAGGTACCAACACAGTTTACAACCTACGTTCTTCTCCCCGGCAACTAGCAACGGGACGAGAGGAACATAGTGTTTAGCTGTGCCAGGGGAGGTGTAGGCTGGACAACAGGAGGAATTTCTTCATAGAAGGGGTGATTAGACATTGGAATGGGCTGCCCAGGGAGGTGGTGGAGTCACCGTTCCCGGAGATATTTAAGGAAAGACTGGATGTGGCACTCGGTGCCACGGTCTATTGCCATGGTGGTGTTCGGTCATAGGTTGGACTTGGTGATCTTAGAGGTCTTTTCCAACCGAACTGATTCTGTGATACATAAAACGACTAACGTTTGTCAAGGTTAATGAGTCTCCAGAAGGACGGACGGTGAAGCGAGCCCCGGCAGCGGGGACACCCGCTCGGGCTGGCGAAGAGCGCTCTGCGCCCGCCCAACACCCGGGCTGTGACTCTCATCAGCCCCGTGCCGCCTCGGTGCCCGCCCCGCGGGCCCAGCAGGGCGGGGCGGCCGCTCCCGCTGTTCCCGCCGCTCCGGACCGCGTCCCGCCCGGCTCCCGCTCCCGTCACCAGGGCAACGGGCAAGCGGCGCCCAGGGAAGGCACCACGTGCCCGGAAGCGCCTCGAGGGAGGAAGTGACGGAGCGCCGGGGGAGCCCCAGAGGCCGAGATTTAAAACAGAAAACCAAAAAAAAACCCAACAAAAAAAATCAAAACAAAAAAGGGAACAAGGGACTAAAAAGAGGGATACGGANGGGCTGCGGGCACGGCACGGCACGGGCGGGCAGGGCGCCCGCACGCCGTGTCGGATGAACTTTGCTGCCGGAGTTGCCGGCGGCCTGGGTGGCTGCCGCCGTGCTGTCCGCTTCCATCCTTCCCTCCTTCCATCCTTCCCTCCCTCTCTCGCGCCGCCGGCCGGGCGAGGCGCTTGGCGGGGAAAGGCGGGCTGGGCACCGAGGGGTGGGGACCAGGTGGCGCGAGGGTCCTGCAATGCTCCAGCGTCGCACCCACTGCTGCTTCCAGAGCATCCCAGAGCAGAGTCAGCGTGTCCCGGCAGTTCCATACCTCTGCTTGTGTGGCTTGGAAATTGTTGTAGAAACATATAGTAACAGCAGCGAGTATGCTGTAGTCCTGGGTGCTAATTTTTCTCCCCCAAACCTGTGGCGTAAACCTGTGCAGATCTTACGTGTTTCCTAACTTAGTTTCTCGAGGATGAAGTGACAAAACCACTTAAAAAGTTAGAAAATGTTCTGCAGGCAGCAGTCATGTCCCGGAGGGAATGGATGGGGCGAGCAAGTAAAACTTTTCTACCTCCTACCTGGTGCTCAGTGATTAGAGTAATGTTTGGCTTGACTCTTGTCTGCCCTTGTGCTTGAGAAAGGTCAGGAACTTTTAGATGGGCCACCTGTGGTGTTCTCGGTGTGTGCCGAGATCAGCAGTGTGGATTACGCTCTGGACTGGCCCACGTTCTCATGCTTGTACTGCTGCCTGAGACAGTTCTCTCCCTTCCCCTTCCCGTCCTTTCTGTTGTGTGGTCATTCCTGCCATGGTGCTAAAAAGCTTTTGTGTCTTTCTGTGTCTGCCTTTTAGGGGTGCAGTTCTAGCTGTTGTTCAAAGGTTAATTTCCAGTAATGGCCACATTGTAACTCTGGGTTGGTTTTTTTTTTTGTTTGGAAAATCCATGGTTTAATAATTTTTAGTAGGTTATCCGTCTCATGGAGCAGCGAGCGGAGTCAAGTGATGTGATAGCCCAGTGATCACTAGATTTTTGTAAGAGGAAGGTGCTTCGAGACGCAGTTGGAGGAGGGGAGAGGGTGTAATTCTGCTATTTTGTGTGGAAATGGCCTGTGTTTGGATCGGATTACACCAACATGGAGCTTAGATCCTCAGATGAACTTGCTTGGGGAAATGCTATGCCTTTTCACTTTTGTGTTTGGAAAGGGTTTTGCTGGATAACTCTCCTTGCTGTGAGTGACTTAAAATTCTTACTGCCCTTCTGCAAAGGGAGCGTACGCTTCTCTATCCATGTCTCCAAAAGGCTTTCTGCTTACACAGAGACCAAAATTTTCGATGCCTCATGCCAGAGGTGTTTCAGTAAGATTCCCTTTGTTCTAGGACCTGATTTTAACAAGACCTAGATCAATATGGAACTCTCAAAAATGCTGGAAATCTTAGGAATTGGTGGTGCTGCTTATTGAGGAAACAGATTTATTCGTGGGGCAGAGCACCAAGGCAGAAGCCTGGTTTCTCCTGGTGAAGCTGTTGAGGGTAAGGGTATTTGCTGTAGCTAAGGTGAACATTAGTTATATCCTTCCCTCTCTCACTGGCACTTGTGGCATCACAAGTAAGGTAATTCAGCTCACTGATCTGGGAGAAGATGGGGTTTTAGGGTACCTTTTCTGTGGTTAGCAAGTTGATCTAATGAGCACCAGAAGCGAGGTGAATGAGGAGGATCTGCGTGGGGAAGTTGAGGGTGAGCAAGGAAAATTGTTGCCAAATGTCATCTGAGCTACTAGAGACCTTGGTGTAATGTGTGTAGCTTCACATGCATTTTAACCCCACTCAAACTGCTTTATTTATCCACCACAGTTTCCTTCTCAGGCTTCATTTAATTTTTCCCCTCTGGGGTAAGATCCTTAAGGCAGTTGCTTCTCCGAGAGCTTTATATTCTAGGTAGGTTTATTGACCAGCTGTTTCTAGCTGAAATAGAGTCGTACCTGAGGACAGTAGTGGCCAGTTAGGAGGAGGTGCGTCTCAGTTGAGGAGATGGTGGCCACTGCTGAAGCAGTGCAGAAGCCAGTTTTGGATCAGCAGGGAGATGCCTGGGCAGGACTTGAGGGCAGATGGATATGGAAGACCAAACTGGAGCAGCAGCACTCTGCTTGCCAGTTAAAGAATTTTCCAGAGTTTGAGGAGTAGCAGCAGTTCCCTGATTTAGCCACCCATCGTCTGCAGTGTTAATGCTGTTGCCCTACTTTAAAGTCGTCTGCTGCCCTTAACACCATTTCACAATTTGCAAAGTTGTGTGGCTGAGACTATTGTTGCACCTCCTTTGTTGCTGCACTGGTCTGTTTACTTATATGCCAGGAAAATGTTTGGTGAAGGCTGTGAAGCTCAAAATCTCTGGATTTAAAAAGGGCTAGACTAGACAAAGGGGCTGTGCTGGTGCTCAGGCTCCTGGAAGCTCATTTAGAGGGGTCTCATTTAGAGGTCTCAGATACGCTACAGAGGAGCCAGCTGGTACTTTGGAAACAAATAGGCTGTCAGTGATAGTAAGACTATCAGAAATATTTTTTTTTTTTTAAATCTTACATGGAGTTTTAATCTTCTAAAAAGGTCAGGTTGGTTTTTTTTTTCCAGTGGAATTCTGTTGAATAATCACTTTTGCTCCCTTTTCTGACTCTAGCCCCTCCTGCTGCTACTCTCTGTGTAGCTCATGTTTCTTGCTGCAGGAAACTCCCTGATCATCTCAATGTGTTACTCTTCTGCTAAGCACTCTCTTCAGTCTCACTTCTCTTCCTCTTGGCTGATGAAAGCCTTCTCCAGTCCTTTCTCAGTCCTGCAATTCACTGCAACTCATCTTTCTGCTGCTGGAAGATCTCCCTGGTTCTGCATGACCTCTTCAGCAGCTTTTGCCTCACAACTGTTGCCAGTGAACACTTCATCCACTCTGCTTCTGACTCTGTTCCTCCTGAAAGGAACTTGCCACCACAGATACCAGTTTCTAGTCTAATATTCAAGTTAAGATCTGTCAGGAGCAACAAGTAGCTGGAAAGTTCGTGTGATTGGAAGAAGAAAGGGTTGAGGGCTGGGGACTAAAGTGGGAGGAAGAAAGACTGAGTTGGTATCAGTAGAGCATTGGAGCTGAGGGACTGGAGGAAGAGAGGATCAGAAACTGCCAAAGTGCATTGGAGGACTGGAAGCACAGTGCAATTTGCCTCAATTCACTAGTCTCTCTTGAAAGGAGAGGCGGTCAGGTCTGTAACCAGCATTGTTTCACTCCACTACCTATTTAAGAGTTCAGGATGCTGTAGCTTCCAACTATAGCATGGCAATAAAAATACGAGAATATGTGCATTACATTCCTGATGGTGGTAATAAAAGATGTAAACTGTGAGTGTGATTTCTGGGTGATTTCAGTATCCCGGCTTCCCTGGTCCCTGACATGTAGCAAAGCTGTGCAGGGAGCCTGGTATTGAGATACTCTAGTACAAAAGCTGTGTAATGCAGTGAAATACAGTTTGGTTCTTTCTGTCGCCTGACTTAGTTTCCGATTCTTTCCATGTAGATCTGGAGTCCATCTCAGCCTGAGCTCCTGGGATCCTGTCGCCATGGAGACCGAAAGTGAGCAGAACTCCAACTCCACCAGCGGGAGCTCCAGTTCTGGAGGAAGCACCCGTCCTCAGATCTCGCAGATGTCTCTCTATGAGCGACAGGCAGTACAGGTGAGACACGGGGATGCTCTGGGATGGCAGTGCATCGCTGGAAGGTGGTGGTCAGCCCTTTTCTGTTCCTCTGAGTTGTTGTGTGTCAAGGTGGGACCGTGCTCAGAGCATTGTCATGTTTTCAGGTTTAGAAATTCTCATGCTAGGCCTGATGTTTAGTTCTTGTAGGCTGAGGCTTCATGTTTTATAGGTTACTCCTTCAGTGTCCAGCCTCCTAGATTTAATCTGTACTGTGATCCAATAGATTGGTTTTAGCCTGCTGTTCTAGAGCAAGTCAGCTTGCCATCCCAGTTCCTCTATGCCCTCCATACACAAACTACACAGGAACACTTGTCTGCCTGTGTGAGCATGCACATCCCCAGATTCCTGAAGTTTATTAATGTCTTGCAAATGTGATTCCCACTGTTCTGGAATACACCTGTGATTCAATGTGTTACCAAATTTGTAACTGTACTATGGATTTGGATGTGCTAATCTGGTGCCTGCTTTTTCATGTGGTCTAGGGATGTTCTCATGGCTGTTACTTATTTCTTCATTGCTCTCTTCAATCGCATTTCAACGGCATGCAATTTTTGACAGTTGGGTTTTCTTCTTTATCTAGGCCCTGCAGGCACTCCAGAGACAGCCCAATGCAGCCCAGTACTTCCATCAGTTTATGCTCCAGCAGCAGTTTAACAGTGCCCAACTTCACAGCCTGGCTGCTGTCCAGCAGGTGAGTTGCCAGGAGGCAGAAGGAGAGGAGTTGGATCATTCTCTGGGAAAGATTCAGAGGTTCTCTTTTTATGCAGTGCCTTGTGCACCGAGTCATCCTGATCCCTGATGAGACAATGAGTCTCCCTGATGAGACACATTGTTTAGAGTTAATACAAGCAGCTAGTCAACTGGAAGCCTGAAGCAAAGATTCATTTGTTTTTCGGGTGCAGAGCAGGGGATGATAAAATTTGGCATCCCCATCAAGGAACTTGCACTTCAGAGGCCTATGACTATCCCCTGCAACTTCTTTAAACAAAAGATGGGTGGTTAAATCAGCAGTGGATGCAATAGTGTTTAAAAACTAGATTAAAGGGAATGGTGGGTTGTTACTTCTCTGAGAATAAATGTTTGTGTTGGCCTGAAATTTCAGGCAGCATCCTCTGAAATTTCTTACAACTTCATAGCCCATGTTTTCTTTACCAGCAAAAGGGTAAACCTGTCCAACCAGGAGGTTGTCTCTAATTGAGATATATGCAGATTAATATAGATCAATGTATTTTATGATCTATAATTGTTGAGTGATTTATTTTTCTTTATCAACTTTGCTCACCTACTAGACTTAATCATCAGTTCGAAATGGATTATGTGTGACATGAATACATTCTGTTTGTGTGGCAGTATCTCAGTAGCTGTACTCCTTGGCAGTTAGTCCAGGATGTGATTGTTCTCAAAATCTCTGACTGCAACCTTACAGTATAGAAGGAATAGAATCCTCTCATCAGTTTTGCACAAATCTTAGCTACAAAACTAACTAAACTCATGCAGGGGAATTCCCATAGCAGCAGAGAGGGGGAAATAAAGAAATTATCAATATTTATGTTCTTCCACAAACCATATGCTCTCCAATTTGAATTTTGTCACTTGGAGTGCTATCATTGCATTGCTACTGAACTGCCTAATTAGCCCAACAAATTGCTAATATTGCAGGGAATGTCTGGGTGTTAACAGTGGATTTTGGCATCAGGGTGAGGGTTGCAGTGTGTAGTATGATAAGCTGGGCAAGAGTAGTGCATGTACCCATGGGTGGAAGGACTGGAGATCATACACTCTGACGGTAAGGGACTAGGTGTTCTGACAGAGCCAAATAATTGGGCTGGATTGAAAAGTTTGTTCAGGCACTCATTTCTCTTTCAATCTCTCTTGCAGGCTACAATTGCAGCCAGTAGACAGGCCAGCTCCCCCAACACTAGCACCTCACAACAGACCACCACCACCCAGGCTTCTGTAAGTAAAACTGCTCCCTCACACACTTATCAAAGCCTCCCTCCCACTCCCCGCCTTGTTCTGTCTCCTCCTTGTCTTTTTAGGATGCACACAGCTTTTGAGAATGCTGGGAAACAACAAGATGCAGGCAACTTTGAGGATTTGGGGTGCTGTCATTATTGATGGGGCTTGAGGAAACCAGATAAGGTTTTTGGGTGGGAGAGGCCTCTTAGCTGGAAAGGTAGACACGGATCTCTGTTTGCTGAGGCTTTGGGGAAATGTTGTCATGGATTAGAAAAGGATCAGGACTTCTGAGAAGGAGTTGTGAGCAGCTTGAAAAGTGTCCCGGTTTGAGACAAAAAGGAATGTTCTTTTCGTCTTAGGCAGAGCAGTAGTTTGTTGATTGAGAGGATGTCTGGTTTTGTAGTGAGTGTTGAGGAGCTTGGATTTGGTCAGAGAGTAGATGAGTTGGTAGAGAAGGTTTTGTGGGTTTTTTACCTTTACTTGGGAGGCTGGAGAAAATGATGTATTTTTTTGGATCTCTTATTGCAGTTGCATGCTAACAGTGATTCTCAAGCTCAGCATACAAATGAGGTCAGTATCCAGGGCTTTGGCTAATTTAGATTGTGTAGCCTTTAAGACAAGCCCTCTAAGATAAAAACTTTCTTCTTCTTGGTCCCCTGTGGAATACAGGAAAAAACTAAAATGTCTGTTCTGACTGTACCTCGCTAAGTGTATTTGTACTTATTTCTTGGCCTGCATCTCTTCCTATGTGATTTGAAGCTTCTTTCTCTTCTAAGATCAACCTTGCCACCACCTCAGCTGCTCAGCTGATCAGTCGGTCGCAGAGCGTGAGTTCCCCCAGCGCCACGACGCTGACGCAGTCTGTGCTCCTCGGGAACACCACCTCGCCGCCTCTCAACCAGTCACAGGCACAGATGTACCTTCGGGTAAGAGATGTGCACCAAAACGTGTCCTGACCATGAGCCCCACTTACCAGCCACTGCAGAGTTTCACTGCTTGGGATTACCAGCACTTGTGGACTAACCTAGCTTTAAGGATGTTGCAGTATATTTTAAAATTGGATGGGGAAGCTCTCATTCCTGAAAGCACAAGTTTGACTCTGGGCTCAGCTTTTGACGTAGATGGGCTTTGTATTGTGTGGCTCAGGTGAGATTGTTAACAACCGTGTGTGTCTCTGCTCTGCATAGATGTTAAAAAATCCACAGCACTTCTCACTAGAGTGTAAATGTGAAATAGATGTCCTAGACTTGAATGTAGCTCACAGAAATAAAGCTACTCTTCTGGTTCAGTGCTGGAACAGATACATGGTAAACTACTTTCCCGCTGCTTGCTGAGCTCAGGGGTGTAAATCAAAATTCAAGTAAGCCTAGACAAATAAGTCAGTGTGAACAAATGTCAATCCTTTTGATTGCTTTGAAGTGCAGCTAGGTAGAAAGCATTAAGATGGAGTGTGGAGTTAGTCTGGGGTTTGGTTACCTACTTGCAAAATATTTTCTGTTTTTCAGTTGACTTCAGATACAGATTTTTAATACCCTTCTTTTTAAGCAGCACTAATCTTGGATGTATGGTTTTTTATCAATGTTTTTCAACCAGTTCTAGATATACAGCCTTGGGCAGTCTGTGGGAGTTAGCCCAGGCCTGTGTTTGATAGAAGCGGGCTTGTTTCCATAAGGAAATGTTCCCAGTTTCCTGCTTTGGAGGGTTATGTTCAGTGTTACAGTGCAGGGAGGGTTGATGGTTTTGCAGTGTGTGACATTGCAGCCCAGTGTTCCTTTGTAATCTGTTTGCTTGTGGTTTTTTTGTCTTTCTTTCTCTCTTCTACCTCCATTCCTTTCATTCCACATCACCTGATCCTCAACAGCCACAGCTGGGGAACCTGTTGCAGGTGAACCGGACCTTGGGCCGCAATGTGCCTCTTGCCTCCCAGCTCATCCTGATGCCCAATGGGGCTGTGGCTGCTGTCCAGCAGGAGGTGCCACCCACTCAGTCTCCTGGGGTCCATGCAGACACAGACCAGGTCAGTGATCCCCCTCCCAGAGTCCTCCCTTTCCCCTGCTTCTGCCACACCACGCTCTGGTCTTTGTCTCAAGCTGTCCCTGTATAGCAGATTAGAGCTGTTTTATCCCCAGCCTGTGTCCCTGTGCAGGCAGGAGATTTTGCCACCATGTTTTCATGCTTGTTTTTTGCCTCCAGAGATGAGATTAATTTCTGCTTGAAATTTCTGAGGTGGGCACAGGCTGGATCAATCCCACCTTCACAGTTTCTTGGTTGTGCTTGTGTGAAAAGAACTCTTGAGTTCTATGTACAGTTTTCAGTCACTCTGCAATTAAGAGTCGTTGCCAGAGGTAGTATTCCTTCATCCAGTTGGTTCATTGTTGTAAAGATGCCAAATACTTGTCTGAAGCAATTTTTTTGAAGAAAAGTCAGCTGTGATCAAATTTTGGAGATAACATGGGATTTGGAGGAGAAGTAAATACAGAGGATGGCAGCACCAAAATGCAGAGGAACTGGTGAAATTGGAAGGGCTGCGAGCCATGATTAGATCCATGGGCCTGGGGGAGGCAGGTGCACAAAAATTGAAAAGGAATGACTGGTCTTTAATGGGATATCTCAGTGCTTTTAGAGCCATGCTAAGCTGGGTCCTACTAATGCCCTGGGTCTGGAGGCAGGTCAATGGAGGCAGGTCTGGAGGCTGTCTCATGCCTTGGAGAAAGACTGCATCCCCAAATCCTGTTTACAAAGTGCCGTGAGATCTTTAATTTCCATCAGAGATCAGGCAGGAGGGAGTTCAGGATAATGTGCTTCCTGGGGAGGGCTGTGCCTGAGCTTTGCTCTGTAGTATTAGCAGCTCCTCACACGAGACCTGAGGCATCAACTCAGCCTGCATCCCAGCAGAGTGTGTTGCTTACGTGTACTCTGTCACACTCCCGGCAAGTACCGCGTACAAAGCGAGTGGATTCTGTTTGGTGTGTGTGTCTCCAGGTGCAGAACTTGGCTGTGAGGGGCCAGCAGACCTCCGCCGCTAACGCCCAGCTCCAAGGCTCTGCTCAGAAGACAGCCCTGCCAGGAAGCTCCCAGGCTTCGGGCCTGCCGCAGGCCACCAGCACGGGCCAGACCGTGGCCGTGGCCCAGGCCTCCTCCAGCGGGCCGGGCCAGTCCCTCAACCTGAGCCAGGGAGCAGCGGGCAGCAATGGTGTCTCCGGGGGTGTGGTGGCCGGTGGTGGGAGCCAGCCCTCGCTGGGATTGAGCCAGAGCTCCGCGGCAGGTGCTGCTGGCAGTTGCCAGAGGAAAGGCACCGGGGTGGTTCAGCCATTGCCGGTGGCGGCTGCGCAGGCCGTGACTGTCAGCCAGGGGAGCCAGACGGAGACGGAGAATGCAGCTGCAAAGAAGGGCGACACGGACAGTGGTGGACAGCAAACGGTGGGCATGAACCTCACCAGGACCGCTACCCCAGCCCCCAGCCAGACGCTGATCAGCTCAGGTAAGCACTCGTCTGGTTTTTTTCTCTTCAAAACCACTGGGCTTTCACAAGAATGACATTTGAAAGCCTGGTGGTAAAAGGTTTTCCAGCACATCTCCCAGCTTCTGTCCTCCCAGAGACTTGTCTCAAGGGGTTATCCCTTTCTATTAGCACAAGAAGTTGATTTAGTCCCTCATGTCCTCTGCCAGTAAGCTGTCAGTCATTTTGGAGTTTAATGTCTCAAACCAGTGCATTGCTGCCTTATTTTTGTTGCTGTTGTTCCCAGCTGCACTGTTGCTAACTTTTGCGCTCTGTTTTTTCTCACTCTGTGTTTGTATAGCAACATATACGCAGATCCAGCCACACTCACTGATCCAACAGCAGCAGCAGATCCATCTGCAGAAGCAGGTGGTGATCCAGCAGCAGATAGCCATTCATCACCAGCAGCAGTTCCAGCACCGCCAGTCCCAGCTCCTCCACACAGCCACCCATCTCCAACTGGCTCAACAGCAGCAACAGCAGCAGGCCGCATCTCTGACCCAGCAGCAGCAGCAAGCTCAGCCTCCGCAGCAGCAGGCTCCCCCCCAAAACCAGCAGCAGGCACAGACCCTTGTGGTGCAACCTATGTTGCAGTCCCAGCCACAGCATTTACAGCTCCAGCAGGACAGTCCGTGCCAGCCAGCCACCAAGTCACCTGTTCCTATTCAGTCAAAATCCCTGGTCACCCCCATCAAACCCCCTCAGCTTGGGCCTGCCAAAATGTCAGCAGCACAGCAGCCTCCGCCGCACATCCCTGTGCAGGTAGTGGGCACTCGGCAGCAGGGCTCAGGCCAAGCCCAAGCACTGGGCTTGGCTCAGATCGCTGCAGCAGTGCCGACGTCCCGTGGAATGCCAGCTGTAGTCCAGCCTGTTTCCCAAACCCATGCTGCTTCCCCATCATCATCTTCAGCTCCAGCATCCTCACAGGAAACTCCCCCTCTCGCCACAGGGGTGAATTTGGCACAAGTTCAAGGCACAGCCCACATGGTGAAGAGCCCAGCTTCCTCTCCAGTTGTGGCTCAGATGCCAGCAGCATTCTACATGCAGTCTGTCCAGTTGCCAGTAAGTGATACCATTGAGAAGGAGAATAGCATATGGATTCTCTTTGTTCATTCCTAGGACACCAATCGCAGTCCAGGCCCAGGTCAGTGGGATGGGATGGGTAAGGGGTTTGGGGAAAGGGATGTGGAGACTTTTTTACTCTCAAAACCACTAATTCCAATCCAACCCCTGGGGTTACTGACTACAAGCATTTCTTTTCCACATTATCATTCAAAGGCTTGCATGAAGTTAATAGGTGAGACTCAGAGCCTGCCCCAAATGGAGTAGGTGTCCACATCACGTACTCATGAGTATCACATTTAACAATGGGGTTGGGTTGACCTTGGCTGGCTGCTGGGTGACCACTAAGTTGCTGCTCTATTACTTACTCCCCCTTCACAACACAACAGGAGGAGAAAAATACAGTGAAAAGCTTGTGGGTTGAGATAAGGATGAAGAGATCGCTTGCCAATTACCATCATGGGCAAAACAAACTCAGTTTATAGAAATTAATTTAATTTGCTGCCAATTTAGTGTAGAATAATTGAAAATAAGAACAAATCCAAAAAACACCTCCCTCGTTCTTCACAGGCTCAATTTCACCCCTGACTCTTCTACCTCTTCCCCCTGAATGGTTCAGGAGGACAGGAAATGGGATTTGTGGTCAGCTCATAAGGTTTTGTCTCTCTCTCATGCTTTTCCCTTGCTTTAGGATGGGGGAATCCCTCCCATGGGATACAGCCCTTCACAAAGGATACAGTCCTTCATAAAGTCTCTCTTCAGTGTGGGTCTTTCCCACAGGCTGCAGTTTTTCATGAACTGCTGCAGTGTGGATACTTCTGGGTTACAGATCCCTTGGTGTGTTGTACGAGCCACTGACTCTGGGCCTCAGAGGATCCCCTAGCAACAGGCTATGCAGAGGAAAGCTCATGTTCTATAGGCCTTGTCCATGCTGTTGTGAATTGTCCAACTAGGGCCTACCTAAATCCCTGGGAGAACAGCACTTTGCCAGCTCAGATCATGGAGTCATAAATAATTGGACTTGAGAAGAGCCTTAAAGATCATGTAATTCCAGCACGCCTGCCATGGGCAGGAACACCTTTTCAGCAGACTAGGTTGCTCCATCCAGCCTTGCCTCAAACACTTCCTTAGCCAGTTGGTGAGACTTTTTCTAAACTCTGTGCTTCTTCAGGAAGGTGTCACAGGATTTGTCTGATTTTTAGAGTGGGGGAACAATTCTGATCTTGGTGAATGTGTGTGCCCTACTCTTTCACCTCTCCGCTGAAACTGATCTGATTTATCCAAAAGCCTGGAAACTGCTAGGTGAATGCTACTCCATTTCTTCCTGCAATAATCCTTTGAAGTTTACACAGTGTCCTGGTATTATACCAATGTATCAACGTGACTTGGGACACCAGATCCTAGTCCGTGGCATGGTAGTGAGTCTTCTCAAGCTTTGTTCCTTGCTAGGCAAATGCTCCCAAGTAGAGGTAGCTAGAGGCATCTCTGGAAGAAACCAGGCTGGAAATCAAGTATGATGGAGCAGGATGCATCTTTTTTTTGGTTTTGATCTGGCTTATTCTTTGCTTTGGAGTTTCTACCTGCTTACATGTTCCTCTTTATTCATGCAGGGCAAATCTCAGACCTTGGCAGTAAAGCGCAAGGCAGAGACAGAGGAGGAGAAGGAGGAGTCGCCCAGTGTCACCGCACTCCTGCCTGCCAGGTCCTCTCCCGTAACAGACAGCCCCAAAAACATGGAGGAGAAGAGTGGCCTTGGAGGTGAGGTACAAAGGAGAGCTCTGCTTGTGTGTGCTAATGACCTGATCTTGAATTTCATTTGAAGTAGGCAGAGCAAAGGTAACTGACTCCTGCGCTGTTAACTTTCCAGATAATTCTGATACTGCTGCCGTTGCAACCCCCAATGCCACATCAAGTGAAGGAGCCTCAGTCACCCCCACCTCTGCTTCCACCCCAAGCCTGGCAATGGTGTCACGTCAGATGGGAGACTCCAAACCTCCTCAAGCCATCGTCAAGCCCCAGATCCTCACACACATCATTGAAGGCTTTGTCATCCAGGAGGGAGCAGAGCCCTTTCCTGTAGGGGTTTTTTTGTTGTGGGGGAAGAAGGTGTAGCACTTTCTTGGGAGGGTAGTGGGCTTCCATCTTTGCATAGGAGTATCTTTTCCCATATTCCAATTCAGCATTTTTAGCCTGAGAGACAGTGAAGAGGAAGGGAGGGCAGGGAGGTGTCATGAATGAAGCAAGCCATTAAGAGGTGTCATTAAAGAGACGGGGTTTGAAGGATTAAAACAAGTGTTGCAGCAACTGCTTACTCCAGTAGTCACCAAAGCAATAATTAATGCAGGAAATGTAAGGAGGCTCTCCTCTCTGTGAGGGAAAGATGCATTTTGAACAGGCAGCAAGTAAAGTTGAAGTAAATAAGGGGAAATGGAATTACATGGAATTGGATGTTATTCAAGGCAGATAGTGCTTGGGGATCTTTAAATGAACCACCAAGCCTGTGAGTCAGGAAGCTGTAATGACTTTTTTCAGTATCTCTCCTTCCCTATTAGGCAGAAAGATTCTTCTGAGCCGAATTTTGAACTGCATATACCTTGGCAGAGGGTGGTGGACACAGGGAATCCTTTACTGGTGGGTCCAGCTCATTCTCTCCCTATCCAGGTGGGTTGTTCTCAGCTGCTGAAAGAATCTGAGAAACCACTGCAGGGAGAGGCTCCTTCTGGCCAGAATGAAAACCTGTCCAGCAATTCTCTCGGAGAGGATAGTGCTTCCATGGGTGAGTTTCAGCACCAGGAGGACTAGCTAGTGTTACTGGAAGTTTCTGCTCTGTATTACTTTATACATCGTGGATTTGGCATCTCTTCCTGCTAACTCCTTAGAGACTCGAGCTATGGAACTAGGGTCTGGCTTTTTTTGAGTGCCAGCAGACCGACAGTGCTTTTTTTGTTGTTGTAAATATCATCTAATAGATCCTGTGTCAGTAGTTAGTAGGAGATTCTGAACTGTACCTGCCTTTAATGACTGAAGGCTGTGTGCACAGAGCAGAGAGTGCAGTGGTGGAGGTTTCCCCCACAGCCTTGTAGGATGTGAGGAATACACTATTTTTTGCTTGTTACATGAAGTGGTACTGACAAGGAGGAAAAAACTGCTCTGTTTGATATCCTGGGGCCCTAATTAGCGGAGCTTGTGCTTTTCTTTTCCCAGTTTTTTCCCAAGCTAACTACTTAGTAGATTCAGTAGAAAATAGAGCTTGGAATCTGCCTGCTCAGAAGAAGAGCAGTGGAATGGGGAATCATTGGGTGTGTGATCTGCTTCAGTTCGGATCACCAAGTGGTGTGTGTCTCTGTATCTCACTAGAGCTTGACAAGAAGGCAAACTTGTTGAAGTGTGAATATTGTGGGAAGTACGCCCCAGCAACCCAGTTCCGTGGCTCCAAGAGGTTTTGTTCCATGACCTGTGCTAAAAGGTAATAACAGCAAGATGTAATATTCCTTATCTCTGTTCTGACTACACATTTGCTGGAACTGGGCATGTGCTCCTTCTCCAAGTAGTATACCACAGTTCAGTACATCTGATCCTCCCTCTGTGGCATGTACTGGCCACAGCACTCTAAATGATTTGTAAATGCTTCTAGGTCTGGAGAGGTGGATGTGATGCTGAGTATAAACAGGATTTCTGGCTTGCTCAGAAAATGAAGTGGGAAGGGGGAAATTCTGGGGCTGTAAAGAACCTCTCTTCAGAGAAATGTACATTTGACTGACTAAATGAATGCATACTGGTAGCTGTCTGATGCATTCATGCTAGACAAAGACACAAGGGAGCAGTGGGAAGAAAACTGGGGAGAAGTTAGACTAGTCATTGCTCCCTCCTGTTGATAGCAGAGTGCTTGTTACGGGTCTCTTTTCCCTTAGGGGAATGGCTTAATTGACCCTTCAGATGTTAGATCAAGACCCTGGTGTCCAAATATTGCTTGTGTCAGAAGTCTGGACTGGTTCCTTCCAAGGGGAAGTCTTAGAAGGAGGAGGAACAGAACCTGATGGTAAAGAGGAGTCTTATCCCCATCTAGAGCAAGGAGAAGTAGTAGGTTTAGATAGTTGCTGCTTTCTAACTGCTGCTCTGCTTCTGCTTACTTGAGGTACAATGTCAGCTGCAGCCATCAGTTTCGGCTGCAGAGAAAGAAGATGAAGGAATTGCAGGAAGCCAACTACGCCCGTGTGCGCCGGCGGGGACCACGGCGCAGCAGCTCCGAAATCGCTCGAACAAAGATCCAGGGCAAGCGCCACAGGGTAAGGACATAGACCTGTCAAGGCAGGTCTGTGCAGAATTTGTCCCTGCTGGCTGTACCACTTTGTCACAGTGGATGCAGTCGTGCAGGATGTGCCGAGTGCGCACTGACACACTGGTTACACAAGGCACAGGGAGCTGTTCTAATCACTCAGGGACTGCCGGAAGTGTATTCACGTTTGTACTTGTTCTGTGCACTCTGTGTTCGCTCCTGAGCGCGTCTTGAAGGTCTCAGTGAGTGAGATCAATTGACAGCCTTGGCAGGAAACAATCCACTTTTCCCATTTGGTTAGCAGTCTTCCACAGGAATGACTTGAATTGGGTTATAGAAGAACTGAATGAGCTGTGGTTCTGATGTGAGGAAGAGAGGGAGCTCTTGTGTCAGCTGCCCCTGGACCAACAGCCTGAGACAGTTTTTCCAGGCTGTTGGGACAGCTTCTGGTGCTCCCAGTGTCTTGTTTTGCAGCTTGTAATTGTGAATTTCTGACAAAACCTCTTTTGTTTTCTTTCTTTCTTATGGGCTTGTAGGGCCAGGAAGACTCAAGTCGAGGCTCTGATAACTCCAGCTATGATGAAGCTTTGTCCCCTACATCTCCCGGGCCCCTGTCCGTAAGGGCCAGTCATGGAGAGAGGGACCTGGCAAACTCTAATATGGCCCCACCTACCCCAGATCTACATGGCATCAACCCAGTCTTCCTGTCCAGCAATCCTAGTCGTTGGAGTGTGGAGGAAGTGTATGAGTTCATTGCATCATTGCAAGGTGAAGTTAAGATCCTCTCCTGCACTCCTGTGATCCAGTAGCATGGGGAGACTGGGCTATCCTTCTAGAAGGAAAATGGTGTCATTGGTGCCTACTGCTTTTGAACATGTTTCTGAATTGGAGTAGATCACAGAGATGGATTCTCAAGTAGCCTTTGTGCTCAAGGAGATTGTGGACCAGAGTGGGGAAAGGGGTTGGTTAGAGTCCTAGCTTGCTTTTTTGTACCTGCCAGAGGTGCAAAGAGTAGGAATGAGGGGAGTGCCCAATGCATATGTGTTTCTCACTGCTTTGTTTTTTATTTTCTTGACAGGGTGCCAGGAAATTGCTGAGGAATTTCGGTCACAGGAAATTGATGGTCAGGCCCTGTTGCTTCTGAAGGAGGAACATCTCATGAGTGCCATGAACATCAAGCTGGGACCAGCTCTCAAGATCTGTGCCAAGATCAATGTTCTCAAGGAGACCTAAGAACTCTGAAGCCAGAGGTCTCACTTTTGCTCTGACCCCAGGGCAGCTGCCAGTTTTGGAGCATCCTGCTGGGGCGGGGAAGAATGGGACAGTCCCCTGTGGTCTTGCATTCAAGAAGAATGAGAAGGAATTGAACTGATTGAAACTGCCACGCACAAGCCCATCTCTTGGTCTCTTAATGGTGCTACAAGGTTGAGGAAAACTGCCACCTGGGGCCTTTAAACAACTTTCCTTCTTCCTGATTTTGAATATGCCTCCCCTATATACCACATAAAGATATTAAGGGGATCTCTTTCTGTCTTAAGACTGCTGAAAGGGAACTGCCCTCACCCCTTTATGCCACAGCAAGTCTGCTAGATCTTAGCTTTGAATATCATTGCCAGAATTCAAGGCATAGGAAGAGCTGGCCCCACATGGGCATTGGGAGCACCTGTACTTGGGGCTTTTTTGAAGGGGAACTAGCAAATTACAAGTGACAGAGGTGACAAACAAGCATTTGAGCAAAAGGGGCTGCTGCTTTTCCACTTTTAAAAATACCTAGGCTGCTCATGAACTGGGTTTAATAGCCATTCCAGCATGCATACCAAACTTGAAGGCCTGTGGCAATAGGAGCTGTCTTGTCTTCACTCTGCATGTCTACAGGAGACAGCAAAGCTAAAGTGTTGTGGCAGCTATTCACTCCAGGTGCTCCTCTCAGAACCAGTCAGAGGATTTTTCCTGAGTACTTAGGACAAAGTGATGGGAAACTCCAAGGGGAGGGGGATTGTCTTACGTTAGGGAACCTTGCCAGCAGTAGGTTTGTCTTCCCATTGTGCTAGAGCATAATTTACAGATCCAAAGCAGTCTCCAGAAGCACCGAGGCTCTTCATGAAAGGGGCTGGGGTTTTGTTTTGTGTGTTTTCTTACCAGTTTGTATTTTCTTTTTGTGTCTGTCTTCATTATCCTCAGGAGAGCTTATGGAACAAAATTTAGGCTGGCAGGATTGTACTGCTTGCCTCAGGCTTTTTTTTTTTTTTGTGTGTGTGTTGTAAAACAAGTATTTCTCTTTCTCAGTTGCAAGGAACCAAACACACACCCTAGAAGAACTGAATACTGATCTTTTAATGCAACTTCTCATTTCTAAAGGGTAGAATTTGTGTTATATGCTGAGTTTCTTCTACTCAGCTCCTCCAGGTTTGGTTGGGGGTTCTTTGGTTGGTTTTTTTTTTTACAGACCAAATGTGGTATTCTGAAGTTTTGTAGCCAAATTGCCAAAGGTGAAAACCTGGGCAGAATTATTCTCTTCCAGAAGCACCTCTGCTTCAAACAAACAGGCAAAATAGCTGAAGGAATTACACAAACTGTGAAGAGGTAAGTGCCCTCTAGAGCCAAATACCTGAAAGCAAGATGGTGTTATAAACCATGTGTCTCAGCTTTTCTGTTTTCAGAAGTTTCACATGCGTATTTGAGTGAAACATAAGACTGTTGTGTGTGTTAAGCACCTACTGTTGCAGGAAAGCTGTAGTGGCATGGGAGAAAGCCTAATAGCATAGGGTAGGAAAACATTAGAGATCTTTGAAATGGGCTCTTTATTGACCCATCTTAGAAAAAGAGGAAGGAAAGTGCTCAGTAGATGGATAAAATGTGGCAGCAGCTTCCTAGTCTTAACTGCACTGTTGAATCTCACTTTTACATCCTTGTTCATGTGGGAAGACTTCTGAGGCTTTGTGAATGCAAATAGGCCTAAAGGAAGCTGCCCATGCTTGCTTGCACCCTGGTACCACAGTTTGGTCTGATGTAATCTGGGGGCAAAAATGAGCAGAGGAAGGCTGCCCTTAAACCATTTTATCCTTAGCAGGCTGGGTGTGATAAAACTCCTGTTTAGTTTGACCCTTGGCAGGGTAGGCAGGCAGGTAGCCTGCCACTGTTACCAGCTACTCCTGAGGACTGGATTTTATTTCAGTCAAATTGGAAGGCTTCACTTCTTCATTTCATGTTCAGTGTTATTAATAAAAAAATGCTTGATCAGGCTTTGCAGGTCTGGCTGCTTTTTAACCCCTGTCCTGAACCCAGACTTTAACCGAGCGTTTGGAAAGTACAAACTTCACCACAAAGTTACTTTTAACTGTCACTGCTGCAAAAAAATACAGAGCATAATCCACCCATCCCTGACTACCTGAGCTTCTGAAGTGTCAGTTTTGAAAGATGTGGATAGCCTTCCGTTGCATGCCCTAGAGGACCTGGCATGAAACAAGGCAGCAGCAAAAACCATGAACTAACTGCATGTTCGTCACTGGCAAGAGTTCAGGCACAAGGCACCACACACTAAGGACCTTTTACTGGCACCAAAGCAAGCTCTTGTTACATCAGCACAACACTTCACCAGTTTTTTTGGTCACTTTATTTTTGAAAGTTGTGTTTTGTACAAAAAAAATTACCTTAGACACCACCATGAAAAACAGACTCACTGACTTCCTATTTTTCCCATGTTATGAGAAAGCTTGAGACTGTAACAAAAGTCAAAGAAAGCAGGAATTGCTTGCCCACTCCAAACCCAGAAAGAAAGCAGGGCCACCCCTTATCTCTCAGTGTTTTAAAAATACATGAGCCTTGTCTGTACTCTGCTGTGAACACAGTAGTGGCTTGCTTATTCACAGTCTCTGCCCCCCAGGCTGAGGGCAGTTCTCTGCCAGTCTACAGTAGGGTAGAATGGGATTGCTCAGTCTAGCCTCTCAAATAAAAAGCAATTTAGAATCAAGGTGCCAAGTTCCTGAAGGTTCCCATTAAGTCTACAACTCGACTGTACCTGCTTTTCACCAGGGCCCAAAGAGAAGGTCTTTCTCACTCCCAGCCACTGGCAGTATGTTAAGTACCATCTGCACAGGGCAAGTGATCTATGAAAGCTGACCATGTAAGAGTCCCTTATGCAGTTCTTAATGTGTTAGCATTCTTAGCCTGGGCTTCCATGGTTCCTTTGATACAAAAATAAATTCTGACGACTTCGTAGGAAAACCCTCTGCAAAACAAGGAACTTCTGGAGCATGAAATCACAATGCTGACAGGGACTGAGGTGTGTGGGCAGTCACCTCGGGAAGCTTGTGTCAGAACTCAAGTGGCAGCTACCTGTCTCATTTTGTCTTGATGTCACTTTCAGTTTCAGCAAATGTTCCTTTTCCTTAGCAGCAAAATCGTTTCCTTTTGCTTCTCACTGATTGAGAAGACTGAGTCAATATTTTGACTGAAGTCATGAGACTCCATTTAACTCCTATAGTTTTTTAGCATTGCCCCTCTCCAGTCTGTGAGGATGGCATGCACCCCTTTACAGCTGTTGAAGGAAACTGTTGAGAAATACACACCACTCTGCCATTAGGAAAACAAAAGACTGCAAAGGTGCTAATGCCTCTTCACCCCCAGAGTCTGGCATAGAGCATTCTGTGCCAGTTATGCTGGCAGAAAGTGTATAGCAATGCAGAAACTAGAAAAGCTGAAAATGCATTCAAAGAAAAATAATTCCAGTGTCTTAAGAGATCCTGTAAACCCTAGGGAAAAAAAAAGACAAAATATCCCTTTTACAGTGTCAGATGTTTTAACCCATAGCCTTTTTCCCTTTCTGCACCCATCCATGCCCCTTTTTTCCTTTTAGTGATTCATCTCCCATTCCTGCTCAGTGCTGAACACTCATATCGTTGTTTTCTGCTCAACTGTCAACACTTCTCCCCTCAGCTCTGCTGCAGTTTTTAAACCTAAGCCAGCATTATATTTATAAGACATGCCATTAGGAACCAGTGCTGTTCACATCCAGAGGCATCCATGGGACTTGACACACCGGAGACAGCGGAAGCAAAGAGTGTAAAGAAAATCAGAAGTGAGAGAAGGAGAACTGGCTGGGAGGCACCCGGCTAAACAAGCACTGGGGAGATGGGGAGAAAAGATCTCGGTGTGGAAAGCCTATCACATGGGCAGCAAGTGGTCATCCCGTTCTTCTGACTCCTCTCCCAGCTGGTCATCCCCCACGCCGCGGTACGCGGCTGGCGCGTTCCGAGGCTTGGATCGGCACACAAAGTCACAGCCATCCTACGAGCACAGGACACACAGGTACCAGCATCAGACGCTTTGCAGTTGACTCAGCATCCAAAGCAAAGCAGCTCCTGTGATTTCTCTTTTGCTAAGGGATTATGCCTATCCCTGTGCTACCTGAAACATCTCCCCAAAACTTGGCATAAAAACATCCTACTCAGTCTCGAAAGCTTTGGGCATACCAGTTAACAGTACAAAGCAACATCAGGCCAAGGCAAGTATGAAGGGTAAATAGCACTGCCTACAGTGACCAAGGAAGGATTTCACAGTCAGACCTAACCATTTCACAGGCCGCAGGTGAACATTTCTAACTGCAAAGTGTTAACTCCTGAGGAGCACAGGTTCTAGTTATGTAGCAGTTGCAGGACAGAGGCAGGGAATTGGTCTCAGCAAGGATTCAAAAATGGAATACTCAAGAAAAATGAAACAGATACCCTCTTCTTCTGCTTCAAGGTACTCCACCCTGGTGGTAGGTCTACCCAAAACACAGAGTCAATGCCATTTTCTCCTAACATGGGCCAGGCTGAGAATATATAAGGGTTTTCACTCACCGCCACCAAGTTGCCCAGATCTTGCCAGAAGGCAAAGTGAGGAATCTGCTCCATGCCCTTTGCTCCCACAACAAGGCGCTGGTAGAGGAACCCACCAATGATGTAGACTGCAATCAGTGACACAAACCTAGAAGGCAGAAGTTAAAAAAAAAAAAAAGGAAAATCAAAACTGAGGAAATCCTATAGACAATCTCTTCTGAGCCAGCTACCTACCTCATATTAGCATCAGAACAAGTAGCTGAGCACCACTCAAGGACAGAACTATTAACAGAAACCAGACCATAAAAGGTGCCCAAATTATCAATCTGCTTGTATAAATCTTTTAGCAGCATTATGTGAAGTAGTGCCTCTTAAGCATAAACACAGAAAATGAGTCCAGACTCCTGGTCTGAGTTCCCAGCTCTGGCAAAGAGCCATCATACAATTTTAGGAAGTCAAATCTCCCATGTTTCAGTGCACTTGTCTGTAAGCTATGAAGGAAAATGTTTACATTTCCCTGCATCATGCCTTGAGCAAGAGCTTTTGTCCAAAAAGCTGAGAGGCATAGTATCATCTAATGTTGGCTGTGGGAAAGTATACTGCAGTTATTTAGTCTTACTACAGCATTTGCTATGTTTCTAAATAGCACTGGAGATTATGACTCAGGCACAAACAGCTCTTCCAAAGACTCACGTGATCAGTAGAATGGAGCCAGCGCTGAGGTGGGAATTCTCAGCTGGACAAGCCACACTGCTGTCCATTTCAAAGAGGTAGAAACACTCCTGCTCCTTTTCCCGCTCTTCAGAAATAATGCTGAATGAACTCTGCAATTTGGGAAAAGTGAAGTCATGTGAAAACATGCCCAACGCACACTGAACTTCACCAGGAGACAGTTTTATCACTGTTGGTGCAGCTGGGCACCAGACCCTGGAGGCCAGCTCTCTGCCCCCTCAAAGCCCCTCTGCTCACAAGCAACCATCGGTCTGGCAGCCTCCTGATGCTCTCTCAGCCCAGGTGTCACTCACCGCTGTAACTCCCCGCTTGCAAGAAATCATTATCACAGCTCGCCTCTTCTCACCGCTGCAGTGCCTGCCATATGAATCACCTCCTTTATAAATCAGCATGATCCAGTCACCTGCCAGGAGAGAAGCAATACAGGCTACAAATCCAGATCAGGAGGCGAAAGGCAGCTACTGAGTAAGCAAAGTATTGAGTGGAATCGTACTTCCATTGAAGACCTGGGTTTCATTGATTCTTCCTATCACTGTGGTCTTTCCATTCTGTCTATCTGTTTGCACCAGGCCACCAAAATCGTGTGAGGTGCTGTTGACCTCCCTGCACACCCTGAAATGGTAGATGTAGTTTTCCGTTTTGCCTTTCTCCACAGTCACGTTAAACCTGCAGCAGGGAGAGGACAGAAGAGACAGCCCAGTGGATTACAAAGAACACCCAGAGCAGTGAACGCTTCAGACCTGAAAGCCAGTCAGAGACCATACTAACAGGGGGAGCCCATTCTGCAGTCTGACCCAAATCCTCCCCTCCCCTCGGCCCACTGTGCAGCCCCGAGGCCTGCAGGGTGTTGTGCTGTACCTCATGTGGCTCAGGGGCTCCAGTTTCTTCAGCAGGGCTCTCTCCATCTGCGACTCACTGCTCTCATCGCCAATCACATCACAGCTCCTCTCTTCCGACTGCTCAGCCCCTGCTACAGCCAGGGCCATAAAGACCAGCAGCAAGGCAGAGGTATGGCAAGGTGGTGACATCCTGGACACATGCCACAGAGAACAGAGGATTAACTGTTTCAGCCCCCTGCAAACTAACTTCACGGTCATGGAGTCAATGATTAGCCACTTCCTCAGTCCTGACTGCAAAAAGGAGAAGTCGAAATCTAGAAACAACTCACAGTTCACAAGAGACCCACTAAATCTGAATCTCTTGCACAGCCAAAGACAATTCACTGGGCCAATTTGGGGCTCTTTTTTGAATTTGCCTTGAGACCACAAAAAGTTTTGCTGCTAAGCACATTAATTAGCTGCCAGAGCAGAGTCCAGTAGGCTGAACGCTGGAGTAAACTTCAGGCATAATCCACTGTTTGCTATTGCATTGCACTGAGAAACCAGTCAGCAAAAAATTATTTATCAGGCCTCTAATCAATCATCGCAGCTCTCGTGTAAAGAGCTCACAGGGAAGAGCCACTGTGATTAGTCAGGCTCTGTTTGTTCAAGTGCCTTAATCTTCATAATGATCATTCCAATACTCCTTTAGCTGAAAATCTGAAAGACATTAATAATGCTAAAGCACAACTTCACAGAACAGCTTCCTTCTTCCTTTCCTTTACATGAGGGAAGGAGGAAAGCAAGGCATCCTATGTAAGATCCAACCAACGAGGCAGTAATGAAGATGACAATAACAACAACAATAGTAATAATAATCTAAAAGATCTGGCTTTCAGGTTCATGCTAAAATCACAAATAAAACTAGCTAAATAGAGCACTGCAACGTATTTTCCTCTGCCTTCTTGCGCTGCAGATTTTGGTAAAGTTCCAAACGCCAGGGGAAGGCAGACCCCTCAATTAAATAAGCACCTGCCTGCAGGCGGACACAAAGCCAATTTGACTGAACCTAGTAATTTCCCCACAGCACTGAAGAGTCCACCGCGACAGCTCACAGCTGCTGAGCTGGGGCTCTGCTCGCCACGGGGCACCAAAACAAGGTTAGAAACGCAGAAATCACAGAACGGGTAGGGCTGGAAGGGACCACAGTGGGTCACCTGGTCCAACTTCCTTGCCCACGCAGGGTCATCCCACAGCACATGGCACAAGATTGTGTCCAGACGCTTCTGGAATATCTCCAGTGGAGGAGACTCCATAACCTCCCCGGGCAATCTGTTCCAGTGCGCGGTCACAGAAATGAGGAAGCCCGTGACACGAGGGCTCGTGACTCCTCTCTCCCGAGGCCGAGAGCAGGACCTGCCCTCAGCTCTAGACACGGCTTCTCCCGGGAACTTGCGGCGCGGCGCTGGGAGCTGCCCGGCCCGGCCCCTCCAGCCGGCGGCCGCTGCCCCAGACCCGCCGGGGACGGAGCGCAGCTTCACCCCGCGGCCTCGCTGTGCCCCGCTCCACACCTCCCCAGCCCCGCGCACGCACCTGCGGCCGCCCCGGGCACAGACGCCGCCGCCCACAGGAACAGAGACCCGCGGCTCACGCGCATCCCATGCTCGGCGGCCCGGGGAACCACAGGCACGGGCAGCACCGGCCTCCTCCGCGTCTCGACCGGTTCCCTCGCCCGCCCCGCAAGCCGGAAGCCGGGAAGAGCGTGGCGGAACTGGCGCCCGGCGCCAATAGGAACGCGGGAGCGGCCGGGATCACCCGCCCAGGAGCGCTTCGGCAGCGAATGATGAGCGGCGGGGAAAGGCGGGCTGGGCCGGGGGCGCGCCGGGCCACGCCCACTTCCTCTCCGCCACCCAATGGGCGATGAAATTCGGAGCGGAGGCCCCGCCCCTGCTCGCATTCCTGCCAATGAACGACGAGGGCGGGCAGAGAGGAGCAGCCCTCAGAGCGCGGAGGCGCCGCGGGGCGCGGTGCCAGAGGGAGCCGCACGTCCAATGGCGGGCGCGCGTTCTGCCCCGCCGAGGCGGCGGGAGGCAGTGGGAAACAGCCCTGCGGGATGGGGATCCCCGGGCTCCCGGCTGGAAGTCAACTCTCCCAAGTGCTCTGTGACTTTCGCTCGCTGAAGTGGCGCTCTCCCCTCTCCTGTGCCCCGCAGAGGTTCGGAGCAGCCGCAGGCAGGCGGCCGCATCAGCCGGAACGAAAAGCTCCCCGGCATCACCCTTCCCTTCGCTGCCGCTGCCGGAGGCGGTAGCAGTCCCTCAGTGTCGTTGGGCTTTGCCATCCCCACCAGGTGCCTCCAGAGTGACTTGTGTTGAACGAGCAAGGGGTCTCGACCACTTCACAAAACTGCTTTGTGGCCCTGATCCTAAGGATTTTGTCCCCACTTTGTGTCTCTTCGGTGGATTCTCCCCATGTTTTGTTATACTTTGCAATAAAGGTGCCTCCCCCAGCTCCTGCAAGTTTTGCCACTAGAGGAATTTCAGGTCCGGCACACAAGGCTGCTGTGTTTGAGCATCTTGGATGTCATTAATAAAGCTATAAATGATTTGAGACTGGCCTGTTCAAAGGACATCTTTCTCCTTATCACATGCTCCCAGAGAGTCCACTTTCCAGGGGTCTGTTACTGGAAGGAACAGATGTTCTGTGCCAGAGTTCTGAGGCTTTTGCATCCTCTAGTTAAGAAAGAAATGCTGCATTTAGTGAACTTACCAACACGCTGGAGAAGGCACTTGTTTGAGAGAAATCTGTGAGGTTTCCCTATGGTACGCTGCCTCAGTAGTGAAGAACTGGGGAAAAAGTGCTGGTGGCTCCTGGAAAACTGATTGGTTTAGTCCTGCTGTAATTCCATACTGACAGTATGGCACAGCTGCAGAAGTCAAATTTATTTATTCACACTTAGCTAATAACTGAGAGTTGCCCTCACATCTTTTACAGTGAGATCCCTCCCTCTCTACTTACTGTCCAAAGAACTCAACGTATTGCTGGTATTAGAAAAAAAAGGTGGTAAACCACATTAAAACAGAGCTCTTAATTCTTTCCCACCAGCTTTCACGTCTCCAGTTCCTCGCAAATAGTGCTTTGTGGTCACTCTGGGCCAGCAGGCAGCCTGGGCACTTAAAAACGGGCAAAATTGGCAGGAGATGGGAGAGACACCTTTATTCTGAAGTATGACAGGACATACTGGAGAGAATCTACCAAAGAGGCACAAAGTGGGGACAAAATCCGATCTGGACACTTAAGCTGTGTCTGAATCCTGTTAGTTACTTTTCAGCTATACAGATTACATTCCCAGCTAAACTCTCCTTGTGAGTATAGCAAATTCTCTCTCTCTGAGCTTGAGACCGCTCTTTAGGCTTCTCTGTTATTCATTCAAAGCATTTAGGAGAGGCTTTCTTCCTCTTCTCTTGTTCTGCTGTCTTCTGCCTTCCCCTTTCTTTCAAGCATGCACTCCCTATGTCACTGTCCATAGGCCCTACCCAGGACTGGAAGGAATCTTGTGGATGCAATAAATATGCCACACTTACAGTCAAGTGAAGGAATTTGCAGAAATATCCAATCCCTTCCCAGACATGTGCATTGCAACAAATTGGCCACTCTGTGTCAGATAAGCATCCTCCCATGCAATCGTTTCTCAAATTTAGAACATGTCACCAGAAGGGGGAACAATCATCCCTGTTGGAGGTAGCAATCATCCCAACTCCTTTGTCGAGCATGCCCAAACAATTATTGGAAATTAACTGTACTGTACTGTGCTGAAGAAGTGCAGCCTGAGCCTGACAAACATCCCCATGAAATGGAAGGGATCAGAATGTGGATTAAAACAAAAACCAGCCAACCATGCAGCTAAGAAGTTTCTTGGGGTGCTGGAAGCATCAGTACTCCCCACCATAGAGTCACAGAATCTTTTAAGTTGGAAAAGATCCTTAAGATCATTGAGTTCAATTATTAACCTGACACTGCCAAGCCCAGCACTGAGCCACATCCCTAAGCTCTCCATCTTCATCTTTTTAAAATATTTTCAGGGATGCTGACTCAACCACTTCCCTGTGCAGCCTGTCCCAGTGCTTGATAACCATTTTGGTGAAGAAATTTTTGCCCATTTCCAATCTAAACCTCCCCTGGCGCAACTTGAACTATTCTGATCAATATCAGTACTTCAAAAGAAAAGTAGCCTTTCCTGTTGTTGTTGACCACGGAATCACTAAATGATTGAGTTGGGAAGGGACTTTTCAAGGTCATCTGGTCCAATCCCCTGCTCAAGCCAGGCCACCTACAACCTGGCCCACTTACAGCCCAGGACTGTGTCCGGGCAACTCTCCATTGAGGGACACGCCACAACCTCTCTGGCCAACCTCTGTCAGTGTTCAGTCACTCTCACAGTAAAAAGGTGTTTCCTGATGTTCAGAGGCAACACCTTCCGTCTTTCAGTTTGTGCCCATGGCCTCTTATGGTGTCACTGGGCACCACTGAAGTGTTTGACTCTTCTTGTACCCTCCCTTCAGGTATTTATATACATTAATTGAATCCTAACCAAGAAGTCTTTTCTCCGGGCCAAACAGTCCCAGATCTCTGAGTCTTTCCCCCCAGGACAGAAGGTCTGGGTCCCTTTTTCCTCTTTGTGCCCCTTTGGTAGATTCTCCTCAGTATGTCGTCTCCCTTGTACTGATGCTGTTGAGATGTTGAGTCAGAGGGACTTGAGGGATGCCAGCTCTCAGTGCCTGCCTTGTGTCTCAAGCACATTCACACCGGTATTGGGTGTAGACAGAGTTCCCAGTCCAAAGTGGAAGTGTCCAAAGCTCACAAGGTTTCCTTTTCAAACCCCTGCTGTCCACCTCTACTTCCCTTTTGACAGCAGCTGGGCTGCCAGTTTGCCGTAGCCATTGCTTATCCCACATTTCACATTGTACTCTCACTATTCACCTTTTCTACCTTGTGCTGTCACCGTCCCGCTGCTTCTGCCCTGAAGGGAGCTCCTCCGACCATCATGAATCCTGCCAGTTGCTGCATTAGTGTAACCACACCCTCTTGCATTGGCAACAATTAGAATACCCCGTAACTTTGTGATTAATCACGTTTTCCATTAGCAGCTGTTCTTCAGACATCCTCCATCAGGTTAGAAAATGCAAGCTGCTGCAGTTCCACTGCTCCATTCCGTTGTAAATTTGGTTATGTTGAGCAGCTGGAGATAGAGGTTGCAGCTTCACATTTCTTGTCTTCTGAATATAGCCTCAGGTTTCCTGTTTCACAGGCATTGAGCCTTGTTGTTCAACAGCCTGATCGAAACATCTTGTTGTGCACACTCCTTGCTTTGGCATGGAGGGAAGCAGATCAGAAATTTCTGCAGCTGATGAGAGCGAGGAAGTAACGTATACTTCTGTCAAATTCTCTCAGACACCTCCACCAAGGGCCAAAGCTGCACAGGAAAAAAGAGGTGAGGGAAGATGGATGAGGTAGGTCAACCAAAATTTTTACTTTTAGTGGAAGCAAGATCTAACAGAAACCCTTCTGAACTGGCCACTGATTCCGAGTGCCAGCTTTGAGAGCTGTTGCTTTGGTTCTAAAATTACCGTGAATATTTTAATGTGATAAAAGCTGATGAGTTAGAGACCCAGCATTTTTCCCCTCCCTTTCACCGACCTCCTTCAGTGTCTACTCTTGGGCATTCAACCCAGGCATCCTTTTCTTCAAAACAGATTTAAAGTTGTCTGCTTTTCAGCAGTAAGAGGTTGTGAGCAATAGTTCTTTGAAGGGCAGGCAAGATGCGAATACAGATAAATTAGAGGCGTATGCTAATCAGAGATCAGAGACAGAGAAAGCATATGAGATCATCCAGCCTCTCTCCCGTGGGGCTATGCAGGATTCTTTTGTGATACATTTTTTCCTGTTTTCTATGTTCTAGTGTTACATACCTCCCAGTGAGCAAATTTTCAACTTTTGCTATGAAACAGTTCTTCAGAGCACTTTACTATCAGGGAGATTTTCTTAGTGCTTTCCTTAAATTTTTTCTTTCATTATTTCATCTTCATTACCCTTGATTCAGCCTGCAAATGTCACACGGAACAACTCCTCTGGCTGCTTAGTTGAGAAACACCACCTTCAAAGAGTGAAACTTTGCATTGGTGATCGATCTCTGTAAATATTTCCTTCATGCAGAATGGTGAAGGGGTTGGAACTAGATGATCTTAGCGTCCTTTCCAACCCAAACCGTTCTATGGTTCTATGATTCTATGAAATGTCAGTGTGCTTTAGATGAGTTGTGTTGCATTGGCTGCAACACTAATGGTTGACCTTAAATTTTCTGAGCTCTTACAGCAAAGGGGACTCTCACTGTGGGATATGAGATTTCTATGCCCTGATCAGAATAATTTCTTATACCTGTGATGTTTCCTGCTGCCTGGTCACTTGCTTCACTGTGGAAACAAAGCCAGCACAGAAACCCCCAAGTTCCTATCTGGTACTTATACTCTGTTTGTTTGGAAGGCAGTCTTGCTTTTGCATATGTTTTCATCAGAAATGATGTTTTCTGTCGCATCAGAAAACACAGTGGCATCCTTTCATTCCTGTCATTCCTGTTCACCCTCATCCTGTTGAAAGGGGATTACCCGATGCCCTCTTGAGATGTTTGCATTTTTCTTTTTAACATCTCTCCAGATTCTTTTATGGACCCTCATCTTTTTGAGCTAGGGTCAGAGAGCCTAAAATAAGGATATTTTGAGCACACTTTTTTTGCATATTATTTATTTCTCAGCTTTCTTCAGCATGCAAAGGATCCCTAAGGACCTCACCTTAAGTACCTTTCTTTTGAAGATCTTGATGTTCAACTCTGTTCCTGCCTCCATCACTTCGGAGAGATGCGCTCTTAGGTATTTCTCCTCTGTTCAAATGCACATCATTGCTGACTTTGTAGGCACAGTATCACAGGTGTGTGGATCAGTCCTCTGGTCAAACCAACAGGTTTTGGTGCTTATGGACTCCTCGAAAACAGAGAGTTGCCCTGGTTGTTTCTTCTGTTTGGCTTCCAGAGAGCCTTAGATATGCTGCACTACCAGAATGGCAGCACAGCAGTCACTTGTTAGCGCACAGTGTTAGCCTGTGTAGTGTGCTTAGAGTACCAGCAATAACCAGGTCTGTGCCACAGCCGAGAACAGAATCCTTGTTTCTCAAATCCTCCTCCTTGGCTCTAGGTAGTCGTGCTGCTTCCACACGGAGGTAGGCAGGAGCTGAGGGGAGATATCTGGGACAGTGCCATGATATTCTTCAGACTGTCCCAGATGAGTTGAATTGTAAAATGCTAACAGCTTTCAGTTTTTGAACTGAATCTGGACTTACAAACCTAAAAATATTTGGTCTTGTTGCTTGCAAATGAATGGAGAGTATCAGAGTAATTGCTCCAGAGCACTGAGCGACCTAATGGGGTGTTTTGTACACAGAAAGTGACAACATTTGATATTTACATTGAATGTCCACCAGTCCACTTCCCCCCTTGGATAGACTCTTCCACAGTTCCTCAGACAACTACATGGAAATATTTCTGGATGCTCCATTCCATTCAGATTTTTCTTCTGTTTCAAACTTATCTGAGGTACTTCTCCCATCCACTCCTACAAGAGCTTCACATGTAGTTCGGGGGCTGAGGATGAAACAAAAACCCTTGAACCTGTTTTAAAAAGTGTGAACTGCAGGGGCTCCCTTTTGCAGCAGGTAAAACTCTTGATTTGTGAAATACTTTATTCCACTTCTCTGGATTGATCTCTGCAGTTCAAGTGCAACTTAAATTCACCTCCAACACTTCCTGTTTTCCCACTTCACTTTGTTGTTTTTTTCCTTCCAAAATTATCTAATGCCATATTTTTTTCATTTTTATGAACTTCAGTGACTCTCCCACTGCTGGGGTTGTGGAGGTGCCCTGGGATTTTGTTTTGATGATGAGTCACTCACTCCCTTTTTTTCTGCAGTTGGTTTGAAACAATAGAGCGTGAACTGCTCTATTCATTGCCAGGAGGCACCAGCTCCGTGCCCCGTGCTGACATTTAAGGATTAACCGTTTCACGGACTGTCATCCCGGTTGCCTTGTCCTGGCAGTAGTTTTCCCTAAAATGTAACACTGATCTGAAGGATGCAGGAGGCAGCTTCTTCGGAGAGGCAAGAGAGGAAGGAAAACAAAAGCACAAATGTGATCCCAGAACCAGGAGTTATGTTTCATCCGATGTTTATCCCCTTTTGCCAAGTTTTCAGTTGTAATCTGCAGAGAAAAATCTCCACCCTACCCCTTAACCTCGGGCTGACTTCATTCTCTTGAGGCCTAAACTGATGACAAAACCCAAGCTGCCAGGGATACAAACAAGAGGAATAGAGAGCAGAGTCAAGTTTAAGTTCCAGACCCAGTCCAAGTCCTTCAGTTCTCCCGTTGTCCCTTTGTGTGAAGCTGAGGAGTAGGTTGTAACTGAGAAGTCTTTCTGTGTTTTGTCTCTGAAAAGAGATGGGGTTTTGTTATTTAATAATGATTTAAAAAAATAAGAAGTGTTACTTTTTTAAACTATGTTTGGGACAGCTAGAAGATCCTGCGAGCCTCAGGAAACGTGAGAAAACCTCTTATCTTAGAAAAGATCTTTCTACCAGAAGAATGATGCTTACAGCAAAGCTCCCTCATGATCTCCCTTGTTACCTTAGAAACTTCTAGCTAAAACCGCAGGCTTAAATGTGTTGCTATAAATGAGAAAATGACCTTAACATTACTGAGCCTGCAAACTGCTCAAGAGGAAAATAAATTAATTTTTGTTAATTTACTGATCTGGTCTACTTGATGAGTTTGGACAAAGCTTCTAATGTTTAAAGGATGCATTCTTGTTTTTAAGTGGAGTCCATTCCCCCTCTGTTTTAGCATTGGCTTTCTTTGTCTTTCTCACAATATTCTTGATATGTGATTTGTTTTCAACCTCCACCAAGAGATCAAATGTGTTTCTTTGGGTCTCGTGACATGACCAAGAGAGAAGCACCTCAAATTTCATGAGATCCGTGGGGACTTTGCTGCTAGATTTGGGTAGAAGGCTCTGGAATATCACAAGAGCAGGACATGGTACATAAGTTAGCTGCACATTTACTGCTTCTTAGAAAGTGCTGTTGTCTGTGCAGCTATCATACTGAGATTAATAAAACAAGAAAACCAAACTCCCCTGGAGCTCATCTGTGCCAGTAAGTGTTATTCTCTCCTCTGTCTGTGAAAGAGGAGATTTTAGTGCTGAGATTTCAAATGTTTTACGCGAAGTGAATGCCTCTCAGGTGAAACACAGCTCCAGGAGATGACAATGGAAAAGCAACATGTAACCAGGAGGTTAACGTGTTGTGCTGTACATAAGCAGATCTCTACAGGCCAGTCCTGACCAGCCCTTTGAAAGGGAGCTGTGCTGGGCTACAGTGGAGGTTGCCCCAAGGACTTTCCCTCTGCCACTGGCAGCCAATGAACAGCAAACAGTGGTGGTGAAAATGTGAAGGGACAGATGTCCCAAGGTCTTCAAGGCTGGCTCTCCCATCCTGCCACCCCACCATGGAAAACAAAGATGTATGACTGATTTGGGATTATCCTGGGAAGATGTAGCATGACCATGTGTCTAAGTTTGTGAACAAGATGCTGAGATGAAACCTATTGTTGCTGGGAGAGCTGGGGGAAAAGCTTTGGATTTGTTTTTACATGTAAGCTGGAACATGGTGGCTGTAGCAATGCAGCCCTGAGTTTCCACCCCAAGCTTCAATGCTGAGGCAGGAGTGGATTTGTTGGGAGGCTCCTGCCAGCACGAGGTGCCACATGGTGCCTAGGTGGCTCCAGCTGACTTGTGGCAGGTGCTTCCTCTGCTGGAGTCAGCCACCACAGAGGCTGGACCAGCAGGCCCTGTGGCCAGGCAGGGGCAGAGCTGTGGCTGATGTGAAGACAGGTACCCCCTGGGAAGCTCAGGCAGGGACTGATGGCCCCAAACCCAGCTGAAATGGGGCCCTGGGCTAAAGGGCAGGGGCATGGGGAGGCCCCAGTTTGGCTGGGCAGGGATAGTGATGTCATGTCAGCCATGTGCAGAGCGTAGACAGACACAATACTCTAAACAGTGCAGTTCCTTGTGGAGATGTCCAGGACACAAGCAAACTACATAAAACCACAGTCAGTTTTCATGTAGCTTCTGTTCACTATGGTTTCTTTTCTCTTTTACAGCTCCCTGTATGTGGTCAGCAGTTCTGAAGGGCTTGGCCATAGGCTTTGGGACACTGAGCATCTCCCTAGTGATTGCTTTGGTTTGGAAGATGAGTAAGTGCACAAAGGGCTGCTGAGAATGCTAACTCCAGTTAGTCCAACAGCAAAGGACCAGCGACACATCTAACCACAGGAACTCCATTATATGGAATTAAACCCAGAAGCTATTCTAGGTTTCTACCAGCCTTATGTACTATACTATACACTGCCTATCCAGAATATTTTGAATAATATATTCCTCATGTAGACTCCAGGCAACCCATTTCAGGTCCTGTGGCAAAGAACTGTTAAACACATTGAAAAGTCTTTGTAGACTTGCCTGGTAAATGTAGCGGTAAACTGTAGAACAAATAGATCTGTAATATATTTGCATGCATGCAGAAGGTGCTAGACCGTGTGGAGGAGCTTACTGTTAGCTGCTTAAAATCCATGCACCTAAGGTGAGATGTGATCACACCATACCCACAGAGTGTGATCTGTTTTTTCAGATAGCCAGTTTTAGTTATTGGGTATCTGAGTGTTTCAGCGGAAACCTGGGGGCGGGGTGAGTGTGTGCGTGCTTGCACCAGCATCAGAGTGCATGTGACTATTGTAAGATTTTGAAATTACACTGTTTTTTTCAGAATCTTGTCCTGACTTGAGTTTTCTGCATTTTAACTGTCCAAAAGAGTTGTTTCTCAGGAGGTCCTTGCTGAAAAGTGTTTCTGTTGGTTAATGGTAGAGAAGAGTATGAGTGTTTTGACTTCTTTACAGGTGACTGCCGCCCACACTGCCCTCAACAGTGGGTGGCCTACAGAGGGAGCTGCTACTCCTTCTCCGCTGAGAAGAAGGACTGGAATTCCAGCCAGGAATCCTGCAGGGCACAAGGAGCTCACCTCCTGGTGATCAGTGATACCTGGGAAATGGTAATGGTTTTCTTTGGCTTTGAGAATCTCCCATTTCTCTGCAGATACCTAAGTGACTGACATACAAGCAGTGCTGTCACTTCAGCACTATTTTGGTTTTAAAGGAGAGGAAGGATTTACGACTGTGATGTTGTACATCACAAAGTTTGCAGGAAGCAGAGAAGCAAAGGGGAGAAGGGAGAGATGAGGGTCACTGTCAGGTACTCAGAATCATCCTGTGAAGGATGGTAGGAGACAGCCTTCTCCACTGCTCCTCTCCACCTCCCCTCCTATTCCCAGTAAGGCTGATATGAATGATTACAGGAAATGACCGTGGCACTGAGCAGTCATTGTATTCATTGCCTACAAACCGATACGTCCCCACTCTCAAGGAATTCTTTCTTTGCAAAAACGATGCTTCTCCTCCCTGTGACTGCTCCAGCTCCTCCTGCTCAGTGACCCATGCCATTCCCTGTGTTCATGCTTAGATATTTCTTTCTCAGTCTCTTTTCAATGCTTACTTCCTCTCTCTGCCAAGGTACCTCAGCTGTGCTGGTGAAATAAGGAACCATGTGTTCCACTGCAGGTGCTCTCTGGGGGCAGGGACATGTATGGGCACTAGAGAAATGGGTAGTGCTGATTACTGGGGTGCTGAGGCACATCTGCTTAAGTAGAGCAGAAGCCTTGATCCGGTTTTGCTCAAGCCAGGGCTTATTAGCTCAGGTCCAATGAACGTGGACAGCTTCCAGTCCCTGGACAGAAGTTGCATTGTATGATGTTCTCTGGAGGATTACGAAGCCAGGTCTCTGCTTTATTGGGAGTATGTACCAGGCTCTCACATTTGCTTGGACAAATCCTGACTCCTTAAGAAATAGGCATCTTCCCCAGATCACCCATTTCTCTGCATGAAGAAAGCCTTCCTGCTCCTGGTGCTTTCTTACTACCATCTCTGCTACTAGAGCGTTACCCATTATCCCTGCTCAGACTCACCCATCTAAACAAGACTTTCCTAGCTATCTATGCCTTGTACTGCAAAGGCTGTGATTTTTCAACCTCCAAGTGCCAGGGAAGCACAGTCACCTCCAAACCACCAGCAACACTCCAATGATTCCTCAGGCTGCTCCTATTCCCACAACTTTACCAAGCCAGCTTTGTTAATGCTTCTCTGTGAAGATGTCTTCTCTGAAGCTTTGTTTATGGCAGCAGGAGATAAGGATGGAGCACAGCCATACCCCTGAAAGGTTGCTCTTCTTTGGTTGCAAAGGTGGACAAGACAAACTTACCTCTCCTGGCTTTGTCTTTTTTGTTGGGGATGGGGAATCTACTTCAGGACTGAGTTTCTGTTGCAGGCTTCACCTTTTAACAATAATCAGAAGTTAAAACTTAGTTAAAAGGAAATGAACATTGAAAGCACATAGGAGGAAAATGTGTACGAAATTTAAAGAGCCTTTGTAGTGGGTTTGTTACACTGATCTGTCAGTGCCTGCACTTCCTGCCCTGTCCTTCTCTGCCCTGATTTTACCTTTAATTGTTAATATTTCATATTAGCTTGCTAGTTAGCTGTATTAGTAGAGTGTTAATATTAATATTAATAGCATACCTTCCTACAGAAGGCTCTATGCAGGAAACTCCAGGAGACTGGGATGCAGTTCATAGAATCGTAGAATCAGTCACAGAATCATAGAATCATAGAAAATGCAGAGTTGGAAGGGACCCATCAGGATCATCAAGTCCAGCTCCTGGCTCTGTCATTACAAGGTGTGGGGAAGTAATATTGTCAGTCACTTAAGGAACAGTGAGGTGAGGGGATGTATCTTGCCCTCTGTTCTCTTTACTTATCCTTACCTCCATTTTCAGGCTTACTTTCATTAGTCACTTTGTAATTCATCATCATTTCTAGGATCTGTTCAAGCGCATTCAAGCAGAATGTTTCTGGGTTGGACTGAGGAACACTACAAGCTCCGGATGGATTTGGGAGGATGGCTCTATATTCAATGGTATCAAGTGAGTTTCATTCTGTGTTAAAAACAATAGTGCTTATTCAGATTGCCTGGTGTTCCAGAACACCCAGAGTTCCTCCTCCAGATGTCAGGAGGTTTTTTCCTGGGCAGATTTTCTTCTTCCTGTCACCTGTACCTCACTAAGCTCAACAGAGTTTACTTTTTACTGCCCTGCACCTTGTAAGGGCATATACCTGTGAAAAGCAGGCCAAGTATTAGTATCTCACTCTCTGCTTCCCTCCAGCTGCTCAGACCAAGGACTTTATTTACCTGCACCAGCACAGATGCTTGGTCAGGAAGGCATATGGCTTTACTGGGTTTAGCCACCTTGCACCCATTCTGCTGAATGTTGGTGTCACCGGGTGCAAGGACCCAGCCCTTTGCTGCCCTACTGGTGCCAGCCTAAGTCAGAACCTTAATTTCATCTCAGTCATCTTGGACAAAACTCAGTGTTTTGCAAGAGGGAAAACCATGTTTTTATCCAGTGTCTTTGCCTGGCCCTTTTCTTTTTATGGCAGTTAAGGCAATGAGTTAGTTTCTAAAGCCTCTCCAGCAAGGAAAACTTGCCCAAGATTTCACTGTCAACAGGTCAGTACACTTGGCTTAGTTCCCTGAAGAAATCCAGCTTTCTGTTCTTACAAACTCCTTGAAGGCAATGATAATTCCATGAAACTTTAACCACTGCCACTCACATGCTGGTGGATATCACTGCCACTGCAGGTAATTGTGTCTATGTTTGGTTCTGATTTGGGTTCTATGATGGCAAAATTACTTAGTTGTGGCAGGTAGATAAGTTCTTTGGTGTACATTTTATTTTCTAACAGCTGCCTTTTGGAGGTCAGGTTGTTTCTCTTCCTCTGGGCTACACCCTTCAAAATCAGATGTTTTTAATTTCTTGTCTCCAGGAGACAATCTCAGTATTTTCTTTCATTCTCACTACTGTTCCATGTCTCTTGCAGGATCCTCTCTAACAGCCCTGTGCAAAACTGTGCTGTCCTGATAAAAGATCAGTTTCATGCCTCCAGCTGTGAAGTTCCTACTCCATGGGTCTGTGAGAAATCACTTAGATAAATCCCATGTGCTTTTTCATCTCACAATGACCTCGTCAGTGGTATGAGTTGATCATTGTCCAGCAAACTGAAGCTTCACACAAGAGCAAGGACTTTTCTTTCCCACACCCTCACCTAAAGTGTTTTACAAGGACAGGTTTGTTGCCCAAAAGGGTGAGTTACCCTCAGCAATAGGTCTATTCTCAGTCCACAAGTGTTGGATTACTGCTGTTTGTGACCAGATGAGACCTGGGACATATTCCCTGGCCTAGTCTTTCCCTTATTTGTTCTATAAGGGCAAACAAAAACTTTGTCACAAGGGATGTCTTCAGGTCTCTGAGGGGGACCTAGTCATTTTCCTTCAATTTTGAGCATCAGATTTCATTTCCATTCCTTGCATCTCCATTGTCTGGTATCAGAAGGACTGGGAAAACGAAGCCTGCTGTTCATTGACAGAAACATATAAACAGATTTCTCCCAGTGGCAGCCTCTGCTTTTGCATCCTGGGGGTATGAGTGGGAGAGAAGAGGGTGAAATGAAACTACAACTTCTGTAAATCCAGCAGTGAAAATAAATCTCCAGGACTGCACTAGACCAAAAGTGTGTACCTGTGCCATTTCTTTTCTCCATTGGAAGGAATTAGGCAGGTTTAACCAAGCTAGCCAAGAGACTGGACTTCTGGAGTCAAAGGAATATAGCTAATTCTGTGTTATTATTTAATCCATCAAGAACCTGTTTTCCTCCCCACCTCTGCTTTTTCATACTGCACATAGAGGAAGCAGTAGACAAACCCTTAATACAATGATCTTTCAGCTCAAATAGAGCAGAGAGAGTCTCAGAGTTTGAACACCATAAAAACACAGTGAATATTTGGGAGTCCTGTGTTCAGTTCTGGGCTTCTCAGTACAAGAGAGACATGGACATACTGGAGAGTCCAACACAGGGCCACAAAGATGATGAAAGGACTGGAGCATCTCCCCTATGAGGAGAGGCTGAGACAGCTGGGATGGTTTACTCTAAAGCAGAGAAGGCTGAAGAGAGATCTTATTCCTGCAATCATAGCAGCACAGTAACCAACTTTAGCATTTCAATTCAGGCTACATATATTTGCTTCATATTTTTATTATCACAGCAGGAAATCCTTACCAGCTGCCAGTGGCATTATCTTCCATGTGCTTAAAAGGATGCTACACATGAAGATGTCAAGGCAGATAAAGACAAAATTACAGATCTTAGCATACTTAGTTAAGTGGATGTCTGCTAAGCTTCATATAGAGTTCACTGAGATGAGGGTCTCAGGTGAGAATGTTTTATGATAAGGATGGGTCTGCTTTTCTATAACCATGCCTGCAACAGGCAAACCTGGGGAAACTGCAGTGTAGTAGGAGGTCAAAACTTTGAGTTTTCATCTTGGATTGTCTGGGTTACTTTGGGTGAGTCATTTTATCTGTGCCAGAGTCCATTCAGCTATCAAAAGATGGTTGTTCCTGACTCCTAGAAAGTTTCCAGACACTATGAAGTAATGCTGGACACTTTGCTTGCTTAGTCAAAATGGTGGTAGCATGTGCAGAAGGGAACCTACCAGATACCTTACCAGAGAATACCACTGAAGAAACAGCTTCTCATATTATCATGATAGGTAGGTGAGATGAGCCTGTCTCTGAGCTTGCCTAGTTTACCTTGCCTGAATGGATTGAAAACATTTCTCTTCAGTTTTTGGCTACAGAGCACATTTTTGACCAAGGTCTTAATGATGAGGAGCTGGCTTGGGAGCTGTCTAGCTATTTGACAAAAAGGGTAGATCTAGAACTGCCATGTACAGTTCTGCATCTTGTTCCTGTTGGGTTTATGTTCCATCAGTCCAGCTCCTGACCTTTACCACTGTAAATTGTCATCTTCAAAAGGGCTATGACCAGCCCATGTACAAATCTTCTCTGTGTGTGAGGCAGACTTTCCTGGGTTACACTTCTTCTGGGCAAGCAAAGCCATCTTTAGGTATCAGATGCAGAAGGAAGAGCACAAATCTGGGCTGTCTTTTGTGCAGTCCCCAAAGAAATTGCACATGCACTACTGTCCTCCTTTTTCCTATGCAGGTAACTGCAGGGCAGAATTATCTTGTAATGAAGGTTTGTTATTGCACTGCACTTGGATGTCTTAACTCTGGAGTTCCTGAGCTTACCAAAGTTTTGATGATTATAGTAGGAGAAGGGTAGGACAGACAGAAAATAATTTTATCCTGCACACTTTTAAATCTGAAAACTATGATTTACATCCTCTAACATAGATCTCCATTCTTTGGAGTTTGCATTAAAACTATAGGTAAGATATTCTACTGCCACTTGCAGGGGTAATAATTACCAGAGCTATTGATCTTCCTGCTGCAGACCAAGTAAAGACAGTATTCTAAGAACCCCATTTCCCTCTGTGGTATGACATTGCCCATCACAGTGCATTGCATGAATTTTCACTTAATTAAACGAGGATGACTCCATCAAACAGCAATAATTTGATCTAAGATATACCAATAACTTGAGTGGGAACAAGAACCAGTAGAAGGAAAACAAGACCCAGGCCACATATGTTCTGGTGTGTGAGGGTAGCTGCTGCTCTGGGCAGCTGGTTAATGTGTTACGTCCTGTTAAAGGGTTGAACTTTTGGCAGCTTCCCATCATGTCACTGTCCCTGTTTCTGTCAGGGTGAAGGCCAGATTATTTTAGATGACTTGATTGTCCAGGCACTTTCTGGCCTCTTTTCCTGGCATTAACTTTGACGAGACCAGGAACGGAGAGCAAAAGGGAACAGCGTGGGTGGAGAGGGAAGGTTTTTTCATTTTGCATTCCCTGTTCTCGAAACCTGTTAATGGGAATTAGACACACCCACGCTTGTTTCCCAAATCCTGGCTCAATCTCCTGCTTCCAGTTTGAAGGAAATCAAACAGCTCCTGCTCCTCCAGCAACTTCCATGACCAGTGCCATGTCCAGCTCCATACAGAGAGCCCGGCCAGAAATGGAGCCCTTCCCCTCATGCTCTGCTGTTAGCCCTTCTTTCCTTAGCTACAGCCTTTCCTCTTCCATTGCTTCCGTCCTGCCCCAAAAGAGACACAGCTCCGGCCTGCCAGGAACCCTCCCCTCCCTCTCTCCCCCAGCCCTGGCCTTCTGCCCAGACTTGGAGCTGCTAGTTCCAGCTCCTCCTTACTGCCTCTCCCTGTTTCCGGATGGGCCCTGGCCCCCAGCCCTTATCTCCTCCAGCCCCTGGGCTGTTTGCAGAGGAGAGTATAAAGGGGTTGACTGGGAGAGCAGAGAGGGAGTAAAAGCAGCACTGGACCACACTGAGTGTCTGCTTGACTCACCACGTCCTGCTGTGTGCCATGGGGAAGAACGGGCTGCTTATCAAATCAAGCATCTTCCTCCTCTTCTTCTTCCTTCCCGGAGACACCTCACCCATCACAGAGCCGTAAGCTATGCTGGGGGGTATCTGGCCAGGCAGGAGACCTCGGCTGTGTTCCTGTGTCTATTGCTTTGACCCTTGTCTTCTATCTAATTTCTTTTATCCAGGAATAAAGACACCAGGGCTGGGTAGAGTGTCTTCTACAAACAGGATCTCTAGTGCTTGAGAGAGACCCAAAACAAGCTGTGAAACTGAGATATCAGTAAAACTTAGGGGAAGAAAAAATGGAAAAGAAGAGGGAAAGGTCTTTGAGAATACCTTTTGCTGTTTCAGTGAATTGACAGGATTTCAACAAAATTTTATGCACAAAATTAGTTCTTTTGAATGACAACTTTTCATAAATGTTTGTGCAATGAATTCTTCTTAAGAGAAAAACTGTTTTGAAAGGACAATGAAAGGTTTAATTTTGGGTTGACTGTCCTACTCACAGGTTGAAATGCCCAGGAGTTGGGAGTAGCTATTTTAGAGGATAATGAGAAGAAAAAGAACAATTAGCTCATCTGGCATGGTTGGAAATGGCTTTATTTTTTAATTCACATTTTTCAGTTCAGCCGATGGAATGAAAATTCTCTTCTCACCCAGGACAATGTGACACTGTAAGACTGTGACTGTCCAGGTCTGTGAGGGTATATTGTCCTGCCTCCCTTCTTCAGCCCTTTTTGGATATGAAGGGCATTTGTGTTGGGTGCGTGTGTGTACGTGTGTGGTAGGAGCAGCGCATGGAGGGTCCTGACATCCCAAAAACTTTCTCCTTTGGCTTTTTGGCAATGTCTCTTCCTCCCCTGCAAAGCACAGGGCACCTCATCCATTGCAGAGCTGCAAGGGGTGCAGGGGAATTTCTGAGCAAGGCTGTGCTGCAGGGCTTTCATCAAACGCAGGGGTAACAGACAGTGGGATCTGAGGGGCCAGAGCTTGCGCCCTGCTGACCAACTGATGGGCGAAAAGGTGCCAAAACCTCTGCTACTGCTAAAGGGAATGCCGTGCCTCACTGCTGAGGTGTTGAGGGCTCTTCTCCCATCTGCTCGCTGCTCTGGGTGTGCCCACTGGAGGCCAGTCCTCATCCATCAAAATGGGAGCACGGTTAGCATTAGGTGGATCGGGCTTGATTCCCAGATGCAGCGCTGGGCACTGGGACGCCACCGGCAAGTTGCCACGCTGGGAAGGAAGGAGGCTGCGTAGGGCTGAGCAGGGATCCCCTGCTGAGCTGAGACAGGGAGGCTCGCTTCCCTGAAAACCTGAAACTTGTTTGTGTTTTTGCTTAAGATCTGGCACCACGCTGTGGCAGTTTTGGATCTCTGCGAGGAACGAGAGTAGTGCTACAGACGCTTTGCAGTGTGTAGTCAATGGAATTTATTCACTGGGTACTGGCATTTGTGTGGCTCCTGAATGCTACTAACAGCGTTTAGCAAAGGTGACAATTGAGTTTCCCTCCTGCCTTTATTCAGGATCCCAGGAAGAAGTGCTGCCGTTGTGCCAGAACCTAGAAACACATACCCTTTCCAGACGTTTTTGTGGAGGATTTCCTCTGGTATTTTACATTTGAGACCAGCCTCTCTGCTTTCTCCTGCTGCTACAGACGTGCTGGAAATCTTGTTATGCTCTTAGAAAATGCGCCCTTCGCCCTGTGCGGCGAAGGCTGTACTCATCAGATTGGTTTATTTGTTCTTTATACACAGCTCCTGTTCCTCCTCCTCTGACCTATCCTTCTCCCTTGTTCCTAGGCAGTACATGGTGCTGGTGCCCTTTCTGATACACTCGGATTCTCATGAGAAAGTCTGCATTCAGCTGTCCCACCTGAATGAGTCTGTGACTCTGAGTGCCACACTCGACTATCTCTGGGAGAACAGGAGCTTGATTGATGATGTGGTGTCAGAAAAAGACGTGTTCACCTGCATCCCTTTCTCTGTGAGTATCTCATCCTTGTGGGATGATCCTTTGTGCCAGGGATAAAATATGAAGACACTGAGAAGTAATGACCAGAGTGACACTCTGTAGATGTTCACTTACCCCTTGGCTAAAGTTGTGTTCATGTCCATCCTCAACACCCTCTTACTGCTGAGATCTCCGTACCATGCTAAATGACTGTGAGATGCTGAATCCTAGAAAGCCACCCTCTTTCTAGGGCAGGAGAATAAAGTGGCCGTTTCCTGATGGCTGTTTGGTGAAAAGGTTTTCCACATCATCCTTCAACATCCACAGTTTGTCACTTGAGTGCCTTCAAATTGTGGTAGAGCTTTTGGACCTCAGATACTTTTCCCCTGGTGTATACTGAATTAATGTAAGAGCATAGAGCTGTGATTGCCTGTATCTGAAAAAAACAGCAAAGCAGGAAATTTATAATCTAATGTAATTGATAGCTCCAGGGACTATAACAAATTGCTGGCAACTAGGAAAGCTGATCATGTAGCTCAGAGCCTATGTCTTTGGCCTGAAGGCTGAAGAACTGGTCTTCAGGACACCAAAAAGGTTGGCATTTTTGTCTTGGTTTGTCAGATGTAGGCTGAAGACTGACTTTGTCACTTGTGAGAGAGAGGTAAAGATGTCTGGCATGTCTGGCTTGGAAAAGGAAATGTTCTGCAAAGACTAGGGACATTATCTGAAAGAGAAGAAGGGCTATTCCATTCCCTTTGTGAATGTCAAAAGGAAAAGGATGGAAAGGTTTGGTCAGGGCAGTAAGAATTTTTAAAAATTGGGTGGTAGAGCTGGGAGTTGCTTTGCTGCTCAATACTTGCACAATTACTGCATGGCAGGAGGAATGGATAGGAATATGGGACAAATATCGATCAATCTCTTGCTCCTGATTATCGTTCCTCTCACCTCTGTGTTGTGTACATCAGGATTCTATTAGATCCTATTAGGTCTCTTATTTCATGAAGGCTAGTTCAGTTCAGGAAGCCTTTAGAGGTGGTCTGTTACATAGTTTCCTTGTTACTTTCCAGCTGCCAAAATCAAGGCTCCCGTTACCAGCCACGTTTCTCAGTGTGACGGTGAAGGGGGCCACGCTGCAGTTCAGCAGCCGCAAATTAGTGACGGTCCAGAACTCTGAGAGCTTGGTCTTTGTCCAGACAGACAAACCCATCTACAAGCCCGGACAGACAGGTACCAGGAAAGGGGTGGAGATTTGCATTTGAAACAAACATTTGTACTAAAACTCTTGTATCGTGCTGGCCAGATGTCAGTTGCTTTCAGTGCGGGTCAGAACTGCAACCTCATGGCTGAGGCTTATGTTTTATGTCTCCATCTAGGGAAAATTTGGGGAATCTTAAGGTGCATGCACGTACCTGGGGCACCTGCACACTCTCCCTCCCTCACTGTGGACTCTGTTGTTGTGGTCCATGCAGTTAGGGGGTCTGCATTAAAATCAGAGAAGGACTGGATATTTATCCTATAGAGAACAGGGCCAAAACTCAGACTAAGTAATGAAATTGCTTTCAAAGCAGCAGCTGATTTTGCTCAATGAAGACAGAAAGAATTATGTAAGCTATTTATTTCTTCTGGGCCACTGATCTCCTAAATTTGGCCTGGATAAAAACAAATGTCCTAAAAGACGTACTGAATTCTCTCTCCATCCAGAGCCAACACAAACTTGCAGCCAAGTGCTGAAGTAATTTGTTTGCATTCATCCTTCCTAGGAAGTCAGTCTAGTTATGACAAAATGAGAAGACCCATGTGAATTCTGTCATAAAAATGCCTCATTGCAAAGTAGATAAAGGCAACTTAAATTTAACTTTGGTCCCGATTAATGAGATTCTGATGCCCATGATCTGTAAGATGTTCCCACTGCCATGGATTTGCTCTTAACATCCTCTTATTCATGTACCCATAGTAGACAGGTAACCTTCTAGCATGACCTAGCATTCTAGTAAATGGAATTTCCTTGGAAGAGAACAGCCCTGTTGTCTGTTATACCATTTGTTTTTGCAACTGATTTTTCTGGTTGCTGGCTGCACTGTGGAACCTCACTGTCTTTCCCCACCAGTCCTGTTCAGAATTGTTTCTCTGGATGAAGAGTTCCGACCCGTGAATGAAATGGTAAGCATGATACTTGTTTTTCTACTTATTTGGCCTTAATTCAAATGTGGGGAAAAGGAGGAAAAATAGTCTCTGTTGGGGAGAGCTCTCAGTACACTGAGATAACTGTGAAAATTTTGGGTCACCGCAGATCTTTTTAACAGGATCTGTTGTCAATTTCGGCACAAGGCTGCCTTCTGCATTTTTGGAAAGGTTTGACAAACTGCAAATGGGCAGTGCTGGTGTAAACAGTGAGCAATCTGCCATTCCCACAGTGTACACCTGTTCTTACTGGTACTGCAGATCATCCAGAGTTAGTAATTAGTCATTTCGGTTGTCTTTTGTGCCTGAGACAAAGGATTGCCCCCCCTCCTCTCCATACCAGGAACTTTTTTCCTTACCCCATCGGATGATTAGCTTTTACCCTGAAATGTGATCATAACCCTTGTCATTTGACTGTGTTGCTTGCACGCTGTCTAAACATGCTGCTTCCTTTCTTCTTTTTCTAGATTCCACTGGTGTATATGGAGGTATGTACAAACATTTAATTCACATTCATATCTATTACACCTCAGCCTGGGCAGAATAAACAGTTGCCTCAAGATGACTCTTGTTTATTTTATTTAAGCCAGTCCATTACATTAATTCAACTATACAGAATTTTAACTCATGTGGTAGCTGCCATGTACCTGGGCCCAGGTTACAGCTCCTCTGTCATCTTGCTATGGACTCCCCCCAGAACACTGCTAGTGCCCTTTACTCCTGGCCTGCAGCCTCCTGAAACACAGGGGCTGGCCCTCCCCTCACTGCTTTTCCTAGACCTCATTGCAGACTCCCAGTGTTCTCACAATCTCCTTGTGATCCCATTATCTGTAGGACCCAAAGAAAAATCGTCTGTACCAGTGGACAAACGTAGAGTTAGAGATGGGATTTGTACAGCTGTTCTTCAACCTCACCTCTGAACCTATCCAAGGGACCTACACAGTGGTGGCACAGAAGGCCTCTGGGAAGACAATTCAGCATTCTTTCTCTGTGGAGGAGTATGGTAACTGTCACTGCAGTTTCAAGTTCCTAATCGCTAGTCCCATGGGGCATGAAATCTTAATTGGACAGCATTGCAGATCTGACCAGGATGTCCAGCATGGCTGGAAAATTGTTTCTGTGTCCTTTCCCTCCCAAGAATCATCTCTTTAGGACGAGAAGACTGAAAGACTTGAGCGACCTATTTCCAATCCTCCCTAAACCCCAGACCATGCAGTGCAGCTCTTCTGAATGCCCACATCAGCAAGGCTCCTATCAGGAGGAGCAAAGTGCTTGGATCAATCTGTGCTGGCAGCCTCACCTCTTTTCAGAGGTGCTTTTAGGCCACAGTCTCATCTCCATTTGGCTACATACCTGTCAATTGTCACGCCATAAGTCTGGGTCTAGGCTGAGGCTGTCTAGGCTGTAAATTAAGATCTTGCCTTTTCTCCCCCACAAGCTAAGCCCGTAGCTTGTGTGAGGCCTGGGTGTCTTAACCTCCCTTTGGTGCTCTCGCCTCTATGCCAGTTCCATCTGCTTGGCTAGAAAGATGGTATCCCAGTACACAACTGCACATGGTCACAACCAGCATAGCTTCCCACCCCAGCAAGCCAGCTGCAGCCCTTCTGACATGGTCTGACGTGATCCGGCTCATGCAGCAGAGGTGTCCTGGAAGATGAGTCTCGAACTTCTTTGACCTCTTCCAATTGCAAGACTGGGCTCTGTCCTGTGCCCTGAATCCCTCCTAGTTCTCCCAAGACAGTCACCGTCCACTTCTCCTCCTGCTACTGGGTTTGGATGGGATGTCACCCTGTGCTGTGTCACTGGAGAAGCCAGGGTATCCTCCTGTTTTGAACATCAATGAGATCTACATGCTTTGGAAATGCAGAGACCAGGCTGCAGGCCCAGCTCTGTATATTTGTGGGAAACTTCCACTGATTTATCTCTCTATTTTACTGTATCCTACTGCTGTGGGACTGATAACCCGTGTGTTACCTATGTGTAATAATCTTGTCCTCTTACCTGGCACAATGCTTGGCTGAGGGGTTTTCAGTGACTCCGGTGGGATGTGCAGGTGACAGAAGCCTGTAAAATCTGACCATTTAGATGTAAAAGGTTTTTAGGTAATCTGTGTTTTCCTTTGGTTCTGCTGCAGTGCTGCCAAAATTCGAAGTGACAGTGAAAATGCCCAAGGTGATCAGCATTCTTGATGAGGAGCTGAAGGTGACAGTTTGTGGACTGTGAGTGCCATTCTTTCAAGTTCTGCTTGGTTTCAGTGTTTTCTTCAGTTGCTGGTCAAAGTTCAGTTGGGAGACTCAGAGATGAGACTTCATTATATTTCTCAATCCTTTTGGGGTCCCAGGACCAAACAGACTATATCTACTATTAGACAAAAAGCAACAGTTACTGTCTGATGCACTTTGTATGTAACACATAGAAACGTATTTTTGATCTGTTTTTTTGGGAGATTGTTTCTTGCATATTTTTTGAGCCGTTGAGGATTTCACACCAGCTGCAGTGTTACGGAAGAGGTCTTTAGTTTAGTTTACTCAGGAATGATGTTTTAACTGTGTCTTCTGCTTGTTATTGTGGAGAGGAAGCCCTAAGGGATGCAGCTGCCCTCTTTCCTTTGGGCCACCTGATTGGATTCCACCTTGCAATGTTCCATACACCCTGTAGGGAGAGCTATGGCTTGGGCTGAAGAGTGAGAGTAAAGACCCGGTGCTCATGCGTATACAGACCAGTTCCATCAGAATTGGGTGATGGGGTAGATGCTTGCAACATGTTCTCCAGGATGAGGGGGATTCAACAAAATCATTATTAGCGTATGGTACCAGATTCCTTTCTGCTTTTTACTTCCTATGATGACCCTGTGTATCCTGGAGGCAGCTCTAGGAAAGAATCCTGGCATCAAGCATGGATGAGCCTTTAATTTTTCTACATCCCCCTTTCATTCCTAATGTCTCTGTTTTCCTTTCAATCCTGCCTGCTGGTAGATACACGTTTGGGAAGCCTGTTCCTGGCCTCGTGAACTTCCGTGTCTGCCGGAAGTATGAGCATGCAGCCGTGTCCTGCTATGGCGAAGAGGCTAGAGCAGTGTGTGAGGAGTTCTCTGGACAGGTCAGTCATGATTACTCTGGGGGGTAGAGTGCTAGGAGAAAGTGTGGTTTATTGAGCATGCCTTGTAGGCACAGGCTTGCTCTGAGTATGTACAAACACACTGTAGAAGTGTGGTGAGGCACTGGCACAGGTTGCCCAGAGAAGCTGCGGATGCCTCCTCCCTGGAAGTGTTCGAGGCCAGGCTGGATGGGGCTTTGAGTGACCTGGTCTGTTGGGAGGTGGCCCTTCCTATGGCAGGGGAATTGGAACTTTGATGGCCTTTAAGACCTATTCCAACCTAAACCATTCTGTGATTCTATGATTCTGTGAAAATCCATGTATTTTAAGGAAGGCTGAAGAATGGGAGAAGATTGGGTGCAAGGTGAAATGTGAAAGGTAAAAATAGGAAGGTCTGTGCAGTAAGAGCAATGTGTGTAAAAGCCAGAATCTGAGGGAGAATGACGAGATGAAAGAAATAACAGAAAGGTCAGATGGAGTGTAGAGAGTATAAGAGCAAAGTGAGATAGAAAAGCCATGAGCAATGAGAACAGAGTTGGAGTTGGCTTACACTGGAGACAGTGTATGGGGTCAGAAGCTCGTGTTAGAGGAAGGAAAGGAGCAGAAACCAGGGGAAAGGCTGAAACATTTTGAGCAAGAAGGAAAGAAATACATATTTAGCAGCAGTGATTAAGACAGAAAAAAAAATCACTTTTTTCACCTTTTGGACTGGCAGGAGTAAAACTGAAAGGTGTTTGGAGCACAGACAGGTGCAACAGTACTGGCTTAATTGGAGAGAAGTTGGAGTAATGGCAGTTGTGGAAATATTCCAGGAGAAGAAAGCAAACAGAAGATGTTCTCATGGTCCCTGGGCTCTGCTACAGCATGATGTCCACAGCTGCCTCTGCCACTGCTGTTGTTATCCATGTCAAAAGAAAATATAAACACTGCGGTGCTAACCTCTGTTCCAGGCATCTCTTCTGTGGAGACTTGCATCGTACATGAATTTGCTGAAGAGAGGTGGCAAGCTTTGGAAATACTTTTCCAGCTGTCATCTGCTTTCAACAAATACACAGGCTTTGGTTTGTGTATCACTCATATGGCTTACACATTTTAAGTAAGCAGTTTTATTTTCTAACATACCCGATGCCTGACAAACATTTCTTGTGTGGCATACATTGACTAATTCCCTATGCACTTGTACCAAGTGTTGGCAGCTTCAAACTTCACAAGCATACACAAAAATCATCTAGTTTGCAAGCTTTTCACTCTAATGTTGCTGTAAGTATCTCAGTGTGCTTTTTGCTGAGTTATTGATGTCTTTTTCCAGTTTTGATAACGACAACAGAGGTAGATTATCTGTGGGGTTATGGGCTTCTATTTCTGTTCAGAGCAACGCACAGTGATGGATTCATTGAATAAGCATAGTATAAATGAGAATATAATGGTCTTGTTTGTTTTCCTCCAACAGACAGACATCTATGGCTGCATGTCTGAAGTGGTAAAGACCAAATTGTTCCAGCTCAAGAGAAGTGGATATGAGAATAAGCTCCATGTAGAGGCCAAGATTAAAGAGGAGGATACAGGTATGAATCATCTGGATGAAAGAGCCGTGTAATGAGCCCAGGAGAGACCAGCAGAGAAGCCTGCCCAGGCCCCTTTATCTGAGGGATAAAAACAGACTCTTGCTCTTCTGGAAACTTAGAGGTTTCCTGCCTCTAGTCCAGGACCACCAACAAAATAGTTTGTCCAGCAAAGGAGGGTTGTGCTAGAGTAAAAGGAATTCTGGTCAGGCAGAGGCAAGTTAGTTCTTCATTCTTCTTTCTGCAGGAGTGGAGTTGACTGGAACCAGCTTCTCTGAGATCACAACCACCATTAGCAGAATCGTGTTTGCGCTTTCAGATACCTACTACAAGCGAGGAGTCCCCTTCTTTGGGCAGGTAGGGAAACCATGAGAATGGAATGCCAGGAGTGCCAATCAATGATGCTACTGAGCCTTCTGGTCAGATGTATGCCCCAACTCTGCAAGGATGCTGGACCTCAGTGCTGCTAATCCCTGTGGGTCTCCTTTCCTCTGAAGGCTCTCAAACTGGAGAACAGCAGCTGAGAGCCCAGCCCTCATTCTGCCCTTGTGCTTCTGCCTCTCCAGTCCAATAAAATTGTGCTTCTACAGTCGTCTGTTTAACTGGAGGCCTCAGGGGTGTGAGTGCATGTCATTCTCCCCATCCACTCCTCTGGCCCGGAGGAGGAGATAAGAAAGAGGCAAAGAAAAAGTATTCAGAAGGTTTGCAGCTGTCTCTGAAAGAGATGTGTGTAAAGGGCTGTTGAGGCTTCCTTGTCTGACATGGACCCAACATCTTTACCTTGGTGTTCTACCAGTCTGTTCAGGTGACAGCCATTCCTCTCCTTCTATACTGCACTGGTTTTCCTCCTCCAGGTGAAACTTCTGGATGGTTCTAATGCTCCAATCGCCAATGAAACTGTGAGAATTTCTCTTCAAGGAGGACAGGAAGAAAACTATACAACAAATGAAGAGGGCATGGCAGAGTTTGCCCTAAACACTTCCACGTTGGCCTTTGAAAATGTTGGAATTAGGGTAAGTCCTTTGGACAGAGAAGGTAATGAAGCCCCCCACAGGGCTGGAAGGGAAGCTTAAAGTTTCTACTCTATATGCAAAAGCAGTTAGATTATTGTTCCTTGTTTCTTGTGTGAACCTTGACACCAGTTTGGTGGAAATAGTCGTACAGCAAACTGAGGTTCCAGGTCACAATTGCACTTATCTTGTAAATGTTTGATTTCTGCTTGGCAATTGCAATATAGGGTTAGAAGAAACATCAAGATATCCTATTAGTCCATTCTGCTCCAAGGGATCACAGGCTCTGCCTAGTCAAGGGCGGGTCTATCTTCCATCTGCATTTTTCAGAGTTCAATTTAGCATTTCAACTTTCTAAGTACAGCTCCTGGTTTTTTTGTTTGTTTTGTTTTGTGGGGGTTTTTTTTTGTTTTGGTTTGGTTTTTCTGTTTGTTTGGTTTGGTTTGGTTTGGTTTGGTTTTGGTTTTATGTGTAAAAAATTTTTCTGTTTTTCTGCTGTAAATAGAGTATGAACCATTCACATAAATTCTCTCCCAGTTGTGGAATTTGTTTGTCTAGGACAAACAGGTGCGGCTGAGCACCTTTTAGTTAATGGGAAATGCAATTCGTTGTGTAATATGCATATTTCATAATATCACATCCTGGACTAGGAGAGAATATTTGTGTCTAGAATTACATTTGTTCTTCTCCCTACAATTCCCTTGTCACAGACTAAAATCATAAAAAATTTTCCAGAAGTTACTACTAGATGCTTGAGGTTTCCAGATTTTTGCAGGATAAAGAAAAGGCAAGAATTCCCAAATATAATGAGAAAAATAAAGAAAAAAGGGCACGTGAGGCACATCAAGTGCTGAAATAGGGCCCTTCTAAATGTGAAGTATCTTCCCCTTGCTCTCGTTTTTAAGAGGACCTGGACTCTCTCAGCTCCTAAACTTTGATTTAGGTTTTGAATTATTGAGTGGAGATTGTCCTCCTTTTCTATAGCATCTGTAGCTTGATCTTGGCACTGGTAATGTCTGAACTGAACAGCAGTATCCCTTCTTCAGTGCCAATGATATGGAAAGAAATGAAAATTGGCTTTTCTTTCCTTTAGACTAAATAGAATATTAGAGAGGGCAAGGCATTAGTGTAAAAGGCCCTTAAAGTGACCCTGATGGTAAACAAAAATCTGATATGATTCAGCTTGTTTGACAGAAACTCCAGCTTCTCTGGGAGTGAGATCATTCCCAATGATTTGCTAAAGATACCACCATCCAGTCTTGCATTTTCCAAACTCATGTGTTGGGGTTTTTTTTCTATTTTGTAGACTTCCTTGTTACTTCAGTTCCAAAAAAATACTAAAACTTTAATATTAGGCCAGGAATTTTTGTCTCCAGTTTGGCCACCTGTGTTTGAGGATCTATGTATGTATTTTCTCCTTTTCCAGGCGGTTCATAAAACAAACTTCTTCTGCTATGAACGTTCCTGGGTTGTTCCATATTATGGAGAAAGTTATCTCCAACTAAAGCGCTTTTACTCTCCCAGTAATAGCTTCCTCAAAATTGAGCCCAAGTCCAAGCCACTAAGCTGTGGCTCCTCCACAGAGATCCGAGTACATTATATCCTTACTCCAGAGGCTGTAGGAGAGCAGAAGAAAATCACCTTTTACTACCTGGTAAGTTTGCACCTGACTTACAGTGAGGTAGTCACTGGCAGTTGTAGGGGAGTTGGGAATAGAAGTTGTGGTTTGTGGCAGCAGGCTTTAAACACTCTCTCGTCATCCTTCATATGTTCTTTAGAATCAAAAAGGAGGGTCTGAGTTGGGAGTAAAAAAAGTCAGGATGTCCCTGTGCCCTCTGGGCGAGCACTGGGATTGTGCTACAGGGAGGCAGAGTGCTGGGTGTGAGCAGCAGACATACAGCTCAGTAGCCAAACCTTGCAGGGTCCCCCACTTAAAGGTTTGGCTAATGCAAAACTTCAATCACAACAAAGTTTCTCCTTCCATTCAGGTGATGGCCAAGGGAAACATTAAGCGAGGAGGCACTCACATTCTGGATTTGGACCAGGAAAGTGGTGAGTTCCTCTCCCCTACCAAATTGTTACTCTTATGGGGGGCTAGGCAGCTGTGGCAGACATACACGCTGCGTCCATGTAAATGCAGGGATCGACATCTGCATGTCCTCTAAGATCTGGGAAGAGTTTGACTTTTATTTTCTCTGCCTTTAGGCTTTTCACAGATTTGCTCTAATCCCCTGTGCCGCTATCTTTCTCCTGACACAGCATTTTCTGGAGCTTCAGTACTCCTTGGAGATACATCTGATGGTCTGTTTTTAGAAGCTGAAGCAAAATTCAGCATACTTATGCACTGGAAAACAGGCCTTTTCAGTCAGACAGGGAGGCTTACACATCTCTGAGCATCAGTTCATCCCACTTGAATGCCTGGAATTTCATAATGTCTAGGATAAAGTTCAGCATAAAGTCAAACCTAGAATTTTGGCTGCTCCAAGAGAAAGTTTTTTGTGCCTTAACTTTTTGCCATTGTTTTGTTTGCTAGACAGTGGTGTCTTCTCACTACAGCTGTCTGTACAATCTGATATTGCTCCGGTGGCCCAAGTGCTTGTCTACACCACGGTCCCCAGCAAGGAGGTGATTGCTGATTCAGCCAAGTTCTACACAGAATTATGTTTCAACAATAAGGTAAGTGTCCACTTCCTGAGGGAGCAGCCACCAGACTGCAGTGTGGTCAAGCTCTTGTTCAGTTTTAGCCTGGTTGAGCTAATTTCTTTAGATGCACTAACACTGGACAAGCAATGAATCAATTGTTGTAGGTAGCTTCACTGCTTACTGGTTTGTGCTAGCCTGGAGGAGATAAGCTGATGGAAGAAATGTGCTAGCAGGGGCTACACTGATAAAATCCCCTTTAGCAGCTAGTCAAAGCTGCTGATTGATCCTACAGATGGTCCTGGCTAAGAAAAAGAGAGCAACCTGAAAAATTCCCGTCAGGACTTAAGGATACCAGATAGGACTGTGCTGAAGACAGTCCATTGTCCTTCTAAAATCACAGCTGAATGAGTTCTTGAGACCTGTGTCACTGTAGGAGCTTGGTCACCTGAATTTTTTTCATATATTAGATGCCATATTATGCAGTGCATGAAGGTCTGGGTGCAAGCCAAGTGTCAAATGATTTACATTAGTAGATACTGCTTTCCTCTCTGAAAGCATGTTGACTCCAAAGATGCTGTCAGGCTGCATAGGACAGACTTAGGGCTATCTCTATGCTAGACAGTTTTCCTAGTAACAGGCTTGCTACAGTCCTCTTTTTGCCTGAAGAATATTGTTTTTGCAGTCTCAAGAGCCCACCCTGGAAGAGGTGGAAGGTGTCAGCAGAAGGCATGCCATATTCTAGTTGGGACATGAAGGAGACTGGCAGCTGGCGCTGCTTTGTCAGGCAGCACATTGAGGATGCTTTGAGCACTGCATGCTCGGGGGGATTTGTAGTGCTGAGGAGAGAGAGGATTTATGCAGGGCAGCTGTCTTATTATCAAATCATGTGAGATGGTAGTGACAACTTTTGCTAGCAAGAGCTTCCAGGGCAGAGGTAGGCAGGGGGTAGTTAGAGTTGTGAGTTAGGTTTTGGAGAAGGCACAGAAGTCTGGAAGGCCTAGCCAGCAGGTGAGCTCTTCAGAATCATTACCACTCAACAGACTACTGCAATATTTCTCCAGGGCATCACTGCTTGTCATGTTACCAAAGAATCTGCTAAGCAAGATCTTTGCAAGCTGGTTTTCTCTCCACATACAGTTTCTGGGTGCAGTAAAGTGACTGCTCCTGGTTCAAGGACATGCTCCACTGGCTGATCACATCTAGCCCCTATGTGGGATTGCCTCATCGCATTCACAATGAACATAAAACCCGAAACCACCTTAGAAGTTTTATGAGCAATTGTGATGCCTGAAGTTGCCATGAACTCTTGGTGATGATTCCCCTGGCACTGCTGGAAGGGAACAGTAGCACAGATGAAGTATAGAGGGAGGTGTGCATGCATATGGGGGCCTTGTAAAGTTAGAACTGAATGCACTCAGCTGGAAGAAAAAGTCGTGTGAGAATTGGGCATCTGTGACGTAGCTTTTCCTGTGGTTACAGGTGGACTTAAGCTTCTCCCCTTCAGAAGGCCTGCCTTCCTCAGGTGCTCACTTGCAGTTCCAAGCCTCCCCGAACTCCCTCTGTGCTGTGCGTGCTGTGGACAAGAGTGTTCTCCTCATGAAGCCAGAAGCTGACCTGTCACCCACCTCTGTAAGTTCTTGGTCTGTGGAACAAGTTGGAGCCTGGTCAGAGCAAGCTCAGCCCATTGCTGGAGTGGAGACAGGGGACAGTTCCTCTTGTCGGAGCTGACACAGGGAAGCTCCCCTGTGCTGCTTCTCATCTTCCTCCAGTGGGCAAAAAGATGAGAACCGGGCAGAGGTTGTTTCTTAGGGGGTTTGTGTGATTTTAGGGATGGGAATTAGAAAGCTCTTTTAAGGGACCTGCTTGTCTTGGCCAGAGCCAAACACTGTTGTGTGTTTGATGATAATTTTTCAGTTATTCTCCTCATCCATGGATTAATTTTTTTGTGGTAGCATCTGAAAGCATCAAAGAGTTTATTTGTCTTTTGCCAAGCAGAAAATGACAATCCCTGAGTAGCGACAAAGTGTTACAGATGGTTTGGCCAATGTAATCTTTTACATATTTGAGCCATAATAGCCAGAGTAACACACAGAGCATAAAAAAAGGGGTAGTATCTCCGAATTTGGATCCCTTTTTTGATTCCCAAACTCTTACTGCTCCCAGCACAGGGAGGACCATGGCAATGTGAATGTATGTGCTGGTGATGTGACTGTTACGGTGCTCTCATCCAGCTCCCTCAGTTGTGCTTCGTGACAATGAACACTAAAATGCCAAATACTCTGTCTCTTTCTTCCAAGGTGTATGACTTACTTCCGGTGAAGGAATTCCATGGCTATATCTATGGTTCAAACGTACCCTTGGAGGAGCCCATGTGGAATTGTATGACCGTGGAGCCAATAGTTCGGGATGGGATCACTTACGTCCCAGTAATGGGGGTGAATGAAGAGGACACTTACAGCATCCTAAAGGTATAGCCCCCTGGCATGGTTAGGGAGTGGGGTGGGAGAATGATTGAGAATGCTTAAGCCTTCTGTGGCATCATGCAACTTAACAAGGGAAGGGTTTGTGCATCTGAATGATCTGACACTTCTTTCTATCCAGAGGCACATTCAGTGAGGGTCATAAGCTTTACTCGTCTTGCCAGATATGCTTCTCACTTGGTAGGAAAGAGATCAGTCTCAAAGTTCTCTTACAGGAAAAGCTTTGAGGCTGACTTGAAGTGAGGTTCTAATTGGAAGTAAATGATCCCATGCCATTATAGTTACCTTGAATAAATCAGTATGTCCTTGAGCTGTATTGCAGCCCCAGACATTTCATTCCAGAGAGAAAACTGGATATCTACTTCCTGGCTAATCCTGACCCCTAGGCTGAAATTGGACTGAAACCAGTGTCCTAGAAACAGATGGGATATATCCTTTTGTCTCTCTGAGCCACTCAGGCACTCACACCCAAGGATCAGGGGATCATCTCAAGGTCCAATCCACACACAGTAACAACTTTTCCATTTTGAGGCAGTAGAATGCGAGTCAGATCTGCTGTGTAAACCTCAACAGGATTCAGTAATAGAAAAACATGTTTGGTTTCTCTCCCATAGGAAATGGGTTTAAAAGTCTTCACAAACACCAACGTGAGGAAACCTTGGTTTTGCAGCCCTAGTAATCCCATGTATCTCGGCCGTCCAGCAGCTGGCATGGGAGCACCTGCAGCCATGTCTTCACCACCCGTGTATGCAATGAGGACGAGTGGTAAAGGAACTCGGTTTTGTTATCACTTCTGCTCTGAACAGAGATCCTGTTTGTATTTTGGAGTGAAAACTTAATCAAGAGCTGGGGTTGTGAATTGAAACCTTGCAAGTAGTACTGAGCTGATGAGTTTGCAGGTTTCAGCTTCTGAATGGGTTGTGTGGGTCTACAGACAAGCTTTGGTAACTCCACATTAGAAATCAGCAGAACCAGACCGTGTTCAAAGACTGACAGAGCAGAGGATATTATTCTGCTGATAAATTCTCTGTTCGTTAGGTTTTCACTGTAGACTTCTAGATTATCACTTACAGAGTCTCCAATACCATTTTCAAGCTGTTCTCATCGACTCAGCCAGCTTTATGTATGGTCAAAACCATGAAGTGGGTGACAAATTTTTCAGTGATGAATTGGTAGACTTTGGGAGCTTAGCATGGTAAGACATGTATGGTAGAAGTTCAGTCTGAAATGGACCCATCCTGTGATCCTATTTTTAAGGGCTATCTCAACTCTTACACTGTAACTGGGCAACAGAATTGGCCTTGTCATCCTTCAGTCTCGTATTAAGGAAAATATCTTAGAAATTGTAAGTTATTTTAGCTGGATAGCTGATTCAGAGAGTTCTCCCTTGGCACTAGAACCTGTGCTTTTGTACGTGTCCAGTTTAAAAACAATTTCAACTTCTGACAGAAGTTGCTAAGATGCAGGATAGGTGCCTTTTAATTATTTTAAACGGAAATAATCAGCAGTAAGAAGACTGAAATACCACAGTAGACAAACACAAGCTAGCCACCTGCCACTTTTGCCAGGAGAAATGTGATATAGCTCTGATAGCATCTTTCACCTGTCCCTGAGACCTTCTCAGGCTCTGGAGATGCCTCTTGCACAGTTAGTATGAATACTTGTTAGCTACTCAATTGTTATCCACATTCAATTAGCCAAAGTAAAGACGATGAAAATTAGAATTTCCTTAAGAAATTTTCTTCTTTTTCTGCTTGGATGCATTTCTCTGTTTATGAAAGCCAAGCAAACCAAGTCCCACCCACCCCGTCTTTGTTTTCCAGTTATTGAAAAGTAAAGGAAAACAAAATGTTTAACAAATTTAATCTCAAACACAGAATATTTTATTTGGAATAATTTTTGTATGTGAAAACTTTGTTTTAGTCAAAATGGCTTCCCATATTGCAGCTGCATGTTTTTACTTTGAGCATTTTCAGCCTAGTTCTTGAGGAGGCCATAGCTTTGACAGGGAGGTGGCACTCTGAGTCACAATGACCCTACAAAAACACTTCAACAGAGGGATGTTCCATTGCTAGCTAGCCTGATTAGGATGGAGAAGAACATCACATCAAGGCTGTACCTGAAAGAGAAAAGGGTGCTTGCATAGAAGGTCCATTTAGGTTTTTGCTCTAAATCCTTTATTTTTAAGCTTGTAAAGTGCTGCCATCCAAACTTTGGAGACCAGCAGAAAATAATGGAAGGCTAGCTCTCCTTGCTGATAAGCCGTGGCCCTGAAACTCCACTGCTGTTGCTAACATAGCTCACTACAACCTCTGCTTCTGATTGCCACATAAATTGACACTTTATCTGACTGGAGCGTGATGCTGATATAGGTCTTGCTTGTTTGGAATTATCAATAGTTGATTTCTTTTTCATCTTGCCGCATTCAGGTGTTCTGGCAGACACATTTTCTGAGCAGTTAAGCACTCCTGAAGAGGTGACAGAGACAGTCCGAAAGTATTTCCCAGAAACCTGGATTTGGAGTTTAGTACCTATAAGGTGAGTACCTTGGGCTAGTTCATTCCTTTTTAATAAAACTGGGTTTATAAGGTGAAAACATGACTCCCAAAGTGTTTGTCCTTCATTGTTTGCAGAGATCACTTGGTAATCCTCTGAGATGCAATTACTTTCAGCCATAGTTAGGTTTGTCCAAAGAATGGACTGGAAAAAGACATAGTGTGGTCCTACAGTAGCAAATGTACTGTACTCCATCATTCACACAGCAAATACTGTTCAGTAGGCCAAAAGGGGTACAGCTAGTCACCAAAATGCTGTAAAACTCATCTGTTTTTGCTATCTGTGCTTTACCAGCCCTGAGGGAAAAGCTGATCTAGAAGTGACCATCCCTGACACCATCACCGAGTGGAAAGCCAATGCATTCTGTACTTCAGCAGACACGGGCTTTGGCCTGTCCCCGACAGTGTCCCTCAGAGCCTTCCAGCCCTTCTTTGTCGAGCTCACCATGCCCTACTCTGTAGTGCGTGGGGAGTCCTTCACGCTGAAAGCCACCGTTTTCAACTACCTGCCCGCCTGCATCAGGGTAAGGGAGGTTTACATTATTCTCTGTAGCTGTGTACCTTCTTGTGCAGCTTTGCCTTCACCTAGCTTTCTTACCTTGTCTCTCAGTAGCCCTAGACCCCTTGCCCCTGACATTTTATGCTATTTCTCCTATATACTCCAAATGCAGAACCCACAACTCCAGTTCCCTTCTCCTTTGCTACTGAAGAAACAGCAATTGCCATGGCTTCCTAGCTCCCTGTCTCTCGTGATCACCCTTTCTTAATTGCACCTCTCTCTACAACTGGCAGGTCAGTGTGACTCTGGCTCCGTCTACTCATTTCCTGGCTACTCTGGTGGAAAAGGAGAAAGAATCTCATTGTCTATGTGAGAACATGAGGAAAACTGTGGCTTGGCTGGTGACTCCCGAATCTCTAGGTAAAGATCTCAGGGTGCTGAAAACTGCAGAAGGGTTTCTTTGTGCTGTTCTCCCTGTTCAGTATTGGGTGTTAGAGCAACACATTTTCTTGGGAAGCACTTCAGTTCAGTGTGTCTGATCTGGGGGGCAAAGATTGTTACCTGGGAGGCAAAGACTGGGGGATTCATAGTGTCCAACTCTGTGTCTGGCATCACATGCAATACCATTAAGCCTTACAGCCCTTGGACAGCATCTCCTGAAGCCAGAGACGTTGCTGGCCAGCAGAGATGTTCTGTTAGCTCCATTCCTCCCAGAGATTAGATGTCTTCCCCATGGGATCTTCACACTTTGTTTTCACTGTTGGTGTGGTAGCAGCTGTGGTGTGCATGCAGGACAGCAGTGTGCTGAACAGCAGTGGGGCTGGTCACACTCAGTACTGAAAAAGAGTGTTCTGAAAAAGGTGTTCTGAAAAAGAGTCCCCAAAACAGAGTCACCTTTAAATGACAGCACAGCTCATGTGGCTTCTGGTATAGAGAGCTTGGTTTTAGTGGGAAAGAAGCAGGGCCCAGCCATGACAGAAACCTCCATCCATGAGCCTGCAAGCTGAAACTCCTGAAAGTAGCAGTGAATCCCATTGCCTGGCTCTGCCTGGCAGGACTGACTGACCCCTGTTTCCTCCAGGGCAGGTGGAGCTCTCAGTGACCACTGAGGCCCTACAGAACCAGCAGCCCTGCGGGAACTCCATTGTGGAGGCTCCTGAGAAGGGGAAGAAGGACACGGTCATCAGACAGCTGCTGGTGGAGGTATGTGGGCTGTGGGAAGGGAGGACTGACCTTTCCTATGGGCTACAGCTGTGATACAACTGGATAGGATGCTAGATAATCTCATCTACCTCCCTTTCTTGTGAAAGATTGTACCAGATGATCTTTTGAGATCCCTTCTAAGTTGGTCTGGTCTGTGATTTTATGGGATCACTACGCAGCATGGCAATATGATGGTCTTACATCATCTTTGTACTTTGGCAGGGCTGCATGAAGACTTCAGCTTAATAATGTGCCTCGTGTCTCCTGATACAATAAACTTTCCCTGTCTTCTACTGTAACGACTCCTACTGCAATCTGTCCTTCCCTTTAGCTCCCACCTGTCACCTGCTATTTCAATACACTGTCTTTACAGCCTCTCTCCTTCTTTTGACACACCCCCAGTAAATGTGCCAGTCAGCACATGCTGCCTCTCAGCTAATTGAGTGGCCAAGCAAACTGCCTCTTAAGCTGAGTGCTTTGCAGTTGTGGTTTGGTAACATAGACTGGCACCAGGATGAAGGTGAGGCATTCACAAGCACCTATGGGAATTTGATGACTGTAGAGAAATCCCCTTAAAACTCCACATGAAAACATGCTGAAATTTTACAGCTTACCCATTTCCTGTGGCAGGAAGTGTTACTGGTGTGCTGTGGAACACAAGGAAATACTATGTGGCAGTATTGGATATCCTTTATGGGAAATTGTTAGTCTATCATATACTGAGAGCGGTAATGTGGCAGTTAGGTTATATGTTCTGAGCTTTCCTTTGTATCATAAAACCCCCTAATGTTTGCCCACTATGTCATATGCTATCAGTGGTGTCACCAGATACTACAGTGTACTACATCTTCCCTTGCTATTGCTGACATGCGCTATTTTTTTCCCTGAAGCATCTGCAGCATTACAATAAATAGCTCTGCTGACTTCTCTTCAGCACAGCTCTCAGTAATGCTACAGTCCCTTTGTCACAAGGATGTTAAGTGTATCTCACTGTGTGCAGTAGTTGCAGGTCATCCATTTGGTGGTCCGGCAGTGTTTTCCTCTCCTTTTCCTGTCCTTCCTCCACATACATCACCAGTCATTTAGGATCACATTTCTTTTATTTGCTTAAATTATTTCAGAGTTCTGTATTTCAGGGAATGTTTGTGACTGCTTCTCCTTCTTCAGTTCCTACACTTTTCTTTTCACATACCCCTCTGTCCTTGTGAGGATTCCTGTCTGTATTTCCCATCTCACTGATTTCTCACTTCTCTTGTTTTCCTTCATCCCATCCAAGCCTGAAGGAATTGAGAAGGAAACAACCCAGAATTCTGTGCTCTGTGTAAAAGGTAAAGCCCACTCTTCCCACACTCTCTATTTGTTCTTGTGTGGTTTGATGGGTGGGATGTTGGAGGCCTGCTTCTATCACATTCCATGTAGTCTGACATTTTTGGGTAATCAAAACATGCCACATCAGTTGGGAATTTGAGGCGTAAGATCGAAGAAAGTCCTAAAGAATTTACCATCCTGCCTAAGCATCAGGGTATGAGCTAGGACAGATTTAGCATGAATGTTTGTATCCCTGCTCACTTGAGTGCTGGCCCTGGAGTTAAAAGTGCTCTTGTTTCCTTGCACACTCAGGAGAAAGCAGTAGACACATCTGCAGTGCCTAAAAGTGCCTGGGAGTGATTTCATGCAGAGATTGTGTTACAGCCAGGGAAATATGAAGTAACTGAAATCAGGGCATTTCTAATAGGAAGAGTTCCTGTTGTTTCACTGAGGCCTCCTCCCCTTCCATTAGCCATTTCTTGGAACTGCATTGAAGCAGTCTTGTTTCTTTCTCAGGAGTGCCTGTGAAAGAGGAGTTTTCTCTGTTGCTACCTGAAAATGTCGTACAAGATTCAGGCAGAGCATATTTCTCAGTGCTGGGTGAGTTAACAGCCTGACAGAAGAGCCATGTGCTGTTTCTGACTCTTTGTGTTGACCTACCTCACAGCTTTTTCTCCTGGTTTCCAGCATAGCTCATTCTTGTCTTTAATCTCTTCTGTCTTGTGCACTTTCCCTTCTGTTTGTGCTATTCCTTTTCCCTTTCTGCATGCCTTTTTTCTCAGTCTTCTCACAGTGCCCTAACCTTTCTCTCATTTCCCTCTTTTCTTTTTCTCTGCTGTTCTGTGTTTTGTTCCAGGATCTTTATCAATCCAGATTATTTTATGTTCTTCTCTGACACCTCCTGCATCTGTCATTCAGTAGCTTCCTCTGATTCTGATAGCCAGACCTAAACATTGTTAACATCCCTTTGATATCTCCTGCTCCCCAGGTGACATCATGGGCACTGCCATGCAGAACCTGCACCAGCTCCTCCAGATGCCCTTTGGCTGTGGGGAGCAGAACATGGTCCTGTTTGCACCCAACATCTATGTCCTGGACTACCTGAACAAGACAGGGCAGCTGAATGAGGAGATCAAATCCAAGGCCATTGGATACTTAGTGAGCGGTGAGCTGGGACATGGCTTTTGCTTCTGCTTTGGCTTTCTTCTAGATCCTGTCTGGGATGGGTCTGTCAAATGCTGGCCAGATGTTGAAAGAGGTCTTCTCTCACAGACAAATGGTCTCTGCTGTGTGCCTGAGGGCACCCTTTGCTGCTTTTTTCTTTTTTATTGTCTGTTGCTTAAGCATTACTGTGCCTGATCATTGCAAGCACTTTTCTCATGGGCTGGCAATGCAGTGCATTCATTGTCACTAATAGGTCCTGCCATCCTTCTGAAGAAAGGCAGGTGTTGCTTTTCCTCATGCACTACAAGCAATGTACGGAGGTGAGGAGGTACCAGCACTTCATATTGGTTAATGTTGGAACCCAAAGTGCAGAAAATATTTCTTTGCCTGTTATGAAGGGTTCTACCCCCTGGACAACACTGGTTTTGACCTTTGTCCATGGAAAAAATTACCAACACTCTGGGAAGAATTAGAATCGACACTGGTGTGAACTAAATGATAGAGTAGTTTGTAAGATTGTCACAGGGTGAAAATTTTAGAGGTTTTGGGTTTGTTAATGTAGTAAATAGATAAAAGCTAAAAACTTCAAAATGGAGGATTGTTGTTGTTCTCCAGGCCTTCTTCTTCTTCTACTACTACTCCATATTCTGCAGTAAAAATAATTTAGGGTGATTGGATAAAAAATTCCGCAGTTCCTGTGTATGCAAGAGGGTCATTTATTGAACATTGGTAGAAAAGTAAAAATATCTTTCATTTTAAGCTTTCATTGGGTGATTTGCCTTTAAAAGGGCTGTGTAATTGTGATAAGGGGGGCATTCTTTCTGTATTCTCTACAGGGTGCTGTGTCTAGCACTCTGTTTCTCTGATAAGACTTACTAAAACAACTATCTTGAAGCAAGGAATTTGAAGACTCCTCTCATCTTTTCAACTTTCCGGCCAGGACTCTATAAATTCCCCCCATCAGGGGGAATCCCATAAATCACGGTAAAGTGATAGGTTAGGATAGGACTGACCTATGCCTCTCTCATTTGCCTTTGCTGATGGAGCTATTTTTCTATTTCCCTATCCCTCAGCAGACTTTTTCTGCATCTGAATCTTGCCTTATCTTTCCATTGCAGGTTATCAGAGGCAGCTGAACTACAAGCACCAAGATGGCTCTTATAGTACCTTTGGACAACGTTATGGCCAACCAGGGAATACCTGGTGAGATTTCAATGCCACCTGTGCCTCTCCAATATGCTCCTCTTTCTCACCCACACATTTATAATAAATACTGCCTGACAGTAAATAGGAAATGCTGTTGTAGACCAGCAGGTTTTCCAGAGCTGGTGTGGTCCCTATGCTGCCTCCTTCTTAATAAATAGGCTACATCAGCCAGCTGTATGGCTGAAGTACTTCCACCAGCAGCTCTGAGGACCATGACAGACAAAAAGGCAATGGAGATAAACTGGGGAAGAAGGGAGCAGGGATTTAACACCCTGACTGAAGAAGGCTGAAGAGTTGCAGTGGCAGCTCTTCTAGACTAGCATCTGCTGAGAAGGCTGCTGGAAAAGATGATTCCATATGGAAACATATGAGGAAACACAAGTGGAAAGGTTGATAATGTTTTTATCAACATTCTGCTGAATGTTTTTTTCAAGAGTTTGGATGCTACTAAGCAAAGACAGACTGGAGGAGCATGTGTGTTGCCATTTTGACTTATTGAAAAGTTTTGACTTGCTCCTGTATATCATTGTCATGCGTTTTCAATTTTAAGTAAGGATAAGAATGGAAGAACTCATCACCCTCAGTTTGCTTTCAGTTTCTGAAATGGTAATTGGCTTTTGACAGCATGCTGGCTTCTTACCACATGCCTGCTTCTTTTCCATAACTGCTTGCAACAACTCATAACAAAAACTCTTTTAACGTGTTCTGCTTTACTTTAAAATTCTAGGGGAGTTCTGGGAAACCCATGAAGCATGGATTTACAGTCTAGGAGTTCTACCAGCAGACCATGAGCTAGCGGGAATTTAATTACTCTTCCCTGTAATTTTGAGTACTACTGTTATGCATATTTAGCTAATTGGCATGCAATTGCCTACATTTTTCAAAGAGGTTTTTTTAGAGACAGATCAACAATCATTGTCCTTCAAAATGTAGCCTCAACACAAAGGGATCACAGGGCTTTTTGAACCAAGTGTGACACAAAAATGAGAGACAAAAATCAGGGTGGAAAGCAGTTTTTTGACAGAATTTTTTGAGGTAAGGATATAATATACATAAGGTCTGACTAATTGGCCCACAGTTCCCCAGGCTTTCTTGCCTGTTTCCAGAAAGATGAAGTGCAGATGGGCCCTATCAATTGAGGTGGGCAACACGCCTGCTCAGGCCCTTTCTTTTTCTCCCTTTCAGGCTCACAGCCTTTGTCCTCAAGTCCTTTGCCCAGGCCCGGCATCACATCTTCATAGAGGAGAAGCACATCCACGATGCTTTGAACTGGCTGTCCTACAAACAGAAGGAGAACGGCTGTTTCCAGAGTTCTGGGACACTCCTGAACAATGCTATGAAGGTAACAAGTCTCCCTGGTTGTTTCTTTGTGAGGCTAGAACTTGGCCATAAGTCAGATGGGGCCAGTTGAGCTTCCAGAGCACATAGGAAGACGGGATATTCCCATGCCAATGGCAAACACTGGGGAGGGAGCCACGCACCATTCTGTACTTATTGGTGATACCTTCACGTCAGCTGCAAGAGGAAGGAGGCAAGCTTAAGGTCTGCAATGCAGAATAGTGTGTGCCCACTGGAGTGGGAGAAAAGACTGAAGATATGCAGCTGGGTGAGGTCAGCATCTACCTTTGTGTTTCCCGGCAGGGTGGAGTGGACAATGAGGTCACGCTGACTGCCTACGTCACTATCGCGTTGCTGGAGATTCCTCTGCCCGTGACTGTACGTGTCTGCATCGTAACTTGAGCCAGTTGTGCTGTGCCAGTCTATGGCAACACAGAACTGACCAGAATTTGCTCCAGATTGGAAAAATGACTTGGTTGTTGAGCCCTGTGATAAAAGAACTGTCATTTTTGCTGTATCTGCGAGACATTGTACCCTACTTGTTTCCATACCTCCTTCTGGCAGTCCCCTCCTGAAAGTTCAGTAGGATGATGTGCTTTTAGTAAGGCAAAAACCTCATTTCTGCCCAGCTTTCTAATCACTGGCTTTCTCTCCCCAGCTCTCAGTGGTGCGGAATGCTCTGTTCTGCCTGGAAACAGCAGCAAATCAGAAAGAAAACCATGTGTACACCAAGGCACTGCTGGCATACGCCTTTGCCCTGGCAGGGAACAGGGAGAAGCGGAAGGCATTGCTCGACTCGCTTGAAAAGGACGCCGTGAGAAAGGGTGAGTGTTCCTGGTGGGACATGGCTTTCACCAGCCCTACATCCTTCCCTTGGCAGAATGGCTTTTGTTGGTGGGGCAGTGGCTATAGGAATGGACTCTGTGGCTAGGGGAAGGTGGAGGGAGAGGAAAGAATTGTGCAAAGGGATTATGTTTTTGAAAAATCCCTCTCAGGGCTCTGTCCTTCTTCTCTGCTCTGAGGGAGCCCCCCCTGGGTGCTGAGTTGAAGGG
>VZRS01015180.1:0-120457 GCA_013398055.1 Ifrita kowaldi
AGCAGAAACGGCCTTGACTCTGTAAACTCTGCTCAGCAACAGCTGAAACATGCCTGTGTTTGGGATGTTTTGGTCACAAATCCAAAACACAGCTACATACAAGGTACTGTGAAGAAAATTAACTCTACCCCAGCCCAAACACTGTACCCACATGTAAGTGATTTTATATGACTACATGGAGATTGGCATATTTCTGGAATCACTGTCCAGAGGCTTTCTTAATTGTGACAGGATCAGTATTTTGTTTCAAATCTTAAATACTGTCAGCAAGAACATAATAAAAAAGTGGCCAGATACTCAGCCCATGTAAACTGGCATAGCACCACAGGAATCCATTACAATTATACTGGCTTTGATAAGCAGATAGTGCAAACATTAACTATCACCCTTTATTCTAGACAAACAATGTGAAACAAACAACAAAATTAATTTTAGATCATGATAATATTCTAGAAAATAAAATAAATAAAATCAGGTTAAATTAAGTAATGTAAATAATTCTATTCCAAGTAAAAGAGATGGGATTTTTTAAATGAAAACAAAATATGCAAATCAGAAACAATACAAAGGAAACAAGTCAAATACAAAATCACCTTCATAAAAGAAAATACATGTCAAAAATCCTGATATGCAGTTTGTGCACTCTATTTGTGAAGCAAGGTCCAAGTTAATAAAAAGAATATCAGAGTTCTGAGGAAACCTCCCAGGTCTTACACTTTCTCACTAGATCTGAATCAAATAGCTATCTACTACTGGGAGCATTCCCTTTCTAGCAATGTTACTTGCCCCAGAAATACCTCTCTAGGTCTCAGGGCTGGTGTCCCCACTGAAGACTCCCTATTTCTGTTGAGTGTTTAGTTCTAAGAGAGACATAATTCCTTAAGGAACTCATCATTGCCTCAGAGATTTTATCTCTAAGGAAATGCAGACAATTTGAAATATTTTTTTAATTCCTAGAAAAACTCCACCATAAAAAGTAAAATGATCTTTTTATGCTCAAACTAGAAGTTTAGGAAAGAGAAAGGACTTTAAAATAAATAAATAAATAGGCACCTTATAGCTGCACCTACTCTCACTTGAATTGAAAGTAATCAGTTTACTTCTGGAAGAAAATCATCTTATTCCCAGGAGGATTGACATAACCCATAATCTCAATTCCAGGCCTTCACACCAAAGCCATTCTTTAACTTGTTTCTCCATAAGAAGAGTCGTTACTTACCTGCCCTTCTCTCAATTTCTGCCATGGAAAAATACCCTCTTAGCAGCTTTCTGATACTTTCTAGCCTGAGAAATTATTCCATGCATTCAACTCAATATACACAGATGTCTTTGGCACAGCCCTGGCTGCTGTGCAGACTCAGCTAGAACCAACATCTACATGGATACAAGGAAATCATTCACTGGATAGGATTGGAACAGACTCAGTATTTGACTGGAACAAACAAGCCACTTACCTACAATGACCAAAGTTGTCTTTTCTTACTAGGAAGAGAGTATCTGTTTTCTGGAGTGACTTAAGCAATATTTTTTACACTGAAATTCATACCATATGCTATCACAGAACTGTATTTTCCTTCATACAAAGATAACAGCAATGAAAATAGGATAGAACTACTCTTCAGTAGAAACCAGGTGTTACAAGAGATTGGAGCAAGAGTTATTTCAAGTCCATGAACGAGCTAGCTGCTTCCTTCTTGGTTTCATGCATAGCATCTAAATTTTTTGCTATGTTTAGTGCCTTCAGCCTTGCTATTTTGAATTCCAAGGAGTGCTGCCTTCAGATATCCCTAGGAGAGGGAAGGGGGGAACAAAATAAATAAAAAACAAACAAAATCCCTACTGAAACAAACAAGCAAACAAGAATAGTGAGATAGCTGGAAGAGGAGGAGTCAAAGGCTTGGGACCCTACTGTTCCTGACTACATTACATGGATATGAAAACATCTCTTGACCAGAACCTACCTCCTGGGCCAGGTACACAAACAAGTTATGCAAAAGGTGGTTACTGCCCTTCACTGACGTCCTCATCCACAAGAGTTAGTTTAGTATCACAGCCAGAGAATAAACTGTAGGTTGTGAAACAGTTTCACATAGGTTTTAGTTAAAAAGGGAAATGACTACAGTGATAAAAAAGGCAAGATTTCAGACAATCCCAGTTGTGAGTTTGGCTCAGATATCCTCCTTACTCTCTCCTCCTAAAACATAGACATGACCTCCTCCATCACTATATAGAGAACTCCCTTAAAGAGAATGCCTACTTCTGTTCAGAGACTCTGGGTTAAATGTTTTTTTCTTTTGCTAATTTTGGATAATTGTCTTAGAAGGTAGATGTCAGATTAATCTGAAATAACCTTGGGGTAAATGGATATTGCATGTTATTCCTATGCCACTTTGACTATGTGGTGAAACCTTCTTTAAGTGTGAAACTTGCATCCCCTTCACTGTACCATAGCCCCATAAAATATTTTCCAGAGGAGAGCCCCAGCTGGTATCACTGAGTTCCCAAAGAGACAGCATCCTCCGCAGTGAAACAATTACATAAGCAAGACAGCTGTTTACCATTCAGTTTAAAAACATGAATAAACAGCCTTCAGTCCCTCCTTCATGTTGCCCAAAATGGGTGTTTTGTGACACTTGCAATTAAACTGTCTCCAGTGTACCTTTTAGAGTAGAGAAATATCATAGTTGTAGAGAAAGGACAGTCTTGTTCTAACACAGATACAGGAACGGTAATTATCAAGTCAAGTCTTATTAGCTATCCAGGGCTGCTTCACTGTAATTATTGTATCTCTTCTTTTTTTGAAGACCACTATAATGCAACCCTCTGGCAGCCAGCTCATTAAACTTGTATCTATTTTTTCTCAGAATACAAAGTGTTACACTTCACTAATTTTATTATTTATACAAAAGAAAATTATACATATGACATTATATAGAACAAAAAATAGAAGTTAAGAAATCCTGAGTCACTCTCTTCTTATTCCAAAAGCAATACTTTCCAAAATGCCTTGTGTTTTTCCCCAGTAGAAACTAGAAGCTGTGCTGTGGTTTTTGCCACAGGTCTGCATATATGTGCATAGCTCTCCAAATAACACAAACCAAACCAAACCAACCAACCAAACAAAATCCCAAGACAAAACAAAACCAACAAATCCAAACCCATCCCAAAACCCCCTGAACTTAAAACTCCAAAAGGACAATTGCACTTCTGTAGTTTTGTATGTTCCATGTGAGCCTGACACAGAAAAGTAGTGAATTTTCAGGAATTTACAAAATCTCATGAAAAAGAACTGGGTCCCTAATAACTTTTAAAGACCTTTATCTGCTTTGCAAGAGGCAGGTGGCAGTCTGAAAGTGCAATCCAGCTGTCTGAAATAAGGATCGTGATGGGATGATTATTGCTGAATTAGTTTTACAGTGAATTTTCTCTGTAAACTGTAGTATATTGCTTGCATCTCCTTCCCATCCTCCAGAAGAGGGAAATCTTGACAGAAACAAGGAAGCAAATGAGATTTCTAGGATTAAGCCCACTCCTGCCTAATAGATTAATTTCTACAGGGGAGGGTTATCACAAGTGGTGATCTATCTTCTCTCAGGCCTGAAACTTGTAAAATTTTTGATCATTGTAACTTAAAGACTTCTTATGACATTGAGATAATACCCAGTACCCAAAATGAGGAGCACCATATGTGACACACTTTAAGCTTTTACAGACTTCAGAAGGAAAACAATAGATGACACTGTTCTGATCCCAGCCCCAGAAGTGGCTATTGTTGGTCCATAATGAAAAATGTCACTTTTTCCTTTTTTTTGACCCAGTGTATCACTAGTTTCCTTCACTTCTTAATGAATCAGTCGAGATAACAGTGTAAGAATGCAAGGGTGAATGTTAAGGAAGAATATTATTAGGACACCTTGTGGAGATGAAGCATCCCAAAGAATAACCCTTTTGAGTCTACTTGTCGAGAGGCAGAGAGCAAAGGATAATTGGTGATACCCTTGTGTGAATTTCTTGTATTCAGAGTCAAAAATGTATAATGTCAAACCCCAGTTTTAGCTATATTAATAGCAAATCTTAATCCCTAAATAGGGAATTGGGAGAAAGGTTTTTCCTTGCACAGAAACACACTGAAAAATCATGCTTGCCATAGAATAATAATAATGTCAATGTGAGTTCACCCAAATTTGAATAGATATTGCGTCTCAAAGAATTGAGGCAATTTTTACCACTAACTGAGCACATAGACATTTGAGAAGACTGATAACATAGTGAATATTAGCATCAAAAAGACTGAAACTTTATTATGTGAATAATTTTTAGCTAAAAGCTAAAACTACAAAAAGTCTTATGTGTGGTGTTGGTCTTTTGATTTTTTCTGCATGTTAAGGGTGCCATAAAATCAAGTTATACAACTGTTTAAGATAAAAATTACTTCTTACATATTTATCAGAAAAATGCATGCAAATTTCACAGTTCATCCTAGAATGTTAATCAGTAGATAGTCTAAATATTCAAAGTTATTATTAACAGAACACAGAAATAAAACATATTGTCTCATTTCCTTCATATTGGAATCCTTAGGTAAAAAATGAATGTTGAAAAAGTGTTGGGTTTCCCCTTTTTCCCATTCTTGCATAAAAGCTGTGCTTTTAACTTCACAAAACCTTTGGGATTTGGTTATAGCAGGAAAAGCACATACCTCCAAATGCATTTTGTTGTTTTAATGTATTAACTTCAACAGAAAATGAATAATATGTATTAATTAAAAAACCACACATAGAAATAATCTGTTCAAAATGTTATATTTATGTAAATCTAAATCTGTAAAAAAACAGAATATGAGGAAAAAAAGTGAATTTTTAAGGATGTGTGGTCCATCAAAGATTAACATTTACTGGGTGAAATAATTGACAATTATTCAAGTTGGGCACTGAGGAAAACGGTTTCCAGATAATGACAACCCAGTACTTTGTGATTCCACAAAAGCTCTGTTCTGTAGGAAATTAATATATTTTTCTTGAATTTAAAAATTTATTGAATAGTATTTCAATACACTGTATAAGTATTTCAAGTAATTTGAATTTAGCACCAAGATGTTGATAAATGGAATTTTTAAATTTCCATTACAAACCCCTATCTTTATGTATTTTCTTCATTCTCTTGAAGAAATTACTAAATTCATTATGACTTAAAACGTGTTAAAACCTTAATGTGATATCAAACATACCTGCAGTCCAATAACAATTTTGTGAGAAATTCTCTGTAATTTATAACCTTGAAAACACTTAATAGATAATATTTTGCTTTCATCTCACTTATTTAGTGCAGCTTTAATTGAATGTGTGAATGGTCTACAATGAAATTAACATTATTTCTAGATACTAAATGCCTTGGAGAAGAAAAGCTGAAATGGTGAAAATTACTTGCTTGTGGGATTCATTCTGGCAGTGGGCAGGACTGCATGCACAGCATTGTGATTTGTATGACAGCCTTGTCTTTCAGTTGTATTTTAAGGTGTAGAAAGACCCTTACTAAGTGATTAAACCAAGCCTATGAATGTCTTAATATTATTCATATAATAGATGCAAATATTCTGTAGCCTGCATTAATGCAGAGGAGAAAGAGGAAGGAGAAGCAAGCAGATCACGTAAGAGAAATTGTCAGAGAACTGCGAAACATGCACAGAACCAGTTAGGGAGATAGGCTGTTCAAGTTTACATACAAATTCCAGGAGATATTGCACAAACAATGCAGAGCTTCCCCACTGTGCTCCAAAATCTCAGTCCAGGCTCACTTTCTTCTGATAGAATGGAAATGGAATTTTGAAGCCTGCATGACAACAAAAGTATTTCCATTTTCTAAAAATGTTTTCCTTAGATCCTTTCTTTTACAAGTTCAGTTTCAGAAGATTCTTCATTTTTGTTATACTCCTTTTAAAACTTCCCCCTCCTTTTAAAATGTCTCATTATGAAAGTTCCGTGCTTTTCAGAAAACTTCTAGTATAATATGTGAATGTTTGTGTGTTAATACTGAGATCTTGGTAGGAAAGATGGACACTGTTAGCACCTCTTGCCCTGGCTTTAGTTTCCCTTACCACGTTCAAGATTATGAAACTTAGAAATAAGTGCTGCTAAAACAGCATCTGATAGTTTTCCTACCTGCCCAACAACAGGTCAAACCCTGATACTCGAAATCAACCTGGCTGGACCTTTGTAACCATCAGAGGCTCAGTCACGTCTCTGGGCTGCTCATGGAGGTGCTTTTCATGGTGGTCCTGGGATGACAGCCTGTGTATGGAGAATACAGAGCTCATACACAATTCAGGAATTTGTTCCCAAATGTTTCTGTACTCAAGGAATTAAATAATACATTTATTTTTGTATATTGCCTCATACTTACTGATTTAGTAATACACATATCAATAATAAAAGCAAGAACAATAATAACTATGGATTACTGTGGTTTTCTATATTACTAGTAACTTGTGCAACATGAGAAACTAAGCATATTGGTGGTTTCAATTCTAGTGATGTGTTTACAGTTAAAGAAAAAGTCTGGTCAATATCTGAAGATAAACATCAAAACACACCAAGAGTAAAAGTAATCTTGCTAAAAGAGGTGTGCTGGACCTGAACAACCTTTTGTTCCAGATCTGTTTCTGATATTGATAACTCTTTATGTATGAAGTCTGAATATATATATTTTTGGTGACTTCAAAGCAACAACAACAACAAAAAATCCAAGACAATAAATTTTTTCGAGAGAAACCATGTGTGGAAGATTACAGATAAGAAAGAAGCATGCAATCAATTGTGTGTATGTCAGGATTTTAACTTTTACCTTTGCTAAAATATTACCCATGTTTAAATATCTTGATATTTTTAAGTAATTTAAATTTTTGCCACTCCTTTTTCACTACAGATTTGTTATAACTATTTTCATAGTTAACATTATTTTTCATGTTTTCCCTATTATTTATAGACAGTTTTCTGTCTTCTCAGCATATGTCAATAAAAATAGAAAACTAAGTCATGAGGGGGCATCAAATTTCATACTCGTCAAAGGCTAATTTCAGTTGCCAAGCAATTTTCAGGAGCATTATAGCAAGGCAGAAATTAAAGAAATTGTTCTACAATTAAAATCAGGCACAGTCTAAATAAGGTTCAAATAATGGTAAAATGCATTTGGCAGGGGATTTTATGATTAAAGATATGAGCTACCTATCTTTAGGTAACTTTCTTTAGCTATCCTTAGGGTTTTTTTATACAAGACACTTAAAAAGGTCTACAGCTCAATTGGTCACCTTGCTATCCTGTGGATTAAGTATTTCCCCCTGCAAAACTGAGGCATCACTATTCCTCAAAAGATTAGCCTCTTCTTGGGAATAAGGGAGTTTTATAGGATAAACCTACACAAGACTATGCCAGTTGGCTTCAGGATAAAAAATGGACCCTGGCACTACTTAGTTTACAGGCATAAATGAAGCCACAGGGTTACAGCCGTCTTTGGACATTATTTGCTTCTCTTCTGGTGTCACAAACCTTCCCTAGGCTTGGGAGGAGAAGGTTGATTGATTGAAAAATATTCAAATGTAACTGAAACCTCTGTATATATCTTGATGTTTTATATCTACTTCTTCCTATCTGTCTCTCGCTGAGGTAATCTTCCTTATATTTATCTATCTAAAGTAATCTCTTATCACTTCTTCATAATCTACTAATTTTTCTTGTCTATTTTTGTATTTTTTTCCTTTTCCTTTTCCTTTATTAATTTCTGTGTATACTTTATGATATTATTGGAGGATACATAGTGGAAGATTGAAGCATTTGAAAACATTAAAAAGACAGGCTAATATATTAGAAAATTTAAATTCTCACAGTGCAAAATCCACAATATGCTCTACAAACCTAGTGTTCCTTACCTATTTTGTGAAATTTTAGGGACTGAAATGTCAGTTGACTTTTGTTCATCAAGTTCTCAAGAATATTTTCCATTCTTACATATATGCACTTTTCTTACTTTTAGAAGGAAAAGTATCTAGCTTCATCATGTACTCATCATTTGGAATTCCTGTCATGATATCGCTAATAGTTTTATAATACTGGAATTTCAATTAACATATGCAGCACTTACATTAATTCCAGTAGTTCATTTACTATATAAAGTAATCTATGGGATTTTGAGTAAAAATTTTAGATATGCCAATTGGATATATCTAGTTCAAGAAATAATTGAAGATTCAGAACAGAATGCTTTAAGTACTGCATTTACACTTTGATATTTAATACACAGAAAATATAGAATTATAGAATATATAATATTTCAGAGGACATATAGCTACTTTTACTGTCTGTGACTTTTCCATTCAACATTTTAGCTTTTTGATCATTTTGATTTTACAAAGTCTGGGGCCTAGAATAGGAATCCAGATTTCTTTTCCAGATGCAGTGATTGTTATTTCATTATCTTCAGCAAAGATAGTCCGAATCTGCATGATTTAAACTAAGAAAATAAGCAAGATTTACAAGTTATAATTTCTTGTAAATTCACAATTTTCTTAATTTATTTCATTATTTGGAGATTAATCTATTTCTTCCGCCAAGATGAAACTTCTCCCACATTCCTCAGAGCCAAGGCAGTAAATATGCTATCTTGTCAGCTCTCACTTTGTGATTGGCTCCTCCAGCACTAGGCACAGTCTAGACACTCAATTCTGATCTTGCACGGTTTCCTGCTCCACATACTTCCACCACTGAAGAAGAAGCAGCAGAATGTGACATCTATGGCAGCTATTGCTACTCTTAGCCACTAATGCTGTAACCATCATTTCTTTAGATTTCCTCCTTATTTAGAAGAGAAGGTATCGGGAAACTTCGTCTTTTGTTTTTAGTTACTCTTTCCCTATATTGCCAATTTGCTTACATACGGACTTTTTTTGCATATATCAGACAGTATTTCTATTACTACAGAGCTTACTGATTTTACAGCACCACAACATTGCGCACTTTAACTGATTCCACTCACTATAATCAAATTTATATGACCTCATGTTGTTTTTACTCAAGTGTGTGTATTTGGTGGGGTATGTCAAATCTGCTAAAACTTGTACATGGCAGTGAACATTGCACAACTGCTGCTTGAGCAGAACATCCTGTTTTCAAGTTATAGTGAGGATCATGAAAATGGCTGTAAAGACAATAGGTCTTTAGGGCAGGACATTGTAAGTGACTGGATATATAACAGAACAAGTGGAAAAAAATCAATGTTGTAAAGATTTTAATTTCAGATTTATGTTTGAATATAAACTTGTGGTATCCCTTTTAAGATGTTGAATCATTTTTAAATATTGCTCTCCAGGTTTATTTGCATGACTAATTTTAGTAAGAAGTTGTTTGACAAAGAACTTCAGCATTGAGTCTCTGACCTTAGAATCATAAATCAGCTCTTATTGGTCATAGCATTATCTATTACAGTACATCTGTGGTAAGAATTTGGCTTTTGTCCTGTAACATATAAAAATTTAGTAAAACCTATGTAATATTTTGTTGGTTTTTGTTTTTTTTTTAATATACGATATAATAGACAAATATCAGAATGTACCAGAATAATGGGAGTCTTGTAGAAGACCTTGTATTCAAGTAGTTAGGAAATTTAAAGGGGCCAGGTATAATCTATTGAATTGTGTCCATCGAGTTTGAAAACTCCCTGTGACTTATATAATCTGCAATGATAATATCTTTGGAAAGGTAAACTGTATGTTGATGAAGGGGGTAGGATGTAGTGATTCTGACAGGGTGACAACTGAATATTTTACTGTGTTTTTCTGTGTCCAGCCTGGCCCTCAGGCTGCCTTGTGCTGCACAAATCCTTGGCTGCAGGACAAGGTCAGCAAGTTCACTGGAACAGCAGAGCCAGAAAGCATTGCCCACTTGGAAGCAGCCTTCATGCTGCTTGTGTGGCCTTGCCTTTGTGACAGTGCAGCAAGAAGTTCTCATGTATATTTTTGTTGTTGTTGTTTGACAGTAGAAATTATTAATAAAGTTGCTTTATTGTAAGAAAATCATGCAATAGATCAAATAACCAGAAAGGAGGAACTTTCCTCCCCAGGCAGGTCTACCATGGGAAGGTCTAAGGCCTATCCAATGATGCATGAAAGCAGGGTTCCTGTCATCTGAAGGGATGTGAAATTTACTTGTTATCTCTCTTACTCTTTGTTCTACCTTTTTATGACAACTATTTAATTAGGCCATTTGTTGGGCTTTTCTTATCCAGATCAAGAAAGAAGTCTGTACCTCACATTCTTGTTGTTCAAAACAACCTTCAAATAAATAAAATCATGTGTGAAAAAAAGTTTGACCTGCCGGGAGTGATCTAAGCACAATATTGTATAAATTATACTGTTACTGCTTTTTTTATAACAAGGAAAGAGAGAAATAAAGTATTAATCAACTTCATGGCACGGGGCTTTTTTTTATTTTCACTCAGCTACTTCTATACAGGGTAAAATATGTCTGTGAAATTTTCCCACTCAAATATTTTCATTATGTGAGTTTCCCCTCGCCTGCACTGATTGCTCTAGTACTCCTCCTAAAATGATTTTTTCCTACATATTTTATAGCTTTCATTTTATAATCTAATTTTGCAGGCATTAATAAAAATATATGTATTAAATAAAGCAATAGCTCATTACAAAAGAGCAGTAGACTTCAGGTAGAAATTGAACAGAGAGGTGGTGAAAAATGGAATAAAATGCTAAATAGAAAAGTTTTACTGAACTGGCAAAAAAACATGTGAAAGGGCAGCTTCCGATTCAAAATCATGAAAAATATCTCCTAGTTCCTTTATGCAATTACACTGTAGAAACTATAATAGCAAAATTGTTGCATGACAAGTTCAATTAGGGGTAAGAGTCATGGGAAATTGGTTAATATCCTGAAGAAGGACTGTTTTCTCTCAAACTTACTATTTTCGCGGTTTGACAGTCAGCCAAGCTGGAGATAACTCAGTAAGACTCAAATATATAGGAAGATTCACAGGTTGGAAACTCTGTCTCCAGTGAGATAAATTACGAACATTCAAAAAAAACCCTTCAAGCCTTGATAATCTGATAAAAACTCAGATGGCAAGGTTCAGGCCTGAGCACTTCAATAGTGGAAATAAACTGGGATAGTGATAGTCTTGCCAATTGTTGGGGTGCGCCTTGGCCAGCTAGGAATCCGCCTCCTGTCCCTCCAAGGCTCATCACCCAATGGGCGGATGGATCCGCCCAGAGGGACGGTCTGTAGGCGGATCCTTGGTCTGAAGGCCTTGCCCCCCGTGTTAATACCAGCCCCCTTTTCCAGAAAATTCTGTTCTATTTGATCTATGATTGGTTTGTTCAGGTTATCCCCTCCCTTGTGGCTCTGTGATTTGTTGTTTGTACCCTGGTTCCTCCCCTTCAATCCTTCCCTATTGGCCCAAGTTGTATACTCCTCCCCTTTTTCCTCCCCTTAAAACCCTGTGTTCGTTTCCCTGTCCCTCGGATCATCTTCTTCCCCTGGGTTGGACAATAAACGCTCTGGTCTGTAACGGAGATCCCCTTCTCTCAGTCCTTTATCTCCGGCTGTTGCTACATAGCAACACACTGCAGCCACGACCCTTTGTTGGCTGAGGGCAAAAGGCTTCCACTGAGCCTGACACTGGGCTTGATCCAGCCACTTGATTGCCACACAGTGTCGCGTGCCAGGGCCATCGGGCGGCCGAGCGGTCAGCGCGACAGCCAATGACACAGAATATCAGATAAGAAAATGGAGATCAAGTAAAACCTGATGTCATGCTCCCTTAAAGATATCTGTGGCATTATTGGAGATTTGTCTAGAAGCAGGAAGCTCTGGATATAACAAGATAATATATTAAAGAAAAAAAAATTTAAAAATCTGTCCCAGCATGTACCTAATAATACATGGAACCTATCACAGTAAAGGTATGTTGTCATTTTTATTCCTGTGAAATGCTGACAGAGTTGGCTATAGTGTTTCCAGAATAAAAAAAATCAGTCAGATCTACATGGTTGCATTACTAAGGCTTGGATCTGGAACTCAGTTCTTTCTGACCTTCAGCGTATCTCGTTTACCACAGTATTTGCAGCATGATATAGAAATATGAGAGTCCTTGAAGAAATAGGAGACTAAGGAGCCCCTGTGGGCGTTTCAGAGTTCTGAAATGTTGGCAGTGTGGAAAGAATTTGTTTTACTTGTCAAGTCTTGCCTTTGTGTTATTGAATCTTCTAACCTGTTACCAAGCTTTAAATAACTAAGGAATACAGCATGTCAAAGTAGCAATCCAAGAAAATAATTTTTCTGTGTTATTTTATTTGAACATACTGAGTTAGGGCTTGTTAAACAAGGATTCTCTTTATACAATGGGTAGAGACAGAAAAAAGAAGTGTGCACTGTGTAAAACATTATGCATTTATTGACAAAATTTTGTCACTGCAGGCTCAATATTGTACCTGTCAAAAACACTCACAGAAAAAAACCAGAGCTGGTTACAGGCTAGAAGTTCGTAAGTACTTTCTTTGCCGTGTCTCAAGACAAAAATGCTATCATTGTAAAATTCAATTTATGGATCACCACGCTTTGTCAATAAATTGCAGTTCTTGAATGTAGCTATAAAATCTCTAATAGACGGAGGTGTTTTTCCAAAAGAAGTATGTGTAAGCACACAGTTGAACTCACCTGAGGAAAAAGTTCTTTAAAAATTACCCTAGTCTTAATTTTCATGTGTTCAAAATCATGAATATACTGTTGGTTTTGCATGACTTCACAAAACAGAGGACCATTAATACCAGTTTAACCAGTGGCCCAAGTGTGCTTGCTGCTCAGAGACACTGCACTACCATTGCCATGACTACTCAATCCTTTCTGCACCAGCAGAAAATGGATGAAAACAAGATGTCTAAGGCTAGCCTATATACTAGAAATGTGATCTAAAATTTTCAGCTGAGCTGAATATTACCTGTTTTGTTTCTCTCCAACCGATGCTTTGTGCCAGGCTCTAAGCAAGCCTAAGCAGAGGAATCCTTGAACATGAGCAGTCCAAACCCCAGTTCTAGTGCCAGCATGATCCACAGTGGGAGCACTCTAGCGAGGTGCACAAGGGGTTTTACAAACCAAACTCTCTTATGTAAGGTCTCTGTTACAGGTGATGCAGCAATTCGGCCCTAGCAGAAATAGACGTGCAGAAACCAGAGCAACTGGAAAACACAATTTTCTCCCTAGATACTCTGGAAATACCACAAAAGAACCTTTGAGCTATATTTAAATAGTTTTTAGGGTTTTTTCCCTCAAAAGACTTTCGGATTTCTTTCATTTTCACAGGTCTCTGGTATAAACAGAAATTATGCGGGTTGTGCAAATGCCTGTGGTTACCTGCAGTATGTTCATTTTAATCAAGACAATGGCAATGCAAATAAATAACTACTGTAACTAGTCAAGAGGTGGCATTTCTTTGTTTACATAATAATTACTGCTTAGAACAATATATCTGTTTAGCATAGTATTGTTTATTCAAAGCTGGAAATTAACTTACGACTTTTTTATGAACTGCTAAAGGTAAAAATGAGTTTATACATATTCATTATTTACATCAAATTTCAAAATCCTGAAAAGTAGAGAACTGAGACATTGTTTTAGAAATCTTCAGTTTTTATATCTCAGTTTTCCTGTAAGTGTATATCACTATTCGTAAAAATATAAATATATTCTTTTTCAAAACACACATATATATATATACACACATATATAAAAAGTCATGTCACATCTATATTTTTCAGATTTTTGAAGGGCACATTTTCTCCTGTTTACAGTTATTATTTTCTGTAAACTAATTGCCAAGTTAGAAATTACATAGCATTTATTACACTAATTTTGGCATGTAGTACATAAAAATCCAATTTAAAGGGTATTTTTCAGCTAATGAGGAATATGAGTTACTCTGAGTTTCAGAAGGACTTAAAGCATGCCATTCTTTGTGTGAATATGTTCACTGGCAAATTGTGGTATACAGGTCTTCTGGCTACAGAGATAAGGCATGGGTGAAGAGAGAATTTATTTTAAGATGAAGTCACATTCTTAATATTTTAATTTCACAGGTTCTAGAGATTAATATTTTTTTAAAGTTTTGCTAGTCTATTGAAGAATTTCTTTAGAGAAGCAAATCATGGAACTTTCTTTACAGCCTATAACAAACTTGTATTTAAGAATATATTTATAATCACTGAAAACGACAGCTCAGATTTCTAGTTCCTGCACAGCTGTTTTGTGAAGCTGATTGTAGACCTAGAAGAGGACAATTCCAAACTTAGACACTGCCTGTCCTAGGGGACCTGTCAGACTTGAAAATGAAAATGTAGCATTTCTGAAGCAGGAGGTGTGCTTTATTTTGAAGGTCATGTAAATTTAATGCGTACAAACATAAAAGGTATACTACAATCATTGAATATCTAGGATATTAGTGAAAGGATGATTTGCTTTCCTGCCTGATTCCATTTGTGAATACACATATTTGGTATCTTCGTAGTCCCAGCTAGGCCTGTATTTTATTACTTTCTATGCTAGACCCAAAGTCAGCAATTAAAAAAAGTTGCTACTGTGGCAATTTCCATGCGCAAAGGAAACTTTCACATTTCTAGGAGCAAAGCAGTATAGAAATGTGATCTTTATGCATAAAAGTTGCTTGGAATATGAAAATAAACCAAGGTTCCTTTTTTGGAAAGGTATTGCATGTTTATTCTAGCCATATCTGCACCTGGAAATGTTGTTAATTACATTTTGAGGTTGGAAACCTTTATTTTTTTCAACCTTGCAGAAGGTTTTTGATTAGTTATTCCACGTCAGCCAAACTAGAGCTATCAAACCAAAGGCTTGTATTTCCTGGATCCTGACTTTCAGATTAGTTGTTTCATGACTTTCTCATCACTTCACTGAGTCATCTTGAAGCTGACATCAATAAAACTACTTCAGGAAAGGCTTCAATAGAAACAGTCGGAAGAATATTCCTATGCCTATTAGGGTCATGAATGTCAAGTGATTACAAGTGTAAAAATATCCTGAGATCAGTTTACTTAGTGTTGTTGGGGGTTTTTTTCTGTTTTCTTTCTGAATTCCTTAAAATGGCTTTCACAGTCGAATTGAAAACATAGAGCTCATCTCTCTTTTCCATGAAATGTTTTGCCCTGGTGATCTTTCTTCTCTTGCTCTATGGTTACACCAGATATACAATCAAGACCATAGGTTTTACTGAGTTGCAATACATCAGCAGTTTGTCTGTTTAATTTAAACATTAAAGTTGCATCTTTAAAGAGATGGTTCTATCAATTGCAAAGTCTAGCTCTGCAAAGACACAGAATAATGGCTCGAAAACAAGTGGGTACAGCCAAGGTTATGAAGGCCATCTACTTTCCTAAGGAGTTATAGAAAAGTTGATAGGCACATTTCCTTTTTTAGTCTTCCCTGTATACTCAGTCTTATCAACATTGTACACTTCTTTCTGTTTACCAAAGTGGTACCATGAGGAACAGCAATGCAGAGTAGTTGTACAAAATCAAGATATTAAAGAGAAACAGCTTAGGCAATGTTTTCACTTGCACATCTATTAAAGTAGATATATTGCTCTTCTATTTCTCAGTACTCAGCAGCAGTCCCTGTGAAGTCATAAATGTAATTTTCCCTGTAAGACCTTTACAGATTCCTCAGATAATTGAGTAACAAAATGCAATGTAATCCAGGTTTATAATAAAATGACAGGAATTGCTTTCCTAACCTTTTAATTTTATTTTTATTAGCAACCAAATAGAAATTTTGAAAATTTAAGACTTACACTAGGAAAATGAAAATATCTTTCCCAAGGTCAAAAGTCGGATTTAAGTAGAGGAAATGAAATATCCTTATACACCTCCACAGTTAGAGGAACATATAACTGCTCTTGGTAGACAAGCTGATCTCTTGTAGATCATCTAGTAGAAGAATTCAAAACCCATGTTCCCAATAGATTAGAAAAAGTGTAAAATGTTCATCTGTAACAGCCTTCAGAAACAGTGCACTGTATTTAACTGCCCTTTGTATTGCAGTGCCTATAAAAAACCAAAAGAGTTAATGGCTGGTTCTTATCTCTAACTCATATTTTGGATATATTAAAGATACCACAGGCACAGGACTTGTCTGACCCACATTTCTGAGACCATTTCAGAATCTGTATCTATGTTTGTGACAAGCAGGGCAGATGGGGGAGCCCTGGCTGTGAAAAAAGTAGATGTAGATGGATATAACCTAAGGCCTAGAAAACAGAAGAGGCAAAATACCGGAATCACAGATAATTTAAGGAGCAAGCCATTACTTCCATTATTGCTGTACACTCAATATAGCAACATTCATAAAATTGCAGATATAGTAGACATTACTAGCAAGGCACGACTAATAAAAGTTAATTGTTTGGCTAAATTTTCAAAATATTACCTATATTAATTAATTAAGCTCATGAAATATGTATTTCTCTTTAGAGTTCAAAGTTCACCAATATCACTCAATCTTCTGTACGCTAAAGTATCAGTTGTAAGTGCTACAGCCCCTTCTACTGGTTCAGTTAATGCTTGTGAGTTTGTATTTAGGACAACATTAGGATAAGCTCCAGGCAGTAGAGACATTTGCGCTTCCTTGTATTGCCATGTAACCATTCTGTCCATGTAATCATTCTCTGTGAGATATTATTTTTTAACAGGTAAATATATGCAACTTACACCACCATTTGATCCCTCTATAAATACATGACCTGTAGCTTTCTCTATAGAGTGAATACAAGCGAGAATGACATCTGCCTGTACGTCAGAGTTTGTATTGTAAAACGCAAACTGACTCAGCTTGTATAGAATTATTCAGTGCTCCCCACTGTGTGGAACCACTAAAGTCAAAAGAAAATGGACGTGCATGTATGTATGTGCCATGCTTGTGGGCTGTGTAACCGTTTTAAAAATATATCTTTTGCAATTTTGTGAAGGTTCTTAGAGACTATGAAAATGTTTGTATTTATGAAGAACTGCTCCAAGGCTGCTAGAAAAAATTTTATCAGTCCAAATTTTATTCTCCATGCTCATTATCATTTGAAATAAATATACTCGTTAAGTTTTCATAAATTCCATCTTCTGCCTGTTGTTTTCCTGATTCTGGCTTTTTTTTATCCCATAAGCTTTGAAGGCTCCATTTGATTTCTTCTTCAGAAGATGGAGATTTTTCAAGCATTTTCACAGCATATTCCCTGATCAGAGACTAGCTCCAGCTGAAATGTATGGCTTTATTTATCCCGTCAGGTTGTTATTATATCTGCCTGAAAAACTGACAGAGCCACTTAACAGAGACTGCAGCTGCCACAATATAAAATATGAGGAATGAACAAAAGATTCATCTTCAGTTTCATTTACCAATGAACAAGAATGCAGAGGTGATTCAAGACAAACACGGCAATCACTATGGCATTAGATAACAATTAGGTAACAAAGTACAGAACAATGAACTATTGAATGTGTGCATCAGCTTTATGTACAGATGAAGATATACTGATAGGCACAAGAATAGTGTAGACTCGTTATAAAATCTGCCACTCAGTAAAACTCTCAAATTTTTGTGCATGGTACAATGGTGAGTTCCAGAAAACCTCATTAATTTTACAAATTTTGAACTGATTTAGGCACGCCTTAATACATGTATCACACTTTTCTAATCATCTTAATATCTAAGAGATTATTCACAAAGGGCTGGTTAGTACTTCATGGGCACATGAGTGATAAGAACGAAGTGTCTCATAAAACAAAACTATTTACCAGTTTATGTGAAGAGGAGCTGACTACAGGCTTTCTTTTGGACGTAAGGTAGTCATATAAGTCAGTATATCTGACTGCATGGTGGTTTAACAGCCAATGAGTAAAAAATTCAGATTTTTCTTGGAATCTTTGACCTTTCTCTTCTCTAGGCAGTTAACCAGTACAAACAGGTGCTGAAGTCTTTGGCAAAACAATACTTTTTTCCCTTCCAGAGAACCAGACAAACACTCCTGTTAAATCATTGAGGTGCAGTTCATCATATGAGCTGCCTTGGATCAGCTGGGCAGAGCACTGTGCTTGTAACACCAAGGCTGTGAGCTCAATCCCTTTATGGGCCTTATGGTTAAGAGCTGGACTTGATGATCCTTGTGGACCCCTTCCAATTCAGAATATTCTGTGCTAGGTTTGGTTTTTTTCCTGTGCTCTGATAATACATCTGATATACCTCTGACAGTAACACTACATAACAGGGTGATATTTCCACCTCTTTTGATAATTTTATTTTATTCAGTTTAGAAAGGATGGCTAATGGAATTAGGTGGCACTTCTGTGGCCTGTCCTGCCATATAAACAGAGGTCACAATGACGTAGAGATTAAACCACTTCAAAGGCATTTCTGTGCTGCCCTATTAGTGGTCCTCATCTATGCTCTTTATGTTAGGAAAAAAGATAAACTGCAACTTAACCAGAAAAATAATAGCAACTGAACATTACTTTCAGCCTCTGTAAACAGCACAGTACTATTGTAAAAGTACTTCTTGTATCTAATTGCCTTGCTGCCTGAAGTTATCTCATCTCTCCACAGAGTTTCATATGGATCTTCAAAGGTCTGTTTTCCATGGATTAGGAAATGTCTTGGCTTGACTTGTGACTCACAATATAGCTGAAGTTTTCACATTGGCTGGATCCCTTACAACAATTAAAGAAAATTTGTAAAGTCTCAAGTCTTTTTGTGGAAACTCCCATTCGAACTCGTTGAAATAAACTCGTTGAATATTACACGGCATTCATCTCTTTGGTCATGGGTGTGTTCTCCTTTAATTCTTAAGCTTGTAAACAGGAGGGATCATAGAATCACACCAACTACTTAAGGTTACCTCTCACTGGAGACCAGTTTAATGAGACCTGAAGCCAGAATTCTCTAAGCTGAGAATCACCTAATTTTGTGTAGCTCAAAAAAAACCCTACAGTTTTTTCATGGAGGAATTGAATTTTTAACCTCTCTTCTCTTGGAAGTCCTATATTTGCCTCAACTACCTCATCATGTCTTTCTGTATGCACTGCTAATTTTAATTTGAGATTTTTGTTTTCCGTTTTTTTTCAGAAAAGGGAGATGATAACTGGGAATCTTAGTTCTGCTTTTTTTTTTTCTTTCCTAGTGAAATTCAGAAAAATATCTAGTTCTTTACTTCTTAATCTAAAAATTTTAGAGAGTTATTTGGAACCACAGAAACTGTCATGAGAAATCTTGNCTTTCCTAGAGAAATTCAGAAAAATATCTAGTTCTTTACTTCTTAATCTAAAAATTTTAGAGAGTTATTTGGAACCACAGAAACTGTCATGAGAAATCTTGCTGACTTTAATTTCTTTATTATTGTAGAACCTGAGATACGGATAATTTTCCATACTGAAGCACACATCTTCATCTATCTTTATATACATAACTGTATAAAATTTATGGTCTTGGTATTCTTTCCATTTATGACTGACATGTAATTTGTCACTTCCTTTCTTTTGCAGATCTACATCTGCTTTCCATCAAAACTTGCTTTTGCAAAAAGGAAGCGAAATAGCATATAAAAAAATCTTTAAAGTATTCAGTCCATGTAGTCAGAGAAATATTCCCTCTCCACAATTACCTTGTATGAGGCTTAATGGAGGGTCACAGTTCTGTATTCAAGTGTTTTCTTAAAATGTTTAAACACTTTAATCTTTTCCAGGCATAAATAAATAACTTTTTTCTCCCTTTTCTTCTCTTTGAACAATGTTGATTTAGGGATTCAGAAACAAGGGCTTTTTTTGTAATGAAGAAGGAAAAACGGAAAGCCAGAGGCTGAAAAAGCCGCTCATCATGTCCTCTAAGATAATTTATGTTATACTTACATACTTAAATCAATGATACTGTAAAAAATGTAGAATGAAGAGAGATCAAAAGTAGTAAATAATAAGGGAGGCTGTTCACCTCCCATTTTAGTTCTGCAGTAAAACCCACTGACAAGAAGCAAGGACACCTTCAACTAGACCTGGTTGTCCCCATCCAACCTGACCTATTTCCAGGGACTGGGCATCTACACCCTATCTGAGCAACCTGTGTCAGTGTTTCACCACCCTGATCATAAAAATTTCTTCCTCATATCTAGTCTGAATCTACTCTCTTTTAATTTAAAACTGTTATCCCTTGTCCTATCCTGTAGGACACTGTTACCCTATAGGTCCAGCTACAGGAAAAGGAGCACGGAGTGCAGAGTGCAGAGGAGCACCCTGATCAGTGTGGACCTGTGGTTGTGCATATGCATGTACCTCTGTGACTGTGCATCAACACCTGCAAGGTGCTCTGGTTTTTCTTGTGCTCTCTTTCCCATCCATTCCCCCATCACTTCCCAAGAAGAGTTTTGTATAGGCTTCCTTACCAGCAGCAAATCAAAAACTGATACCAGCAGCTGGAGAAAGGATATGGCTGGGTCCAAGGCAGCTGTTTATCTGTGAACATTCCCCAAGCCTGTCTTGCCTGAGGGAGTTTACTTAGTTCTTTGCAATCAGTTGGGAAACTATAAAGTCACTGGTGGGATTATTATACGTGTGGATTCTAATAGTACAGTGAGCAGCTTTTCAAAGGATTCATTCGTGTTTATGGGCTAGGTGGAATTCAGCTCTTGGTAACAAAATTAAAACACTATGTATGGAGATTCATCTCTCAGCAAATAATTTTATGTTAGTCAATGTACATAGTACTTTTCTTAAAAGAATTTACACTTAGGATTAGCTATAAATGCTAGGCAGAAGGAGACTACCACCCAGATAACAGGTGGCATATATTCCCACTCCTCTAGAAAACTCCTCAGGCAAATCTTGGACTGGGAATATCAGTATTAGTCCAACTACCTCTTACTTCACTGGAAATGGCCAAGAGAAAAGAGAAAAGCACTGGAATCATTATGAAGATTCAATTTTCTGTACACATTGAAAGCATGGTAATTATGATGTCTCCTTAATTGTTAATCTTTTGAAATTAGTCTACTTAGAAACACTTTTTCCCCTATCTAAGCTTTTACAATTTGATGTAAGGCAGAACGACCTTCTTAGTAGTAAGTACTGATTGTCAGGGTCAGAGATTCTCAAGGGTGGTACCACTGACTAGTAACTATAAATAGCTGTCCATTCCAGGTGCTGCAGGAAGATGTCTCCTGGTCTTCCTACACCTCTTATTTGGATGTAAAAGTAGGTCTTATGAAGCAAGTGCAGTATGCTACACCGAATCATCCTAGGATTAAGAGATGGTTTGCAAAATTTCAACAGGTATATGAAGTTGATTTCCCTGCTTTTATTTCTATTTTTCAGCTCTTTATTTGAACCATTCTGAATTGATCTTCATATTACACATTCCTTTCTTCTCAACTGGGAACTAGGTTTTGGTATAAATGAATAGCTGAGGAATCTTATTTCAGAAGATATTTGAAGGACATCCTTATTACATAACTATTTTCATAATAAGAAACATTTGATATGTTTCCTATTTGCATATAGCTCTCCTGATAAACAAGTCTATAATTTCAGAGCTGGAAAAGAGCTGCTGATAATTCCAGGGCTGAAAAATAACTGCTGTTATTTTCTTTAATACGTACTATAAAAATCAGAAAAATCTTGCCAAGAACTATTCCAAGGTAACCTCAGTCACTTGCCTTTATCAGTTTCAGATGACTACATAATTTAGTTTAGCAAATTTGTTGCTTTTCTAGGCAACAGAGTTGAGTTCCATTGCCAACTGAGCTCTGATAAGCATCCTTAACCCATTTTTCTGTCCTTCGCCCCTACTTGATTTGATTGACCTTGTTTTAGCTGAGGAAGAGTCTGACAGTGCAGAGAGTGGCGTTAAGAGTAAGTAAGCTGAAAATTTATATTAATTCATATAAAGTATTCTGTTTCTATAGATAAAGTGGCTGGAGTCCTTCTAACAGTGGGCTGCATTGAAAAAGCCAGATGTCAAAAGGCCAATATGTCCTCTGTCTGGTGATCCTAGTAGTCCTGTTCATTCCTCTGGTTTTTAAACCATAAAACTGTGCTTGTGTATTTAGACTAGGTGTATCTCAATAAAAAATCCCACTTCATCTGCCATCTCCCTTAATCCATATTATGTGCATGATTCTTACAGGAAAAATTGCTTTGCTGCTGTCACATTTGTCATTACTGTGATGAATAGCTGAATATGGCTCTACTAAAAATTATTGTGTTGTCATATATTAAGAGAGTTAAAGAAACCATAGTGCCCAATAGGTCATTGAGGACATAAACAGATACTTTTCTTTTATTTTGCATCTCTCTAGGTGCATATCGTACTGTGATACTTTTATGGATAAGTAAATGAATGCTCCAGTCTTCATAAAGTGTCCAGTCAAGTTTTATTCATCTACTTTCCACTGCAGCAATCTAGCTGTAGCCCATTCATTTTCATTTCTGGTGCTGCTTTGACACCAGGATGACTAAGGATTTGCTTTTCCTTTAGCAACTTTTCAGCATGTATAAATGTACTTAGAGACAAACTAAAATCCTCTGCCGTGAAACACAGAAGGAATTTTTTTCTGTATTGAAATAATAATAAAGAACAAAGGTATAGATTGAATACCAAATGCATGTTGGGTGATTATTGATTGAATTCTGTATGAGAAATACATCAGGTGCAAAGAAATCAAACCAAACACACTGATCTCCTAAAACACTTTTTCTGTGAAAATCTGAAAAAACACTGTAGAATATTTGCTTTTTAATATATCTTCAATGAAAAAATTCTGTCAGCCAGTCTTTGCAACAGACCTACATAAGCAAATTACTGGCTAGTATTTTAAACTGAACAAAAGGAAATCATCTTCATTCTGGTAGTAGATTAAGGTTATTTGCCCATCTCTCTCCCCTATATTTTGCTTTTTAAACAGATAATAGGTAGCAATAAACAACCAAAAAAAAAAAGGTGGAAAGGAGGAAAAAAACCCTCTACAGTTTAGATCTTTGTATTTTCATTATCCTGTTTCAAAGCCATTTCCCATAGCATATACCAGCCACATCATACAGTCGATAACATCTAAGTCTTACTTTTACCAGAATCTTCAGCAAACTGTGGTGGATCCCACATTGCTTTAAACTGGTTACATGAGACAGGAGTAAAACTGTCCAGGGTGCAAAAGTTGGGTGGATGATCTAATTAGGAAGGTTCAGAGATGACTTGTTACTATCTGAGGCAATTTTGTTTTGTGTCAGAAAAAAAGCACAAAAGACAGGTCATTTAGAAGTAAATAGCTCAGTACAAACTGCACACCAGGAATCTGCTTACTGGCTTTCTTAAAAAATCTTGTATGCCTAGGAGTCACTAAAGTCTACATAATGTCAGTGTAAGTAAGTCTGCTTTAAAAAAGGTACTGCATATACTAAATTGGTAAAACACCAATATTTTGGGCCATAAAGACATCATGTGTTGGCTGAAAATAAATACAAAATGACCTACCAACACTGATGTTAAATGTAGTTATATAACAAGATCCTCTTGCATCCTCAATTATTTTGTTCAGATCCTGTTGCTATTTCCTTTTCCCTTGACAGGCAAGAAAAAGGCTGGAGAAGAAACAAATGCAAGCTGAATAACACTCATCAAAGAAAACTTTGACAATTGTTGGTTTTTCATTAATTTGAGAAACATTTATGAGGCATGCAGATTGGCTGTTAGCATACTTAGAATTCATAAGTATTTTCTGAATGCTCTGAATGTGTTATACTAAAATGACAGATTGCTTACATTGGCTGTGCAGTTCAACTGATCTTACGTTGTTTCTGTTCTTTTACTGCCTGAAAAATTCATTAGCAAGGGAATAGTTAGTGAAAAAATAAAGAATAAAACACTAATGAAATATATGGATCAAAAAACTACTACTCAAAGCCTAATGAACAATACTGTTACCTGGTATTCACAGGAACAATATCTAGTCTGCTGAATTTAAAAAAAAAAAAAATAAAGTTGCGAAAATAAAAAAAAAAAAAAAAAAAAAAAAAAAAAAAAAAAAAAAAGAAGAACAGAATTCAAGCAGTATCCTCTCAGCACTGAATCACCTTGTCATTCAAGCAGAGCCTATGACTTGGCAAAATGCAGAGATTTAGGTCCTGTACACAAAACCTAGATGTGTATTTGCATTACAAGTGCAATTGCGTGTACCCTAACCTATTTTTGCATTAACCATGCTAGCTTCTTGAATGTCTTGGCTCTTCAGAGAGGCACACTTTGGATAAATATTTTTCTCAACAGCATTCTGTATTGTACAAAACAAATTGGTGCAAACGTAAATTAGCTTTGAGGAGGTTTTTCTCAGAATGGAATAAAAAGACTGCAGAGAGGGAGTAACAGCATTTCTGGAACAAAGTGGGCGTTCAGGCACTTCAGTACTAGGCATGCTATTTATCGTCAATTCTCTTCTGCAGCATGTCACCAGTGGCTGAATATAAAGGCAAACATGAACCTTGAAAAGCTGATAGGGTTGCAAATGAATTAGAAATTCTCTCAAAAGAAAGAATAATAGAAGCAAGTCACACACATAAGTTTTCACAGTTAAGAGAGATACGGAAAGTACAAAATATCAAAGTTCTGCCCAAGAGAGTGATTTAATCAGTGTCAGTCTAACAAAGTACCTACATTGCCAGCTGGCATAAGTACAAGGAAATACTGTCTGTGTGGCAATTTTCTTTTTCTTTGTTTCTTCTTATTCTGGAAACACCTGCTGTGCTGTTTGAATTTTATACAACTGAATGACAGTTAAAAATAGCAGTAGACACGTTGGGATTTTGTCCTTAAACTTTCTGTAATGAAGACAAGGTTAAGTGCATATCAGACACTGTACCAATTTCCTAATTGGCAAACCTGCTGCTGCAGCTCAATTTGCATATGAAGATACAGAATGATACCACTTTCCTTGAAGAATTCTTCAGGCAATGCAGATATACTGAATATCTTGTAGGAAATGAATGCATGAGGCTACATGAGCATTGCATTGCATTTATCAGCTGTGTTCCTCAAAGTTTCTTCCACAGAATTATCAACTTCTTTGCTTCAAGGATAAATTTTTACTAGAATATTTTGCCACCTGCTTGTATCAATCACTGCTCGTTCATGTCTAGATATAAATAATATAATTGCAAAACACAGCCTTTGGTGTTGTCATGATTTTTATTCTGTCTGCTCCAAGAAAGAGGGCAGGCTTTCTGCACTTCTCTCCCAGTTCCAGAGGTCAGTGTTTGTACAGCCACTACTTCCCCCACTCCCCTAGTGCTCTGTTCCTGGAGGAAATTGGTGAACTGCTAATCTGCTGACTAAGACCCTACTGATCGCTCCATTTCTGCAAATTTGGCTTAAGTCACGTGCAAAGGAAGACTGGCTAAATGGGAGCCTAGAGCCCCTTTCTGCATCTTGCCCTGTGGCCACATGGGCATTCTCTGTCCTTGTGTTTTTACTCAACACTTGTATGACATCGTTTTCCTTTATCTTTACGTTCTGTCAAACCAAACTAGTTCAGAATAAGTGCAGAGTAATACCAGTGGTGACACCAGGGTGGAGAGAACTGCATGGTAGGATCCACAGGAGGGGCACAAGCAAGGCTGGTTTAGGATGACTCAGACTGCCATGGCCCAGCACTGACACAGCTGATTTTGATTGAAATGGATCACAAGAGAAGTTCCTTCAGCAGATCTGTAGTGATCATCTGGGTTGGGAGTAACAAACCATTAAAGAAGCTGCAGCCTGCAAGGGGCAGCCATATATTGACAGAAAAAACAGCAGTAAGAGTTAAACTGTTTTAGAAGACCACATCTGTTGACAGACTTATGCTTCAGTATCTATCTCCCAGCTCACCCTCTCCCTTTTTTCTTCTCTGCTTTGAATGAAATATGCCAGAACTTCTGATGTGCTGTAGACCACAGAACAAGTGGGGAAATTCTGTCATTTTCTAAATCATCCTGAATGCCACAAACTTTTATTGATCAGTGCATGCTCTGAATTTGATGAAGTCAGTCTGAATGTATGAATTGGTAACTTGGTTACACCCTAACAACCTGAAGTGTGAGGTTCACTCTGTGTCCCTAGAGTGCAGTCATTATGTGGATGTGCAGTACGTCATAAAACTAAAATATAAGGCCTCTGCAGAAAATTCTCTTTCAGAGAAACAAAACTTTTTTTGTTGTTGTTAAGGTTTTACATTGTATCTTTAGGGCCAAGCGTGGTTTTTCTTCTAAACAAATGGACTTGATAAAGGCTGGGAATATGTTCACAAATGTCACAAACACAACATGGAGAATTGATGGCAAAGGCAGTTGTCTGTGAAACAGAAAGTAGAATTGATGCTCTTGAAATGAGAAAATTCATCCAACCCTAATCTCTGCCAACAGTTAGACAGATATTTTTGGCAGACCTAACTCTGAAAGCTTAAAATTTATAAAAAAAAAGAAAGGAAATTAAAAAAAAAAAAAATACACCAAAGAAAAACCCACACAACCCCTCGCATCTTTGCTTTACAACCACTCTAGCTAGTTGTATCTTTTACCAAAAATTCCCCTTACCAATAATCTAATAGTAAGGATGCGTTTTGAATATTAGGAGCTACTGTAAAGAGCAGTGAAGAGTCCTGAACTTTCTCAAGAAGGCAGTGGTCAGATTAGTGTGAGGCTTTAGTTTGTTTACTATGGAGTTTATAACTTGTATAAGCAGATGCTCCTGTGCTAACTCCCACTCAGCAAGCAGCACTTTGTGCCTACATCTAAGGTAATAAATGCTCCATTTGAAGAGGATTATCTCCTCCTTCCCCTCTTCTACTTTGCCTGAACAAAGCAGGAGGTGGAGAGGAGGAGGGGGAGATAATCCGTTTAGCATGCAACGCTTCACACCTGCCAGGTAAGTAATAAATGCTGCATTCCAGGGGGATTAGCACCATAGTTCTTGTTTGGACTGGAATAAAATATTTGCAGACACAGGACTGAGCCCTTGGGACTGAAGTCCAGATAGGGTTCTGTTATTTAATTATTTCTTATATATCTGCTGCATTTGTATGTTTTCTGAGTAAGACAATACAAAGGTAGAATGGAAATAACAAAAGGTGAGCTCCTGGGTTTTTTTTTTTTGTGTGTATGTGATGTGAGAAACGCTAAATATGTTGATAGGACCCAGTAATAATGAAATAACATTTTATTCTTTAAAGCTACACATTCCACAAGAGGAAAGGAAGAGGCAAAGTAATCTTCATGAAGCTTGCACGCCATATAACAAACTCAAGATATCTTAAAAAAGCGTTCATGCTGGTCATTGTGATAGTAGCTTCTCATTACAACTCAGCAACCTGTAAGATTCTCTGTGCCACTTACTCATATGGTCATGTTTGCTTTTTTCTGATCTTCCAATTGTATTTTACTCCATAGACTACCATATTTTTTATATTTTACCTCATATAAAAGCAGATATATATATATATTGATAAGATACTTAGTCATATAACAGATCTAGTTGGAGTTGTCACTGCTCACTACAGAGGAGTTGGACTAGACGATCATTAAAAGGATTCTTCCAACTCAAACTATTTATACTAGGCCTAATCTGAAAAAAAAGCAGGGGAGAAGAGATCCTGAAAGTTCCAAACAATGGGAGGAACATGGCCTTTTATGCTCTCCTCTCTTTTCAGGTTTTCTGTTGCCTTGATTCACGTAACTTGAAGATGGCATTAGAGTTAGATTATGTTACTCATGCCTTTCTCCATATCTGTTAGTGCTGCTTAAACACAGACATCAGATAGAGGACAGAGAGGAAACCACAGAGCATCTCAAGTAACAGCAGATGCCTGAGTTTATCTATATGAATCATACTCTACACTGGTTGCATGTAATAGGTTTCAGATTGAATATCTAGTTTAGCTCTGGCTTCTAATAGGGGGAAATAAATAAGACATCCCTTCCCTCAAGACATCTAAGATATCACATCCAAAACAGTAAGCTATTAATTTTCTTCTACCTATGGTGAATAGAGTTTCTCCTTCCTTAGTCAGAGGTGTACTGAGGAAGTCAATACTTTCCTCAGGGTTGGTGGCAGTCTCTGATACGGGACAGCTGAGAGATTCCCCTCACTGGAGAGGTCTCAGGTAGACTTTTTATGACTCACTTCAGCACAAAGATATCTCAGAAGCACATACATTTGAAACAACTAGGTTTTATTCTTAGAATTGTAGAATCTTAGAATGATTTGCATTGCAAGGGAGCATAAAAGATCTTTTAATTTCAACCGCCTGCAATGAGCAGAGATCTCTATAACTGCACCAGGCCTATTCAATCTGACCTTGAATGTTTCCAAGGGCCATCTGCAACTTCTTTGGGCAACTTGTGCCAATGCTTCATCACACTCACTGTAAAAAATTTTTAGCTTAGAACTCGTACCTCTTATCACTACAGTTCCTATTAAAAACTCTATCCCCATCTTTCTTATGAGCCGTCTTTAAGTATTGAAATCCTGCAATAGTATCTCCCTGGATACTTCATGCTAGGTCTCTAAGAACAACCCAACTCTCTCAACAGTCACTCTTTGGAGATAGCTAAACAGTTGTTTCTGTCCAGACATGATAAAATGTCATGACTAATTAAGCATAAATTGAGTTTATTATTACTGATGGATGATAGAATGAAAGTCCAGTCAAGGTGTCATATGAAGCGCTGGAAGGCATTTTGCAATCCAATTCCTTCAAGTCAAAAGATCTGTCAGAAGTTCACCATAAGTACAAGGCTCAATTAATTGATTTTTTTAAAAATTAAACTAAACATTTCCCAGTGGCAGAATCATCAGACTCATGTACTTAGAAATACAAGAGCATGTGGGTGGAATTTAAAATGTAGTAAGTGCCTAGTGCACAAGCCACTGTTGCAGGCAGAGATAAATGCTAATTAAAAAAACCACAACAATACCAAAATAAACACCTCACCCTTCCAAAAAAAACAACAATGGAAGAAAATACATTTTAATGTCTAGATGATAAAATTAATATGAAGAAATTGCAAAGAGCAACAGATTTGGCATAATAATTGCTTGCATTTGTTTGCAGGACTTTTAACTAGTTAATTTTCATTAGTGCTTCTCAGGTTGCTGTCATATATTTATTTCTCCTATTTTTCTGAAAGATTCTATGATAAAACTCTCCTATGACTAAAAAACACAAGTCCCAGAGCTTTGATAATTTTCTGCCAGTGAGATTATATTAAAATATATTACATTTTGCCATCTCTCCCAAAAATAAATTATCTGTCTTGATGAGCTAGAAGTAGCACAGAAATAAATGGGAAAAAAATGGAAACACTTAGAACTGGACATATGTGCTCACCTTCATGCATGAATACATTCACACATACAAATCCATATAAACATACACCTTTGGTCACTACACTTGCTGATTTTCCTGACAGCGTTTACCATGAATTTGTCCAATCTAGTTTTAAACAAACCAAGTAAATTATCTCTCACTTTTTGCCCAGAGAGTCAAGAGTCCAAATAAGTGAAGCTTTTCAAAAACCTTGTCCATAACTTTAGATTTGTAATTCCATACATAGGAAGGGCATTGTATTTGGAAATGCTACCCTTAATGTATATTTGTGAAGCAGCTGCTATTACATAGGGTATATTTACAGAGACAAGTTATTATCTTTTGTGGTAGAATGTGGTGGAGATTTCTTCAGTTCATATCAAACACTCCTTGGTGTGTTTATTAAGTGATCTCCTGCCCCAGTGCAAAGCTCAACTTATTTGTTGAATGAGAGCTTGCAAAGTTTGCTTGCAAAGAAAACAATGAAACAAATGCTTAATAGGCTACTCACAATTAATTTTATCCCAATTTTTTCTAATTTTATCCTCACCACCATCAGAAAAACATCCTTTCACATTATTATCTTTTTTCTCTTTATTTAATCAAAGTTTTAAGCGACACAGTGTTAAATTGTATCTCCTTGCATCTCCTTCATATGCTGTTAATTCTCCATGAAAAAAGAACACTAAGAGAATTTGTTTATGTATTATTTCATGACAAAGTTGACTTTATTACTCTTATGTGTTAACTTCAATTAATATAATGCACCTATGTAGAGAAATATTGGGTTCCACACAAAAAAAGATCTGATCTTCCAAACTAGTAGTCCTGCATAACCAGTAACATAATTATGAGTATTTTTTGTGAAAAATACTGCAGTGTCAAAGCATTTTTGGATCCAGTTTAAGGTCTGAGTATAAGATAGATAAAAATACTTGAATGGAATTTAACCCATTTTTTGGGGCTGTTGATACATACCAGAGAAATTCAGACCCAACTAGGAAAAATACACTGGGATTTCGAACATAATATCTGTGGGGAGGAGGGGGAAAGCTGCCAAGGAAAGAATATTTACCTAAAAGAGGAGAATATATTGCATTAAAAGGAAATTAGCTTCGTTACTAGAAAAATTGTAAACTCTTAGGGAATAAAAAATCCTCCAGAATTAGAGCAAGAGAAATAACAAGAAAAGGATCATAGAATCACAGAATAGTTTGGGTTGGAAGAAACTTTAAAGATCATCTAGTTCCAACCTTCCTTAATGTAGGCAGGCACACCCCTCACTAGACCACGTTGCTCCAAGCCCCATCCGATTTGGCCTTGAACACTTCAAAGGATGGGGTGTTCACAAATTCTCTGAGCAACCTGTTCCAGTGCCTCACCACCTTCACAGTAAAGAATTTCTTCATCACATCTAATATAAACCTACTCTCTTTCAGTTTGAAGTCATTCCCCCTTGTCCTATCACTATATGCTCTTGTAAACAGTCTCCATCTTTTTTGTACATGCCCTTCAGGTACTGGAAGGCCAAAATTAGATCACTCTGAAGCTTTCTCTTTTCCATGCTGAACAATCCTAATTCTCAAAGCCTTTTCTTGTAGGCTCCAGGTGGGGTCTCATCAGAGTGGAGCAATGGGGAAGAATCCTCTCCCTTGCCCTACTGACCACTGCTTTTGATTGGCTTCCTGGGCTGGGAGGGCACTTTGCCTGCTCATGTCCAGGCTTTCATGCACCCCAAGTCCTTCTTGGCAGGGCTGCTCCGGATCTGTTCTTCCCCCAGCCTGTGTTGATACAGGGGTTGCTCCAACCCAAGTGCAGCACCTTGCACTCGGTCATATTAAAGAACATGAGATTCCCACGGGCTGACTTCTTGAGCTTGTCCAGGTCCCTCTGGATTGCATCCCATCCACCAGTTGTGGCAACTGCACCATTTGCTGAGGAAGCACTTGATCCCTTCTTCTGTATCATTAATGAAGATAGTAAATAGCACTGGTCCCCTGAGGGACACCACTTGTCAACAATGAGAGTCAAGATGTTGAGAATACAAGGGGAAGAAATGAGCTCAAGTTGGAGGGGAAAAAGTCCCAGAGGAGAAGGGAACAAGGTGTTGAGGTGGGATGGGCAGGAAAACAAGGCAAGGCAGGGCTGATGGAATTAGCGTGATGGGGAGAGGAGTAGGCACAGGAGGAATGCTGGCTGGTGCCTGGCAGGCAAGAGAAATGTAACACTGATCTCAAGAGTATGGCACTGTAGGGGAATATGGGAAGTAAATAATTAGGCCAAAAAGAACACATAGTGGAAGTAAAAGGCAAGTGATATGTTTTGGAAGGCCATCATCAAAGAGCATAAGTCATCAGGGATGGGAATGGAAGGTGGTAGTATAGTTACCAGGCCAGTAAGGGAGGAGGGACAAAATCAGTGTGCTTTGGTGCCAGTGCTCAGTATTTGCCTGTGCTCAATCTTTATCTTTTACCCAACAAAATAATTTTGTTGTCCTTCATACTCAAAAGGCAATTTTTTCCCAGGCTTTTCTACCTCTTGGACATCTTGAAGAAGAGAGTGAGCCTCAGAGACAGAAGTCCTATAATTTTACATGACTACGAAAGGTGATTCATCTGATCTACTATACTAGAAAATTAAAGTTAGCACCATTTAAGTATGTGTGATCTATTTAAGAGCTATTTTCTACTTTATTTTCTAGTGAGCACATTCTTGTCGTGTGATCTAGCTATTAAATACTGATGTAAATATGCAGCACTGCTTCTTGGAACATTTATGTGATGACACAAAACCATTGCGATCACTCTCTTCACCTCCTCAAATAATTTACTATCTTAGCAGGAGGGGACAGCACTTAAAGTTACATTAAAACAGAAAAAAATACATCTAAATTTCCACTTCACATGTAAGGCAAAGTAATAATTCAAAACATAAAATTTGAAATAGACATTAAACCATTAAAAGCAAAGAGAGTCTAATAAACTCATAGATTGGTTGTGTTTGCATTAAAATTCAAATTACTTTCTCTGGTTCTTGAAATACAGTAATATTAAAAACAAGTTTAGACTGAATGAAAACAATCTATGTCAACATTTGAATATTTCTTATATTGTTGCAATGTTTTCAAGTAGATTCATTTTCATTTTTATGACAGTGAATACAGAGGAAATGAATGTTAGGCCAAAGCTCCATCTTTCTGAACACTTCCAATGTCTTTGATGCATTTGAGGATATTTACTAGTTGCAAAGTTCTCAAGACACAAGCATTAAAAATGAATTGTTTTGTAAATTCATACAAAACTAAATTGTTTACTATTCTTTAAATAAAATCAAGGATTTTGAAAATAATTCAAACTCAGTTCTTCCATTTTATCTTATGGATTTTTTTTCAGCTTTTGGCAAGGACAAAAATCATAGGTTTATATTCTGTATGTAAACAATCGGGAATCTTGTGGTTATGCCACTAAATCCTCATTTTCATGTTTCTTTGTTGATGAAATTAAACACTGTTACTAAGAAACAGCTTTCATGGTGCAAGATAAACTTATTAATTTATATTTTGCCTTACTCTGTGTAAGTCTATATTATTTGGGATATTTTGTGGGGGTCAATAATTTTGTTTATATATCGGTGCATTCAATGTCACTTTTGTTGACCCTGTGTAATTCCATTTGTGTGAAATAACAGTCCTGACTACCATGTTACTACAGGGAAAATACTTGGACACTTTTTCAGCTTTGCACAGGATTGCCAACATCATCCTTGGAGTTCAGCTAGATACAGTATTCCTTCATATAATCAAGAGCTGTATGAAATTGTATCACAAGCTGTCAGAACCAGAGAAGCAGAATCCTTCAGTTAATCACAAATATTGCATTCCTTTTCTATTCAACAGGAATGAAATGAATGAACACGTAAATAATAAATAAATAACTTCCAAGCATCATTCAGCTCTTCCTCTGCATAGCCAAAATCAGCACCTGTGACTAGAACAACTTGAAGCCCTAAGGTAATGAAAATTAAAAATGAAGCAGCAGCTTAAATACTTTCTCTGTAACATGACCTTCTGTGAATGTTACTGACTATCAAATTAAGTTGAACTCCATCTTGGAATCCCTTGGACTTCTCTAGTATTTTGGACTACAAAAGAAACAAATGACCAAAAAAAGATTTCCCTACAACTGAAACTGACAAGAAGACTGCAGCTGAAGGACCTGCTGTGGCAAAATAACATTTTATGGCATCTTATTTTAATAGCCACAAATTGTTGCATTCTGCATTAAAGCTCCAGTAATCTCTTTCTTTGTGATTAATCTAATTCAGAAGATGTCAGTGAAAACCTTCTATCCCCATGCTTCAGATAGGTGTGTTAGGTATTTCTTCACCTTTAAGTATCACCGTAGGTGGTTATGCTTCCCTTGAACTGACCTCTACTTATCTGCATTTTTTGGTCTTGATGTCCTAAGTCCATTATGGGACTAGCCCTCCTACCAGATCAGACACTTTCCGTTCATGTTATTTTCCATTGTAGAGATACATCCATGTCATCGGAAAAATGAAATTGTCACTAATTAGAAGGCTTCTTGCAGGCAGAATTTAAATTAACTGGGCTTGAACCACTAGATTTGCTTTTAGTAAGAGATACCCACAGGCCCTAGTGCCCAGGAAAAAAAAAAAGGTCAGAACTCATCTTCACAGTTATTTTCCTTTCTGAGTAATGTTTTGTAAAGCAATCAAAAATCTCCCTATGTTTAAAGTACAAATAATGATTTAAAAGCCTCTATTACTGTTGAACAGAATCTCTTTTTGAGTGCCATACACTGCTTGTGGTGGAATGATAAGAGCTTCATCACTGACAGCCCACATTAGTGCTCTGATTAAAAGTCTCCCTTTTGTCTCCATTTTCAGGACCTTTTCTTTACAATAAACTGCTATTCTAAGAAATAGCCCTTTGCTGAAAGCCCCTTTAGAATTGTAAGAGCTGTATTATGCCATCCATCAGCCAATTGTCTGAATAAAGTAAAATTCACAACAATAGTCATTAGTAGATGATGTAGAGTCTTGTTCTCATCGCTCTTTTGAAACTTGAATTCCTTTGAAAGCAACTGTTTATTGTGCTTTATGTAAGGACTAAGGGAACGTGTTTAGCTGGATTACTGCAAATCACTGTTTTCAGTGGAATGTGAAAACAATGCACACTCTTCTGGTGATACAGAGTATTGGTGTCTACTCTGCCTTCTCTTCATTCAGCTTCACAGCATTCACCCTCTCTCAATTGCAGGTGCAACAAGTTCAGTCTGCGTACTGAATGTAGCAGTTTAATGAGAGTTTCTGTGTTAGGTAATGGAGTGGTTCAATGGGTATAAATAAAGGGTGGGGATGTCCTAGAAGGACCTTGCTAAGGATATGGTGAGGATGTTTAAAAATACTCTGTGTCTTGCAGAGGGTAGATATGGTTGGGGCAACCTGCAGATGTCAAGGAGCTAGTTGTTGCACTGAAGATTAAAGCCTAGGCTACCTGTATTCCCCACGAGTTGTTGAATCCATATTTTAACAGCCATTCCACAGGAACTGGCTCCAGAGCAAATACGGTAGGCAATTCAGTTGGACTACAGAAACAAGCCTTACATGCGAAGCCAGGAATATATGGTTAGTCCAGTTATGGTCTTGGTTGCTTAATCAATATATTATTATTACAGTAGTTTCACTAATAATAACACTCATAAGCCAAATTATCCAACATTAAAACTCTTTCCCTACAACATTAAAAACTGATACATGCAAATCTCACTTTTTCACTGCTCCTTTAAGTACTACAGTTGTCTGCCCAAGGTCGTGTTTCTCACGGTATGGAAAGGTGAGGCATGAACTATAGAATCTGAGTATCTTTGCTGGGGGAAGTATATTGTTGATGCTGAAAGGGGTGTGTTTCTGGGAGTGGTCAGGGAAAAACAAGAGCTGGAGCTGTACCAAAACATCTAGGAAAGGGAAAGAACTGGTTCATGTCAGACAGAAAAGTGCTTCGTACTGATCAAATTTTTTCAGCTTCTCATTCTATAAGAAATGTCTGGCTGGGCAAATGTTGTTTATCAAACAAAGCACATATTTGTCTTTCCGTTCATGTTATTTAAAGCATTTACATTTGAATAAAATTCGTTCTGCTAAGGATGGGGTGAATGATATGTCAAAAGGAAGGACAGGATAAGAGGTGTCGCTGGTATATTATCTTTATTCTTGATCCTTGTATGCAGGCACACTGTCCATTGTTCTAGAGAAGTTTTAAACAGACTTATGTGTTCAGAAGATGGCATTTGGCCCCCCTACTTTCCCTTTATGGCTTTCAGGGGCTCAAGTATTTATTTGAGCCTGTTAGGTAACGATGCATGCAGCAGTCTTGTGCTGCAGACAGCATCTGGACAGAAAGTCTCAGTGGTGGCTCTAGAGCTCACAGGGACACCAGCAAATGAGTGACTGTATGCTCTGGACAGTAATTTCTGATCCAAGACCTGCAGGGAACTTTCAAAGAACCTTCAACTTTTTTCATTTGAATCCATGCTAGTTCACAGTTAAAATGACACCTCTTATAAATATTCCGAGTACAGTGAATGCACAGAAAGTTTCCTGAATACTAAGAAACAATTTTTATGTTCTCTGCAAATGTTCAAAAGGACTTGAGTCATCTCACATTGGCTATATATGTATGAGCACCTAAAAAACCTGATATGACAGATGTGGGTTTAGCCAGGGAATGAGAAGGCTGTTTCACAGGTCACAGGCTGTGGCCTTTCTCAGTAACCTGCCAGTACCGAGCATGACATGACTACTGAAAAAGTGCATAGCTTGCTATATAGTGTTGAAAGACTCCAGACAGATTAAATAGAATGAGGTCTGGGAGAGTTACAGCTGTATTACCAACATTTATACAAGTTATACTATGCCTACATATTGGCCATGCTGGTGTAGAATTGTGTAATGAATCTATTTGCTACATGTGAGCTTCCTCATTCAAGAAGACATCTGGTAACCACCAATTCAAAATCCAAATGTGTCAAACATGTAGAGAGTGTTGATGTTGGGGTGGGGGCAAAGATGCAAATGCAGAAGTAGGAGTAGAATAAATGGCAATGTAAATATAGTCTGCATGATTACAGTCCCCTTCCAAATGACAAAAGAAATATGTTTCATCATATAAAAAATCATCTCATTTCATTGTGAGACATGACAACAGGAATTTTTCAATGGCTTCCGATCCTTTTCAGGCCATCTAATTTCAGCTTCTGGTTGCTGGCGAGATCAGAGGACTGATTTTTTGATGTATAGACCACTCAGAAAAGATCGCACAAAGCACTCCTCACTTCTAAGTTTTCCTTTCTTCACACTGTTGGAAGGGCTATGACTATAAACTGCACCAGTTAAGCTTTTGACTAGACTAACCTCATATTATTCCTCCTTACAGCAGCTGTTCCATGAAATTAATCTGAAGGTAAAATGCCTTGGTAAGATGCCTCCATGTTTAAAGCCAATTTTGATATTTGTTACTTAAAATTTTTTAGGGCTCTCTCACACTCCTCTGTTGCCCCAGAACCCACTGGTTGAAGAGAGTCTGGATTCATCCCCACATGATTTTTAGTTACAGAAATCATGGCAACGGTTTTTGCTGTAAGCAACAGCCCAAGTTGTGCTCTATTCGAGTTGCAGCTTCACCTCCTTCAGAAAAGTGTGCAAAGCCTGAGAAAATCTGGAAAAAAGCAGAGATCTAAGGTCATGATAGCGTGGCTGAAGAAAGCATTAATTAAAGTGCTTGACATTTCATCTTAAAGACTGTTTTAAGTGCCCATAAAGCCACTGCTGAGAGTTAAACCATGTTTCCAAGGCAGACCAGTGATTAAATTCTGCCTTTTTTGTGTGACCTACATCTGTGGTCTTTATCTGCATTTGCATGGAAGGCAGCTGATTACAGGGTTTGTCCCTCTGCTCCCTGAGGACAGTCAGACCAGAACCCTCTGAGGCTCTCTTGAATATTTTGATAGTAAAATGTAGTCTGTTTGCAGCTCTGTAGGGAAAAAAGGCCTTACAAATCTTTTGCTCTAAAAAGTCCAAAATAATGGGGAACCAGCTGATAGTTTCGTAGACTTTTAACCTACTGCAGCCTCCCTGAAGTCTCCCTGAAGCCTCCATGAATCCTGTAAGATGTAATAAAACAAGAATCAAACTTGCAGAAAATGAAAATATGGGTTAATGTTTGATTTCCATCAGGAGAAAATGTTACAAGAAGTATGTATGCTAATAAGTTGTTTCATAAAGGACTTGTTTTGTGTATTTATTAAATACCTTAAAAATGAAATTATTAGAGAAACAGAGACATTGCAGAGCAATGAATCTACTTGGATTAATCTGGAACCAGAGACAACTGGGTAATTTTAGATATCTACATAAGATTTGTGCAAAGGTAACAGGATAACTACGACATTTAGTATCAATGGATACCAAGCATCTCTCACCACAGGGGAATAAAACAAAAGGCTTGTATGCTTTAAAAAATGATATTACCTGTCACTTTTCAGAGAGGATGTGGGAAAATGCAAAAATCTTGCTTCTGCTCAATGTGCAACTGGTAGGAAAAATGCGAACAAAGTCATGTTCAGAGTGAAGTATTATTGTGCTATCAGAAAAAAACAGCACTGCCTCATTTGCATTGCAATTGTGCACAGAGCATTCGTCAGAAATATGTCAGCATGAAATAAATGTTTCTGAGAAGGGTGACAAGGCCATGAAAAAACTTACCTGTAAGTGGCTATAGCAACTCTGAGTTTCTTTTTCTCTAGAAAAGAGGCATGTATAAGAATTCATTAAAAGGGTTTTAAACACTGTAAAAAATACTGCAATAAAATATGGACTAGCTAGTTTAGGAGTATTAGCCCTTACACTTTCTGAAGAAAGCTCTCTTCTTTTGGTAGCCATGCCTATGTCCCTTGTCCTGCTGTGTTTCAGAGGCTATTCCAGGTGGAGCTTCATGATTCACATGTCTTGAGTGCTCCATGGGTCAACTCAAGGCAATTTCCATTTTTCTCATCACAGTTTCATTGACTAAATGAAACACATCACAGCATTTAACTGAACAGTGAAATGTATGATTATAGACAGTGGCTGAGATCAAGAGTTCAAAGAACACCAGATAAGATCGGTATTAAAAGTTGCCATTAATTATAATAAACCTCATGGAAGAGGTATATTAGAATTTGTGGTTTAAGGTATAACTTACTATCTATACATTACCTATGGGGATATGTTTGCTTGATGCAGCAGCTTTCTTTCTTATCTGAACATTTATGCCATCGTTGATCCTGCCAGATAAAGGTTTATGCTGTTGTCTTGCTGCTGACAGGTTACAGGACTAACATGTATTCAAATCTGATGTCAAGTGACACTGATACATTTTCATTTTTTGTGTTACCTATCTTCATTCTTCTCTACCAGTGAGATCTTTCAGGGAGATGAAAATAATGACTACAACCCACTCAGTTTTGCTATGTTTAAAGTGATTTTTTACAACTGAACAGTCAAAGCACAGGGTCATACACAGGGGCAAAAAATATTATCGAAATTCTGTGAAAATCTTCCAAAATTCCCAGCAACCTTGTCATTAAAATTACCTGAATTTCTCATTGCAATTAATTTTTGTTGCAAGAAAATTATGAGAAAATATTTAATTAATCTTTTTTCCAAAGGACTATAACTCCTTTTGATTTGTAAGCTGGACATTATCTTCACAAGAAAGACTGATATGAATTTCATTTGTTTCATCTTTGAGAAACAGGACAGGCTGTGTCTCTCAGGTTTCCATCAGAGATTGATTCCATATTTGCATATCTCAAAGGTAACCTGGCTTACTGTAGATACACAGGACACAGCTGAAAGGACAGAAAGAAGGAAGGAGCCCCATTGCCAGGGACACATTTTGCTTAGAATTTTACAGCAGCAGAACATTTCTGGTACCTGCCCTCCCCCAGTCAGACTGATAATGTTGATGTGCAAATAGACACAGAGATTAACACAGTGCAGCAAAAGGTTCACTTTGGGGTTGAAACACCTACCAGTACCCTGGCTGTCTATTTGTAGGGTTCTCACCTAAAACTTCAGAAACTGAAAACCTGAAATTCAGGTTAAAAATACATATTAGATAGAAAAATTTATTTTTTATACAATGAAATGGTAAATCAATGATAGCTTTTCAAGAAAATTCTTAGGTTTAAAAAATTGTATTTTGGTTGGTAGTTCTCAGTGACTTTGATGACATATACAGTAATCGTTTCTTATTTACTGAGATATTTTAGCATTTTTCAAAGGTATGAAATTGGCTGTATTTCTTTTTTGCTGATGAAAAAGCCAAGATGTTTTCTCATTAACATTCTATTTTTCATCAGCTTCTCATTTTATCTTAGGTCCCACAGTAACTAAGCTTGTTAGGGAGTTTCAGCCAAATCAGCCAGATGCTCCTAACTCCCATAATATTTTGTAAAGTACTAATGTGGAGCCTTGAACAATGGGCAGTGTTCCAATAAAACCAAACTGAACCTGAAACACCAAACAGATGACAAACAAAAGACAGACAGAGGAAGGGAGGGAATATTTGGCACTTGAGTCATGACAATCCACATACATTATTGCTCACAGTTTTGTTTCTACTATTGGCTTCCAAATGTTGGTTTGATTACATGAGTTTTTATGCAATATTTAATTCTGTGAATTCATATGGTTAAGGCAAAATTTGTAGCCTATAGTTAATGGTATTCAAAAGCTTTTTAAAAAGAATATATCTTCATCAGGAGTCTTAAGAATTTTTACTTAGGAAGGTGAGACAGGAGTAGATCTTAATATAGGAGAGCTATCTATCCGTCAGTGGACCCCGATACATCCCAGCCCATCTGCAGCTAGTGCAGAGTACCATCTTCATCCATGAAAAGGACCAATTTGGAGATGGAGTGCATCTAAAAAGCCAAGAAGCACCGCTACAGACCAGGCAGAGTCATATCTCTGGTGAGCCAGGTCCACTCATGAGGTCTGATGGGAACTTTGCAGATGTATTTTGTGCAAGATACAGTTTGATGACTACCTATTGATCAGACTGAGGAAATGCAGTGGAAAATTTTATAGGTAATATGCTAAATAGACAGCTAATAGGTCTGGGTGCCAAACTCATTTTTTCTGTTTCACTTCCATTCACTAAGGTGCATGGAAAGTGCTGCCATCTGTCAATGTGATTAGAATTATTTTTTAATACTTCAACTGTCTTCTGCCAGCATTGCAGGATTTGCCTCCAGTATGATTTTATGTTGATTTAAATTGTTTCATGAGCAAATGGAAGGGGAAAATGTCCATACACATTCAACTTGATGAAGGTGTTAAAAAAAGATCCTAAGTACCGTCGATGAATACTTTACTGAAATGCGATGTGACTGTGCAATCTCAAAAGCTGTATTTCCATTGCCAGTAGCAGGCCCTAAGTGCTGTGCTAAGCTGGACAAGCCTCAAGACTGAAGTTTGTCAGGTTTGCCCTGTCTGAAATTTTCTTAATCTGTAACTTGGCTTAGCTGTGACAGCACTTTCTCTAACTGGACAGGCGTCTGTGGTTAATTTCTTTACTTTTGTTTACTTGCGCATGGTACAATGCTTTCTACACTTAACAGGAACTAGCAGTTATTTTAGGCAGAATGAGATATTTGTGATTCTTATTGTAATGACAATGTAGAGAAAAACACTCCTGTAGGACAGCAGAGGACTTGAGAAGCAGAGACACAAGATGTGGTGCAGAGGTGCACGTATGGGATGGCAGGTGAGGGGTCCCAGTTTGCACTGCAGACCCCACAAACAGCCATAAACAGCTCACCTGCTGTCTGTTGAGGAAAAACTGACCTGCAGCTGGAATAAAGTACTTTAAGGGGTAGCAGAGAAAGTAAAGAAATAATATCTCACACAAATAAAATGTAGCATATACAGCAAATTAAGATGTCACCTGTATGTTACATGCCAATGAAGATAGAGCAAAAGTGTTAAAGGGTGCTAGCCAGCAAGAGGATTTACACCAAGTGGATAATAGGGTGAAGAACAATCACCATCATCATGATGTTCCTCCCAGTGAGGTGTGCCAGGTGTTGACAAGCATGCCACCACAGCCACAGCCATGAGGACAGAAACCTTAGAGTCAGGGCAGCCTAGAAAGGTTGAGTACAACAGCAGGAAAAAAGATATCAAACACATCTGTGTAAAACAATTTAAACTGCATTGCTCTTCTTTTTCTGAAACACTTTTGAGCTAAAATATGAATGTTTAGATATTAACATTTCAGATATATTAATAAATTATTTGGTTTAATTATATATAAGGTGTGCTTCTTCTTTGCCCTTAAATAAGGTTTTAATGTAACAGTGTTAAAGCATTTCTTTATAATATAAATTCTGAAAAACAAAAAGTAAAAATCAAGTGTTACATAGATAAGAAAAGATATAGCTGCTAAATCTAAAACTGTAAAATCAAACAAGACTATGAGAACACCAAGAAATATGCAACTGTTCCATACTTATCAACCAAAACAGTATGTATAAAATATTTACTTGAAAACATCACATAGAAACTGCTTCTTATCCATTCCAAGTTTGTCTGTTCACACATTTCTTTCCCCCAGTACTCTCTATGTGTTAAAGATTTGTTCAACTCCTAAAGGACCAGACCACTTAAGAGACTGGCAGATGTGGAAATGCTAAAACATTTGTTCACACTTACACTCCAATTTTCAGGAAAACTCATTTTAATATTTAATATTTGGCTCTTTCTGCAAAACTGTCTATGCTTTCCTGTAATGTTTGTTATGTTAAAATGTTTGAATATGAGGGTGTTTTTGCACAAAATAAATGTTGAAAGTAAATATTAAACATTTCAGATATGTTTCCCTAAAAATTATCTCAACTGAAGAGAAATCGGATTACACGGAAGTAAGAAACCTTTTCAGTCTTTTTCAACCAATTTTATACTGCACAACATGACAACAAGGATATATTTGGCTTTGTATTTTGCGCCTTTATAGGAAGCACGTGGACGGTAAGTACAACTTTAAAATATCAGCATTGTGAAAAAAAATCTGAAACACACAAATCAGAAATCATTGAGGGGTAAAAATTTAATGAAATTTAGATGGTATTATTTAAATAGTTCATAACTCTATCAAAAGTGTTTGAGTTGCTATGTTTAGATATGACTCATTGATTGAATTAACTTACATGCAACAAAGTAACCCTTAATAAAATGCATATTGAAAGAAGAGTTCCAAATTGCTTTTTCTCTTTTAAGTCCTGTAGAAGAAAATTAAAATCAAAGCACCACCTGAATGTAAGACTACAGATTTTTACTACAAATAGATTTTATTCTGGGGATTCAGAATGCCACATTATCATAGTGTGGCAAATTTTATCTGATTTTTACTCATTCATCCTCACAATATATCCAGGAGCATCAGTTTTGGGCGGGGGTGGGGGGGGACGGTGAAACCAAAGGTAAATGACCAGCTCTGAGAAATGCAGACTGTCTCAAAGACCTGGATTAATCTCGATTCATTCCATAGCCTTTCCTGGATTCATCTGGAATCATTAGATAGCTTTAAATATTTAAACTGAGAAGTGAGGAGTCCTGGTTATAGTTTTTACACGCCAGTTAATTACAGTTATTATCATAAACGTAACAAATCTTGTATCCCTCGCTAATAACAGGCCACAGTCTAAATACTGCATTGCAAGGAGTTGCAACTGAGGTTTGCCAAGTTTGCTCCTGCTGAACTGCTCCTGACCTGTTTACAGATTGACTTTACTTGGTTTAGCTCTTGGCAGCTATTTTTCTGGTTGGAGGGAGACTATGGCTGTTGTTTTCTTTTTATTTTCCTAGGTATGTATGGTAGCACCATGGTTTTAGTCTTAAAATCTTGTGACCATAAAGACCTTGTGACCGTGGGGTGCACATAACATCAGAATAAGGGGTAGAAAATGATTGTGCCTAACAATTGTAACTGTATTGTTATTATCGTTACTCTATTTTATTATCGAAACTGTTCTGCATATAGACATTCATTCTTTTTTCTATAATAAAAAATTCTTCAATCAGACTATTAAGATTTCAATAATATTAACAATAGTACTCGTTTCCTCTTCGTCCATAAAAAGATTCTGAATTTAGCAGCAACAATGTCATATAGAAAAATAGTTATATGGATTAATTTAATGCATGTACTTTGAAAACAAAATGTGAAGGATAAAGAAGTGCCTCACATACCTCTGATGCCTGCAAGATGTTGTGCTATTTTCCATGGTAAATTTTAAGGATCATATAAGTTATGGTTATACAAATTTACATCAAACTATTGTGGTTTAACATAGAAATAGAAGAAAAAAGTAATTCTGAAAATAAAAATTTGTGTCTCAAATTTAGAAATATTAGGGGGCCTAGTTACTCATGTCCACTGGACTTAAAAGCCCAGGTGGAGACTTATTTTCTGCCTTTTTTTGTATGTGAAAGCACAGAACACTTAATAAAAAACATGTGCCAACAAAGAAAATTTGCTAAAAATAGTAATAAAAGATGAAAATATCAGACTAGAGGAAGATCAGTAGCAGAATGCCTCAAGGACTCATCCAGCAGGACTTTAATGTTTGCATTAATGAATTTGGCACAAAAATAAAACCTTGATGAAAAATGTTTATCATACAAAATTAAGAGGCAAGTAAATATGAAGGACAATTTGCATATCATGCATGCAGAAAGTATATGATGATCTTGAAAAAGCAGAGTAATAGAAATGGGTTGGAATTTAACTGAAACATGAAGTCTTATGAAGAGGGACTAGTAATAATATTTTTCACCATTATTTGGAACCTTATCAATTGACAAAGACTTGGAAATAGAAAAGTCTGACATAGTAGCAGCTTCCTGTGCTATTAAAAACTGACATTATGATGGACTTATGAAAAAGTAGACGTTATTTTAGGGGTTTTATGTGGGAAACTGTGTTCTATAGAACAAAACACCACTTAGAGAATTTTGTCTTCAATATCTTCTACCATCTTGATCACCTCTATTAAACAAAAATGTACTAAAATAGGAAGTGTTGCGAAATAAAATGGGCAGATAATCCAGGTAATGAAGACTCATTGGGAGAAGTCTTACAAAGTTTTTCTGCACTAAACAATTCAAAGTCCTAAGGATACAACTAGAAGAGGAGGGAGGAATCACACAGGAGAGAAAAAAAAACATTTGAATAAAATGGATATCTGCTGGCCAGGGACAGAAAGTTTCTCTGTGTTAGAGAGTTAGTAAGCATCAGGGAAGTGAAGTTGTGGACTAGATTCATTTTCTTGAAGATCTGACTAGTTTAAGGTAGGACATAGTACTTTCTTAAAGTGACTTTTTGATGTTGCTTCCTTCAATCATATATTAAATGATCTGCTACATTATTTTTGCTTGTAGTTTCTTACTATTTTCAGGTTTACCTGTTTGTAGCATTAAAAGGAAATTTGGTCTGAAAGAAGAAATATGTTACACACACACATCCCTCCCATGCCAATAATATGGCATTTATTAGTAGTGTTAGGTACATATTGACACTATTAAGGATGGTAAGGGGTTTTCTCCATATTTTGCACATCCTTTGCAAGTTCAAACCTGTAATCTTTGCACTACAGCTGAACTCAGACTAGGATCAATTCCTTCTAAGCATTTTATGTGGAAATTTTTCCTTCTTTAAACTATGCCTGCAGAAAGTGTTTGGAATGTCTCTTAGTACCATTGTTCACCTTGCATGCGCAATTAGTCAGCTCAGTACTTTGTTATTACAGTTAAGAAGGATAATGTGAAAATTAATGGATGACTAAGAAATATTCTTAGATCTAGTAACCTTGATTTAATGTGTCCTTGGGAGCTGCAATTTGCTTTATCTTACAAGTCTTGCGTCCTCTGTCAAATATATCTTCTTTCTCATGCTTACGGGGTCCACGGACCCCATTATTCTATCAACAGACTTTGAGGGTTAATGCTAATAAAATCATTTAAGGACCTGTGCACTTTTCACATGTATAAAATAGATTCACTGCCAGATACTACATAAAGCTTGGTATAAACTTCCTCTTTTGGCACCTCTCTAGCTCTAAAGTCAACATACATGTCACCTCTTAAGTAAGTGTGCTCCTTTTAAAATATTTGTCTTGGTTTCAGGACAACTGCTGCTATCACAGAAACTCATCTTACTCTGTCTAGAAATGATCTCCCAGTTCTCTGTCAGAAAAGGCAGACACTTCTATGAATACTAAAATTTGTTAATGCTCCCATTAAAACTGAAGTAAGCTGTGCAAGTTTGAAAGTGTAGTTAGTCAAGGGTTGTGCAGAAAAAAATATGTTCTCAGAGCTGCTCAAATATCATTTTCAGATCAACAGGATAGTAATATCTTGAAAATTTTTTGCTTCATTGCATTAATAATTTTTTTCAATTTATGTCAAATAAGAACCTTCCTTAGGTTGGTTGTTGTTGTTAATATTAGTAATAATAATTTTAACTCATTATTAATAATAATTTATTTAGATATTTTGGTTCTTGTAATAAGCATTTAACGTAATTTTCATTCATAAAAGGCAGTATTGTTTAATTTCATTACATTTCACTGTCACATTCTAAACATTTAAATTGAGTAACTTTTTGATCAGCCAATGCTGCTCATTTTCTCTTTGAAAAAGTTTCTCTTAAAAATCTACTTAGTAGTTGTCCTCTGGAAAAAAAATCCAAAGGCAAATCTAAGATCAGGCAAATTAAAGAGTTAGGATATGAATCAGATTTGTTTCCACTGGTCAGCAAGGGAAACTAAAGGCACAAAATATATACAAACTTCAAGATTCCTTTCGTCTGTCGTTCCTGGGTACTGACTGCAGCTATTAAGATTATTTAGTGTTTTCTATCTGTGCTGGTGACCCTAAGCCTCACCTTTCTCCAATAACTGAAGAAGTGTAAAAGTCCTTTTCCAGAAGTATCTTAATTTGGAATTTGTAGCTAAAATCTGCTGCTGCTTTATCAAGCAGTAGGCAATCTTGTGCCTTCCAGGTTCAGTTCTAACTATAGGACTACATAAAAATTGGCTGTAGAAGGCCAGGAAGCCAAAATATTGTGTGATGTGGGATTTGTGTGTGTCTTCTTATCTTTAAGATATCTGTTAAATGCATGGTTGAATGATTTAAAGTCTAGATTGAGAGATGTGAATGCAAACATGCTAGGTCCCAATCTACTCTCCATATACAGTTTCCACCATTTCCTGTGATCTTTCAGCTGCTGAGCAAATTTTTTGGGTTTGGGAGTGACATTAAGGCAACGAAATTCAAAGTCTGAAGTTTAGATGTAGCTTGGAAAAGGTTGGCCCAACTAGCTTGAGGGAAAAGCACAAATATTTTAAGATTTTTTTTTTTAATTGTTGAGTTTTAAAGAAACAGGAGGCCTGTAGTTGGAAAAAGTGTGGTAAATTGTTCCTTTTTTTCATCCTTTTCTTAACATGAGCTTTCTCTAATCCATTTTTTGCTGAACCTTACAACCTGCCTTACATTTTTGTCTTGTTCATATTGATTTGGTCCTGTATTATCTGAGCTGCTGAGTTACTGCATTTGGAATGGATTATGGTTTGGCTCTACCTGATTTATTTCACATAAAATGTGTTGTATAACAGAGAGATCAATTTTCTATTTGCCATGTAAGATTCAGATCATGTCTTGAAAGCACTTCCCCTTACATACATATACCAATGCATGTACTGCCTCAAAGCAGAGAAACTTAAACTGATGAGATCCACACAGAAATGAAAAAAGTTCTCTTACAACTTGATGGTAAGTAGGGATGGCTAAACTAGCATGAGTAAGAAGGAAGCTAAGACTTTCTGCAACATACAGCAGCAAAAGTGCTTTTCCAAGAGAAATAGTTATTTTAAGTACGCCCAAGAATTATTCCTCATCTGTTTTTATAGAAAACATAAACAAACATGAGATTCTGAGTCTAGACAAATTAATGGAAGAAGTTCAAATCTCTTTCAAAGAGCTGGATTTCATCTAGTGGGTCACAAGGTCTTCCTCCAGATAGGCAGACCCATGTAAACCTATTTAAGTCAATGCAGAGCACTGAGCTATGCAGTCTGGCTCTCCACTGACTCAGATCATAGAAACATTTATCAGCTAAAATGTAGGTTAAGAACATAGCAGCACTATGATTCTTCTGTAATCAGTAAAGCAAGAAAGGGAAAGAGAGACTTATCTTCAGAGAATAATTATTATTTTCCCTGTAGAGTATCTATTTCTTTCCATTGACCACAGCGGAAACCAAAGGCAATTATTTTCTTAATATATCATATGTACTTCAGTACCTGAAGATAGAACAATCAGTACTTCTGACCACAGGTCACATGTTCTATTGTGCTTTGTCTGCTAGGATCCTGCAAAGATCTCTCTAATCAGTTTTCTAAGATTGAGTACACTTGTCCAGGAAACATGACCCCATTTTAAGTGACTTAGAAGCCTAAATGTTTCAAAAGACCCCTGCTTGAATTTGCAAAGGCATTCAAAAATGTTTATAATCTTGATGGAGACCTGTATTCATGGATAACATAATGGAAGGATCCTGAACACACCATTTCATTTTACATCCACTGGCTCAAGTCATAATAGTAACTGGGTTTTCATTTTGGAATTTTGCTGCCTGGAATAAATGTGAAATTAGTCACAGCAGATGGTCTCTGCCTATTCCTGGTGGGTGGATTTCTCTCCTATATATTTTCCAGAAAAATAACTCTAGGAAAGAAGCATGTCATAATAACCAACAGCCGTCAAGTGGGAGCAAAATAGCTGCTACACTCCACTCTGGGGTGACTGTGCTTCAGCAGGATAGCACTGGGAAAGCTCTGCTGTATTTATAAAGCACTGTAAGAGCCTGGAATTAAAGACTCTGATAAATGTTAGATTTCTACATACCCAGTCATAGTAGTAAAATACTCATTGTGGGCTGGTAGTTACCATTGCATTTCATTCTGGTCTCCTGTTTTAAAAATAACACACCTTTACAGGGCACTAACAATAGCACTGTTACATACTTCCAGAAAGAAGAAATTGATTATGTAGGGAACTGGATTCATAGTAACAACACAGACTAGAAAAGAAAAATAAGTGATTTCTGAACAAAATGGGTAGCATCCATCTCGAGTCATCAGTGTGCATTCATAATCTCAATTTAATTATGATTTTTTTCAAAAATGCCCAAGTTCCACAAAAGACACGATTTTGTGTTCAAAATGCATGATTTCTCATTTCAAAGTCAAAATGTGTCAATAATAGATGATACTGTTGGGTAAAGTGCTTGTAAAACATACTTGGGCTTTACATAGTGTATTCCCACAGTCCAGATGTATTTGCTACAAGTAATTGTTTATGGTTTAGGCTGGGAAGAACATGCTACTTTGGATAAACTTCTACCACTGTGTTTTTTAAAAATCCCTAAAAAAAGCTTACTTTTTTAGTATTTATGAATTAGTCATGCAGGTTTTGTTGGAAAGGCACCATTGGCCTTGAAATATATAAACAGATGGAAAATAGCCATAATGATTTAAGAACTTGACAAATGGCTTATTCGCAATAAGGATGAAGTATCTCACCTACCAGGAAAGTCGGAGGGAATTGTGATTGTTCAGCCTGGAGAAGAGAAGGTTTTAGTGGGATCTGATTGCAGCCTCCCAGTACTTGAAGGGAACCCACAAGAAAGAGGGAGAGGGACTATTTACAAGGCTGTGTAGGGACAGGACAAGGGGGAATGGCTTCAAACTGAAGAAGTGTAGGTTTAGATTAGGTATGAGGAAGAAATTCTTTACTGTGAGGGTGGTGAGACAGCAAAACAGGTCGCTCAGAGAAGCTGTGGATGCCCCATCCTTAGGAGTGTTCAAGGTCAGGTTGGATGGGGCTTTGAACAACCTGGTCTAGTGGAAGGTGTGCCTGCCCACAGCACGGGGTTTGGAACTCGGTGATCCTTAAGGGTTCTTTCAACCCAAACCATTCTATGATTGTGTGATATAGGTAGGAGATGTATATATATGGCTGTTTGCATATATCCATAATAAGTTTAATCCTTTCATCTGTTACTGGCAAACTAAACACCAGACAATATGTAGCACTTATTCACATCTCTATTTTGACACTTTAGTAAAATGGGCCTAATATAAGATGTCTTTACTTTCACTGTGATTCAAAGACCCCAATTTATGCTATTTTATTAGCTTATTAATGCAGTTGCATGAATGTGTAAATGTATCTTGAATACGTAACATATCTGGTGATTTAAAGATTTTGAATTGTTCAAAAACTATTTAACAAGATCTGAACAGAAGTCTAATCTTGCACCACCTGATCCAATGAGATGAGTGACTAAAGGCATTCATTCATCTCAAAATGCATTCTGGGAAATGTTTACATTTTATATCCAGCTCCTTTTGGCACACATGTACCAGTGCTTGAATTTGAATCTGGCCATCAGTTGCATCAGGTATGAACAGTATTTTGTTTTCAAAGTAGCAAATGCACTGTTGATAATTCACAGAAATCTTCCACATACCATTCAATCTCCTGTTCACATGGCAATATGTAAAATTGCTTCTAGAGGCCATATGACTCTTCTACATAACTTCCTTTTGCAAAGATGTATTGAGCTTTCCACTGTAAATTTTCAGTTCAATTGAACATACCTTTAAATTACAAATTAGCTATTTCTGTCCACAACACTGAATAATCCTCATGGTAATATTTTATTCATAGTAAAGATGAACAAGCAATTAAGGCATTAGAGTTTGAGATTCACAGCTAATATTTTCTAATGTTCAAGTAGAGTCAAATAAGACAGCGGGTATAAAATGATTGTGCAGACAAAGGTATAGATGACTCGAAGCTGATAAGCCTGAAGACTTTAAGTAGTTCTGTGGCAGTTTCTCTATGCTTCACAGCTGTGTGAAAATAGCAAAGATAATGGTATTATTATGTGGGGAATAAACACAGACAGCACATGCTAGACAGTATAACTCACTCTGTTGCATGAGGGGGAAGGAAATCACAGCGCGAACTATACAGTCATCACAAATCTTGAAATATTTCAAAACAACTGTCAGTCATTGTGTGAGATGGTTATGTGATTCCCGGAACAGGGTTAATTCAGGCTAGGGCAACAGTTCATAAACAAACTATAACAGCTACCTATATATGATTTCTACTACTTCTTTGACATCTTAATTTTCCACATCATTAGACTAGTTTTAAGGATTTTCTTTTTGAGAACAAAATTCTCAGGTTTTTCCTGCAATACTACAGTAACCACCAGGGAATCAAAGTGACATTAAATTTTCATAATTCCTACATTATTTTGGCTTTTCATATGAGAGTAAATTGTCCAGAAATATCATTTAATATTCTAGACTAATATTTTTATCTTCTTTCCTACAGTCATTTGCACTTTTAGTTTTATAAATTATCCTTGCAGAATTCTAAACTTTTGGGGTTGACAGGGATCAAAGGTGAAGCAAAGCCTACTTAAAAACTTAAATTTTGAGGATTATCACACTGAATACACAGTTTCAAAGGCACAGTAATAATTAATAGTAGTGCAGAAAAATGTCAGAAGTATCATTCTTTGAATTAATTTTTAATTCATGTCTGTCTAACCTAGTTAAAGCTTACACAGTCACACATAGTAATAAACTCACATTCTGTTGCTCTTTTCTGTGTTTCCTTAATTAAGTTTTTTACAATATGAAGACCTTTAGGATTCACTTAAGCAGTTTACTACAAATCACACTTTTTCCTCAGTTTATTGTAGTTTGTTGCATTGCTCATTATCTTTGTCCCAAGAAAGTCAGGTAAAAGTAAACACAACTATTCTGGAACAGCTGGTTTCTCAGCTTTTTACATTGACTTCATAATGGTCCTTCCCACTTTTCCTGTGTATCAATTACATAATTTTCAAGGCTCTCAGAATAAGCTCCTTTGTTTCACTTGTCCTTATTTTGCTCTTATGTGGACAAGATCTACGTGTTTCAACATGGACTGATTATGCTTTCACCAATCACTGTCCAGACACCAGTCATTCTTGAGATCTTTGATCCAACAAAACACTGAAGTGCAAGTTCATTATTAAATGAGAATACTGTTATATTTATGGGGTCCATTCCAGCACCTAACTGCTGCTGTCTGTAGTATTACTTTTCTGAAATTCTGATTTGTATCCATGTCTTTAACAAGCCAGGGGAAAAAACCTCAGATTTCATATGACCTGCTATGTTACTCTTATTCTGGTGAGGAGACTTTACAAGCATTCAGTTGACGTAAAGTGCTCCTATTTATGACAGAAAAAGATTTCCTGTTTTTCATTTTGCTATATGATATAAGGTGCTACAAGTTCTTGACAAGTTGAATGAGCAAGAGGAGCTAATCAGTGCTCCTGCCCTTCTGTCCTCACAAAGACACACTTCTACTGGTATAGCAGCTGGGTGAGTTCAGGAAGGAAAACAAATTATTTTTTTTTTCTTTTTTTTTACTTCACTGAGTTTTTTAGTTATTCCAAAAAGTAAAACAAAACAAAACAAAACGAAAATCAAAACAAAACAAAAACTTAAAAAAAAAAAAAATAAAGGTATTCTGACATGATTTAAAGACCAAAATGAACCACCACAAACCAAAAGAAAACAAAACTCACAATCCCAATTTATAAAGGAGAAATATATTAGGAACTTTACTGCCATTATTCTTTAATCATTCCTCAAGTAGAAAGGACTTACAACCTTGGTGGAACTTGCTATGGGCTGAAGTCTAAATGACCCTGGTTGCTGACCCCTAACTGTTTACATTTTTTATGCTTTGTAGTATACCTGTTTCTTTCTTCAGATCACTTTCTGCTTACTCTGATCAATTAAATCAACACAAAAATGTCAGCATTCTGCACTCCAGCTGAAGTCCCATCCATGTTCTATGCTAAATAAATGTCCTGTCTTTAAGCAGTTATCAGTTTAATTCAAAGCAAAACTTTTCTCATAAATCTGAAGCCACAGACACTTCTGGTTGCTATTGCAGATGAACAACAAAACTCACTTTTTTTCCCCTTTCTGGGCTTGTTTTACTTTTTCTTTTCTCTCACCTGCAAGAAGGGAAAAACCTAAACAGTAATATAACAAAATATACTAATTATCCATGTGGTCACATTTTTCTGGTATTTAACAATTCAAAATAATATAATATTCAGTTTTCCATGCGACAGCTTTCATTCAGTGCTCCTAAGTTCATTGCCAACTTCATTATCTCTGAGCTGTATGCCCTTTAGTAACCAGAAAGTAGAATACATTATGGTATTCTATGATCCAAAGAAGATAAAAATATCAATTATCCTAACTGTTAGAACAGATTCAGCTACCCGCCCTCTCCTGCTTGTTAAAGTGCAAATATGATCACCCTTGCTTTGACTTCGGCTTTAGGCACCAGCCAGACATTTAGGTACTCAAATAACCAGGTAAGATCCCTCAAACAAGTGCTGAAACAAAACTGCACCCTACACTGTCTGCGGTGACAATTTTTTATCACGAAAAAAGGGAGAGAAGAAGGTTTTAGAAAACCTGTCTGGTGTCACACATGCATGAATATTCACAACCAAGGACAATGCATCCTTTATGCCTTGTCTATGATTACAGCTTGTAAGCAGGAACTTCGTCTATAGCACAAATATTCTGGTAACACCTTTCACTTGAATTTCAAATTTATTGATAACTTTTTAAAAATCATGTTTAGTTGTGAGCAGTTCTCTGTTAGAAAAAAATGTTTCATTGGTTAAATTGCTTAAAATGAAAAGCTGAAGAACCTGAGTTGTTAGCATCAACCATCTTTTCAAGCTGTTTTAATTCCTTTGCCTTTTTTTAACTTTTTTACATATTTTCATTCATTTAAGAGAGACATTGTACAGATGTTTGATTTCACCCTGGAATGTTGAAAGGAAGTGTGTTGATTATGAAATATTTTTGAAGTGAAAGGTTCATTGACAGCAATTGGACTGTAAAGAGGAATAGACACTGTAAACATGCATTGAAATAGATCTGCTAATAAGATCTACTAATAAGTTTAAAATATCAAAACATGAATTCCATTGAGCAAGATTCCCAGGAGTGATTGTGGATATATGTGCTTTGGTCTGCTAGTTTTACTCCCTTGACACCAAATGGAACTTTCAGGTACGGGTATGTTGGGTGCATTCAATTCAATAAACTTGTGTGTTGTACATGCAGAAAGCAAGGATGTAACACAATTGTTAAAGCTATTACAGGTGAACTTCAAACAGCAAGAACATGGAGAAGAAACAGTGGAAACTTCAGGACACCACTGGGGGTTTTTTTAGAAATCTGGCCTGATGTCTTCAGCAGTTTTGTTTTCCCTCATAGACAGTACAGCATATCGGTCTGTCCTGCTGCAGTAGGTTTCAGGCTGGCTACACAAAGGACACATCTGTTTTGCTGTCTGTTTCTACTCCTAGCCAGTAATGGAGCACATAAAAACAGAAGAGCTTTATTTTTCAATCAAACAAACAAAAAAATCTCTTTTATCATTTCTCTGTGATGTGTACACACATAACAGCCATTTCAGTAGGAAGAAAAAACATTCTGAACTACAAGAAAGGAAAAGAAAATAATCCGTCTGCAACAGCTTGTGCAACTAGATCAAATTGTTTTGCTTTTGTCTTCCTTTTTTTTTTGTTTGCAATCATTGTTTTTCATCAAACTCTGTATATCAATGTCTGTATAAGGTTATTTTTGTGTAGATTTCAAACACTGTTATACCTGAATTACTTGCTGCAAAACGCACCAAAGCAATTTTTTTTCATTCCTTGTACAATTCTTTTTCAGAATAATGATGTGACAGTGTTGACCAGAGCTGTCTCCTGATACCTTTTGAATATGAAACATCCCTAAACAAACGCTTCATTGTGTACATGTACAGTGCACCATTTTCTAGTAGAACTGCATCCCAGGGGAGAAGCTGCCTGTAGAGGCTGTTCTAACTAAATTGGATTGAGAGATTTTTTTAGTTTGCTGTTAAGTGTAATGGGAAGTAATTTCTTTTTAAGAGATATTTTTGGAAAGGCTGCATATCTTGCCACAGCCAAATGTGTTGTTCCACAGAGAGCATGGGTGTGCAGAGGCGAAGGGAAGCTGCCTTGGCACCCAGGAGTTGAGTAAAGGCTAAAAGGCCTGTAAAGGTGCTTGACACTGGGTCATGGACCAGAGCTGCAAGGCGGCATGCCAGAATTGCTGTGGGGTCAAGTTCATGATAATCTGTTTGCCAGACACTCACACTGACATACAAATCCCTCTCATCTTTTTAAGACCTTGAAAGTTCCTAGACACATCCTCTCAGACTGGTTTTCTACAGACAATATTTTTTGTGTTTGCATTTTGGAGCAGGTCATCAGACTAGGGACAGCAAACCTTGTCAGAAAATTAACTCTGCTTCTTCCCTTCATTTGATAAAACCTCCCTGCAAATGCAATTAAAGATTTATTCAGACTTGAAAACATACCACATTAGTGTCCAGACCCAGAGAAATCTGTGGGCATAGATGTTATTCATAAAGTGTGTTTTCTCACTTTAAGGTTGCCTAATCCCATTTTAAAACTAGAAGAATGATTCTGTAGACATAGAATACGTCATCTCTTTTTTCAAGGTCTTTTCATTATTCCACACTGTTTCTAGATGACAAATATGCAGCAAAAAAGTTCTTGCCAGACTGCTATCAGAACCCAATTAAGACATTTTTCAGTATGTTCAGGTGTGTCTCTATTTTAATTACATTATTTTTATAACTGTGCTCTAAGAATATACCTAGGTTTTTTTCCACTTTTCCCTGTCATATATGATGAATATATAGACATGGACACATACATATGCCTATATATGCATGTATATCTTTTTTTCCCCATGTATTTATAGCCTAATTTTTCTGTCAACTAAAGTTCTGACAGTGATCACAAATGGATCAGATCAAATGGATCAAATGGATCAAATGGATCATCCTTATTTTCAGCTTCTGGTGCTCCTTTTGTGCAATTCTTGCTTTTCCCACAATGACAGGACATCATCCGCTTTCTGCCTTCAGCTTGCTTATTCTTTGCTTGTCTGCAGTTCCACTGTTCTATGTCTCAATCTACTCTTTTGTTCATGTCCTACATTTCCTTTGCCTTTTTTTTTTGTCCTTGCCTTTTTCTATTTTTATCTTCTGTTTTTAATCCCACTTCATGTTTCCTTCAGAGATTTTCAAAATGTTACACTGACTTACCAGAAAATCCCTGCAGGGTTTCATTTTCTCACAACAACTTGGGAAACTCTTCATGCTGAATTCATGTCACTTGAGAATTTCTATCTAAATAGACAAGATGTTGAAGGACTGAATGTGGAAAAGTTGCAGGTAATAACTAATTTTGATCTGATTCTGTCAGATATGGTCTAATTAGACACTAATGGATAAGAACAGAACCCCCAGCACGACAACCCCAACATCTTTCAGATAAATGAGGAAACTCTGGTTGCAGATAACTCACATATCTACACTACCAAAACTGACGTGCAGAGATCTTTTATTTTTCTTTGGGGAGTTTCTTTGGGAGCTTCGTCTCCCTGTGTTATTTCCCACAGAAAATTCTAAAGTCTGACATTGTAACAGCCAGCCTCTCTGACAGAGTAATTGTGCATTGGTCCACCAGGAATACAAGGAACATCACCCTGAATTACACACACAGAGTGGCTAGGTGGAAGGTCTTCACACCAATAACAACAATCTGTTGTGTTTCTTCAGAGCTCTAGGTTTTCCTCTGAGTGTTCGGTTCAAGGTTGCTTTTTAGAAAATATCTAGAAGGAAACATATGTATAAAACCACATATCTATATGTTTAAGAAATTAAGAGTCTAATTCTCTTTTGGAGCCACCTTATGACTGTATTTACAAATACAGCTGAAAACAGCCAAAGAGACAGGTATTTCAGAGATGAAGGATGCCATGTTTTTGTACATTGCCACGAAAAATAAAATTGCAATTGTATTTGCTCTCTCAAAAATATATATTTACGTAGTTTCTTCAAATGTTTGTAATCTCAAAGTAACAGTTTTATTATATCAAAGGAGTCTCAGGAGTTCTGGAGAGAAACATTTTTCTCACTTGGAAGTGAAATCTGCAAAACCTTAGAATATGAGCTTCAACATTAGGCTGAATATTCTGGATAAGATTTTTAAGCAACAAATGATCAATAAGTGTCATTCATGAGCCCCTGTGATTTGGTGCTTCCTGAATACCCTTTTATCTGACATCTAAGCAGTGATTCATTTCACTGAGAACTAATGTGACAAGTAAAGTCTTGTGCATGCGTTCTTCATTGTGATTATAGGCATTTTTTTCTTAGCACCAACAATATAGTTAAAATTTTCCTTATAACTTCTGGTTATGTATTTTATTAAGCTTATGAAACTGTGGGTTTGAAACTTCCTTATCTTTACTTCAGTCTACAGTCTAATGGCATATTTTTGAAAAACTCTCAGAAAATTAATTCAGATTTTTCTGAGTAATAGAATAAAAGCATGTAATGATTAGCATCTTAAAATACTAATGAGCAGTAATAACAGAGCAGAAAACCAACTGAGGTGAAAAGGGGATTACACATTTTGCATTCAAAAAGTTATTAGTTTTACTGAGCTGACCTGAGCTAAGTTATAGATTTGGTCTCAAATCAATTTTTCCTCAAATCCTCACATAAGCAAAATGTGAGGATTTGAGGAAAAATTGAATCCATCTTAAAGCTATGAAAAAGACTGTTAAGAAGATTCTTTGAAATAGATATTTTCTAAAGGCTGCATGCTATGCAAGACTAACAGCAGTTAAAGGGACAAAAATTGGAAGGGTCTTGCCACTTCTTTTGACTAAGTAGAATCACAGAATCACAGAATCACAAAATAAGCTGATTTGGAAGGCACCCATCAGGATCATCGAGCCTAACTCCTAGCCCTGCACAGGACCACCCCCAAGAATCAAGTCATGTGCCTGAGAGTGTTGTCCAAATGCTTCTTGAACACTCTCAGGCTTGGTCCTGTGACCATTGCCCTGGGGACCCTGTTCCAGTGCCCACCCACCCTCTGGGTGAAGAACTTTTCCCTGATATCCAGTCTAAACCTTCCCTGACACAACTTCAGGCCGTTCCCTCAAGTCCTGTCACTGGTCATCACAGACTCTGTTCCTCCTTTTCCCCTCATGAGGAAGTGGAAGACTGCAATGAAGTCTCCCCTCAGTCTCCTCTTCTCCAGGCTGAACAGACCAAGTGACCACAGTCCCTCCTCACATGGCTTCCCCTCAAGGCCCTTCACCATCTTGGTTGCCCTCCTTTGGACACTCTCCAACAGCTTTATATCCTTCTTATATTGTGGCACCCTAAACTGCCCCCAGAACTTGAGGTGAGGACCCCCAGTGCAGAGCAGAGTAGGACAATCCCCTCCCTTCCCCAGCTGGTGATGCTGTGCCTGATGCCCCCCAAGACACAGGTCGTCCTCCTGGCTTCCAGGGCACTGCCAACTCAAATTCAACTTGCCATTGATGAGGATTCTCAGATCCCTTTCTATGTTGCAACTCTCCAGCCTCTCACTCCCAGTCTGTACATGCAGGTCTGCCCCATCCCAGGTGCAGAATCTGGCACTTGTCTCTGCTAAAATTCACAGAATTGGTGATTGCTCAGTCCTCTAGCTTGGCAAGATCTCTCCACATGGCCTCCCTGCTCTCACAGGAGTCAACATCTCCTCCCAATTTTGTATTATTTGCAAACTTGTTCAGTATCCCTTCCAATCCTGTGTCCAAGTCATTTATGAAGATACTGCGGATCACAGGGATGAGCATGGAGTGCTGTGGAACCCCACTAGTGACAGGTCACCAGTCTGTTGTCACCCCATTCACTATAACCCTTTGTGCCTGACCCATGAGCCAGTTGCTCACCCATCACATGATGTGTTTATCCAGCTGAGTGCTGGACACTTTTTCCAGGAGGATTCTGCAACAGACAGTACCAAAAAGTACTGTCTGTCACAGAAATTTTACTGAAATCCAAAAAGATTACATCAACTGGCTTCCTTTGGTCAACTGGGTGAGTTATCCTGTCATAAAAGGAAATCAAGTTTGAATAAAAAAGTACACCAAAAACATCACCATTCTGATGACAGATATGAATATATACATTGAGAATACGTGGCTTGGATGAAAGTCAACTGAGATGATGTTCAGAGAACTGGATTGGGGGATTCTCAGCTGGTGAGGGGCTCATCATTCCTGGCACAGCTATCTTGTGGGATCTGCTGCCATTGCTGCACGGTCACATGGTTACCCCACCTGTCCTGATAATTGCATTTTTACATTGCTAAGCTAATTTGAATTATAGATAACCCAATTTCATCTGGCTGCCTAAAGATGTGGACTGCTGCTACATCCATCCTCCAGCAGGAAATGTAGGTGTAGGGACCAGGATAAAGAAACAGTATGGATATGGTCCATCTCCAGTGCCTTCCTTACTGCTTGACATCTGTAGTCAGAGATTAAAATATTGTGAGGTGCACAGTTTCTTGGCAGTAAGATACTGTGCACTCAGACATTAGCCAAAGTCTTTCATCAAATGGATGTATGGGATCCCATACAGCCATATATGGGATTCATCAGAGAAATGCAGGCACCCATTGCTGGTAATCATCTACACTGAAAGAGTCATCCTACACTCCCTTCAGAGCTAGAGAGAAATAGCCACTACCAGGACACAGTGAGTCTCACCCTAAGGCAAATGTCTAAAAGAGGTCTGATAAATCACTCGTCAAAAATGCTCAGTCCTCTCCCAACTGTGAAAGGAGCTCAGCTTGGTCATAAAACTTCTAAAGTTAAGTAAAATGTATCCTACCTCTGGCATCTAATTTATTATGGTCTTTTTTTATGGGATATGGTAATATTACAGAATTACAGAGTATTTCCTAAGGGATATTTTTATTACTCTACATATTTTATTTATACCTCTTATCAGAGAACAAGCCTACTATTATTTACAGAAGACCATGACAGGCCTTTTCCCATCAGTAGCAAAGAGCAGAAGCATTTAAAAATACCTGATAGATGCTAGCTAGTATATTCTAACAGGTAAGAACTTCCCTGTAGATAAATGCCACAGACATGAGTTATAGTAAGTTTCAGTTCTATAAAGTAGTATAAAACAAACTTTTACATTGTTCTTCACATTGTCTTTTCCCCAGCTAAATGCATTCCAAGTTTTTGGCTTACACACAGAAGCCAAAAAGAAACTGAGGATAAGAGCAAACAAACACATTATGTATGACTTAAATGAAAGGTCACAAAATTATTCTGAGCTTTGTTGTCTACAGAAAACTTAAATTCACTAATATTTATACTTTGACTCTTGACATATGAGAAATTTTCCGGCAGGCTGTTCTGCTTGCATAGAGACAGTAGTATTATCACAGGAATCAGATGAGAAGGTTAGAGTTAGTTTTCTGCATAAAGTCTCCTTTAAAAATTAAAGGTTTGGGTTTTATTTTAAGTCTATGGCAACAGAGAGGTTAGTGATTCAGATGCCAAAAAGAGAAAGCCTCAAGAGAAGACCTAGGATTTGTTTATCTCAACATTTTAATTAATTGTTATCAGAATGAACAAATCACAAAGCAAAATAGGTGACAACTCTGGCTTATTCTGCAAGGATATAATCTCATTTTATAAAACTGGAAATTTGTTTATTGCATTCAAGTCTTGTCTGTAGCAATGACCTGAATCTGAGACAACTTTCTGTCCCTACATCAAGTGCAAAGTTAGATCCAGTGATTGCACCTGTGTCTTTTACATCAAAAACATACTTGGGGGGTGTGGAACAAGATCCAAACTACTGAGAGGTTCCCATCTTAGCAGACGACTTTTTAGATAGCATGGTTACAGATCAGGAACGGCATATACAAAAATCAGTTATTGTACATCGCATACTACTGTGGCAAATGTTTATCCTCTACCTTTCATTTCCTATAAAGCTAGATTCTCTTTTTTAAGAAAGGAATGTCAATAACCCACATTACATTAGAAGTCTTGTTGCATTTTTTCTTTAAATTTTTTGAACTTTTTTTTTTTTTTGTTAGCTCTGAAGACTGATGTCTCAGTAACAGAGTGTTGTGGTTTGACCCTGGTTAGGCACCAAGCACCATGAATAAAACAAGGTGAAATGAGGATTATTGAGGAAAACGGAAAAACTTCAAGGCAAAACAGGTCCACACTTCAACAGTTATAGTATAAAGAAGATCTATTACTATCAGAATTAAAAGGAATAATGAGAAATTAAAGCACATTTCAGAACACTTTTCTCTTCCCGTACCTCCCTCTTTTCACCAACCTGTTCAAAGGAAACAAACATGGAATTTGGTCAGTGTTTCATTTCTTAAGAGTCTTTCTTTACGTTTAAGGAAAAGAGCTTCTTCTGCTGTGCCATGGGATTCCTCCCACAGAAGATAGTTCTCTGTGAACTTACTTAATGTGGTTTCAAACTTTCACAAACAACAGTCCGCCTGAAATCTGCTGTAGTGAAAAATATCCCTCCCATGAATCTTGCAGTCTTCCCCCACTGCCATCATGGGTCATAAATAACATTGGGTTTAGTCTTTTAAGGATGAGCCATTCCAGCCTGAAAGTAAAGGCTCTCTTCCCAATCTCTAGAAGTCTTTCACCGCATTTTTATACCCTGGCATGAATATTTTTCATGAACTACATGTGGATTTCTACATCCCTGCATGTACCTCATCTTATGAATTACAGGGGAAACAAACTGCTGTATTATAGTCTTCACCATGGCTTGCAAGGAGAATTTTCAGCTCCAGTGCTGGGAGCGCCTGTGGTCTCCTTCCGTTCCTTTACTGACCTTGCCGCCACCAAGTTGGTTTTGTCTCACATGATCTCACCCCTCCCCTCTCTCTGACCTGGAAGAAAAATGGTGCCTGTTAAGTTGTGGCTAAGAAGTTGATTTTGTCTCTTGTCCAGGCTCTGTGCCAGGGAAAACTCGTGCCAGGGAAAACTCGCCATGTCTCTCATTGTTGGCTGCATGATGTTTTTGCTCGGTTCAACATGAGCCGCACAGGCTGTGTGGAAGGCGCCCGCCAGCCCCAGAAGCCGCACCGCGCGGTTCCGGCTGCGCTGTTGTTTAAGGCTGGTGATGGCTGCCTGTGGAGCTGGGATGGCTTTCCCTGGCAGCTTGGCCCCGTGCTGCTGCACCAGGGAACTCAGGCCCGCTCCGGGATGGGGCCTGGCGGCCCCCCTTAGCCACCACTAGTGGGGAAACAGGAACAAAAGGAAATCCCGCCCTTGCTCTTCCTTTAAATATGTAAATCGCAGAGGCAGTACCAGCTTTTTCATTGGTTTAGCAACCTGTCCATCGAACTAAGTTTAAACTACCACACCGAGAATCAAGCTGATCTTTCCTGACTCCCAGTGACTACATCAGAGTTTCTCCAGCTAAGCAATGTCTTTAGGTTTCATCAGTTTTACATCTTTTATGTTTCTGTTTTCTAAGCAGTCCTGCTTGTAAAAAAGAAGCCAAATATTTCCTCTTTGTCTCTAATAAAAATGGCATTAAGCAATGAAATACACTGAAATATGTTCAGTCTCTGAATCCAAAATATAACTCACAATATCTGTCAGTTGCTGCAGTTACTATACATACAGGTTACTTTAAGATAACTCTATAAAACTATTCAGAGCTATAATGACATACCCTACAAAGGAAAACTGGTTACAAATTCACACAAATTCAGTGTATTTTGCTTCTAAGTGTTTGAAGTACCATTCATGTTGCTTTGCAGAAAATAATTTCTCTATTTATTCTTGATATCCTTTACAACTCTATTCCAGATTCACATACTTTCAAATATTAAGAAATATGGTTGGCAAAACTTTCAATATTTTTCACTAGTATAATTCCAGGTACTGCTCAATGTCACGATGCTGCTAAAACCTGTTCCAAGGTTTGTCCAAGATCATGACTTGTGGGTCTTTTGACATTGACACCCTTCTGAACATGGATCTCACAATGTCTTTGCGGAGACAGTAGAATGCGTTCATAGAAGTCTCTGTGAAGTGCAGGGTCTGCATGTTGTGCAAAATGAGAGATTGGTAAGATAAGGACAAGAAAATAGATTCCAAGATATCCTTACTTTAAGGAGTTGTCAAGAGCAGCTTGTGTTCTTTCTAGGTATCTCTGGGTTTTGTGGAAGAAGTTTTTTTGTTTATAAAGTATTGGGGTGAACTGGGAAAATTTATTTTGTATCTTCTTCTCTTTCAGTGATGATCCACAAGATTTTTCCCAGTCTAACTCTTCAGTGCCTTTTCTCATAAAATATTATACGGCTTTCCAAAACAAGACAGGTAGAAAACCTCGCAGTTTTTTGTGGCTGAAATTTATAAATTATAGGATAGGAAGTTTGACAAATCACTAATCAGCAGAGATTCTCTTACTGGTCCAGACACAGGCAAGAAACACAGGGAAAATATGTGTTTTATCAGATCTTTCATTATTAAATAGGGGAAAATATAGGCAAGCTTTAGGCACACATTTCCTAAACTGGGCAATTATCAATTGCTCTTACGTTATCTTTAATGGCACAAACAGAAGTGTGTTCATTGAAAGACTCTACTATTTGCATGTTAAAAGGACTGCTGGAATAAAATGAGCTGCTCTATATACTTCATTCATTTCTCAATAAAATGGGAAATACGGTCTATGAATGGCTGGCTGATTTCAAAAGACCATGCAATTATTTTAAAAAATAAGAGTCCATAGAGAGAGTGTAGTAGCACAATCTAACCAAAGAGGACAATGTGCTGTTGATTTTTGACCTTCTAATGTTCCAGGTTGTCAGAAATTTTTGAAGTGACCTTTTATGCTGCAATATATTTGCCATTTTTCGTGTCAGCCTCTGATTTTCCTTACCATGTGAGTCGGCACAACTGCTGCTAATGTAAACTTTTCACCTGAGCAATTGATTTATGCACGTGCCTGCATACACACACACAGAGAGTAGCAATGCTTTGCCAGCATTCAGAGAATGAGAAGTGTATTGTGCTACAGATTACAAGCGTCTGCTCCTCTTCATCATTCAAACCCACATTTGAAAAATATTTTGCATTTCAGACAAAAAGAGAAAACCTCAAAGTTCAAAGACAAGAACCTAACATTTCCCTGCTATATTTTTAATGTACTTAGAAGACAGACATTTCCTTTTCAAATTGAATAAAATCTTATGGTAAATGTACAGTTGTCTCTAGAAATGTATATTATTTATCTTGACTTCTTCTCTATACAAATAAAAATTTCAGCCTTTCAATTTCTGGCCTCTAGAGACTTTTCAATCATTAATAAATTGCTTTCATAGAGGCCTATCCCATTAATTCTTTGAGGCAAAAGAGATCGAAAGGGTATGGTATAAAGAATTTAAATTAGGCCACTGACAGATCTGCAGAGGCAATTTAAAACCAAATTGTGAGGCTCCAGCTTCACATGTCCACTCCTGTGAGAGGTACTCAATCCAACTGAACCAGGCTGAAAGGATTCCAAATTCATAGATCTTATTTGACTATGTAAGAGCCTAGAATCTTACTCTAATCCCTTCTCTATGCAACCTTCCCCTAACCCCTAACCTTACCCTCTCCACAGAGGTTTAGCTGTTTGAGACCGAAGGTTCAAAGCCCAAATTGATACGGTTCAGTTGAATAACTTTGGCTTGGACTGATGAGAAATTGGCAAAGGTGTGAGACGTTGTTACAAAAAGATCACCGGAGTCATGCAAGGTCAGAACTGTACAATTATAAAAAAGTCACATCAGAGATAAGTTCATTTTTATTCCCTATGTCCTTCTGAGTGTTACTGGCATTAGCCAGGAAGAAATAGGACCTTTTCAGAGTTGATTGCAAAGTAAGAAATCAGGTAAAGGCTGCATTAATTCTAAATTTAGACTGCAAAGTTGTGATGAACTGCTGTCCATGAACATGTTAAGTGCTGCACAACTTCTCCTTACCTGCTGGGCTGCAGGCACCACGATCCTGGTTTTTTTATTCTGTAAATATGGTCCCTTTTGGAAAATAACAGCTATTCCTCATACCAGATTTATACTTCATGAAAATATGTTTACTGAGGAAGATGTTTGCTGCAAAGAAGAGGAGTTGGACTGGTGCACTGCTCAGTGCTGCCCCAAGGCTCAAGACAGAAGCAGAGGAACCACAAAGGAGTTCTGGATTTCTGAGTCCACAGTCACAGAGGTAAGAGACAGAAGTGCTGAGGAAAACGAAACAGTCCCCAGCCTGGAGGGCAAAACTGGGAAATAGATCCCTTTAGTCAGAAATGTGGCAGCAATTAGAGCGTCGGGGTGGGGGAGGGAGAAGGGTGGGAACGGAGAGGGGTGTGCGAAGACCTGAATAGATACAACTGATAGGATTGGGAAAAACTGAGGCAAAAGGTCAGAACAAATCAAGGAAAATTTTACATTTGATTGAAGAAATACTGAATTGCTGGTTAGAGATCGTGGATGTGCTAACATACCATGTTGGGCTTCCATACATGGGTCAAATACTATATGATCCCTTAACCCTTTAAAAAGCTTTTTCTATATATCTGAGGCAAAATGGGAAAGTCTGTCCAAACAGCATTTGTTCCTGATACAAGTGTCTCAGTGATGGAGACTGAGAGCCTGAGAGATCTTCTGTTTCACACAAACACAAGAATTCACCAAACACAACACTAGCGGCTAAACAGAAAAATCCAAGGTAACCCAAGCATTACAAATTAACTATATTCTACTAAAACTTTTATTTTCAAATTTTTGACTCAAAAAAATCTTTACGTCTGTCAATCAGAAATTCTACAGAAATAGAATAGCAGCATGCAAGGCTCATTATAACAACATTTGTACTTCTTGAAGAGGGTTCATAAGTCAAGCATAGTGTCAGAGGACTGTGTATATTATATGACACAAGAACTAAAGAAAGAAAGAGTCATGAATACCAGTAATGTACAAAGGCCAGAGGATTTGATTTTAATTATGCATTATTGCTAGCTGTGCTGACAGATGCATTTGTGCATATGCCACTGTACAAAGTGAAAAATACAAAAGTCCCAATGGGTGGTTTAAATACATGTTCACTTCCACAGAAAGTAACAGGAAGATGTTAGTTAGTTAGTTAGTTCTAGACAAAGGCAGGATCAGTGTTCCTTAAGCCATTTCTGACAGGGGTTTATTCAAGTTGTTCCTAAAAATTTCAGTTTCCACATTTCTTAGTATTTATCATGTTCTATTCCAGGAATTTTTCCTGATGTCTGCTATAAATCTCACTCACTGCAGATGAAGCCCTTTACTTTCACAGCTGAATTTTCTCTTTTCTCACACAGCTCTTTTCCACAAGTTGAAACCGGAGCCACCAGTCTCTTCTCTCTAAATTACAATTTCTTCAGTCTATCTTGTAGGTCAGACCGGAGTTACTTCTTGTCATCTTTTCCGTGCTCTTTCAATGGCTCATTTCTTGCTTAAAGCACAGCACCAAAATCTGTACAAAGTATTCTTACTGAAGCCTTATCTGTCAGTAGTGCCTCGAGCAGAAGGCCTGCTTGACACATTGACAGTACCTCTGTGCCTGTTTACCACACTGTAATGTTATTCAGTCATGATCAGTTTGGATCCATTTTAATCTCCAGACCTGCTTTTACAGTTTTGATGCCCAGATATATAATTCTCATTCTACAATATTGGGCTTGGATCCCCCTACTTGTATGTTAATCCTGGTGTTTCTCCTTGATGAATTACTTTTTTCTTTCTCATGCCAGTTTGCAGTTCCTCCCCGCTCGATGCCAGCTCAGATTTAAGAAGCAATACTGTCTTCTTTATATATATATATATAGAGAGAGAGAGAGAGAGAGTTTGTCATGGTTATATACATAATATTATGTATCAATTAAGTACTCATCTATCTTAGTTATGTATATAATTACAATTAATGTTTAATATATTACCTAGGAATCGAATCGAGCATTCCGACTTTCACAGCGAAAGAATCCAACTGAAAAGTAATAACGTACATTGTGCATTATTGCCTAATCCAAAAAAAATTTAAATGAACTATTTGTATGAGTAAGGACTACCTAAACAAGGATTCTGCCAAATCAGGGCTTTGATTTGGGTATCTGTTATTTGCAAATTCCTCAAAATGCTTTTATACTCAATTCAGAGAGCAGAGGCAAGGTATTACATACATTACTGATTCACAATACTACTTTCCCAAGACTTTTTCATTTATCTTAGGATTAAACCACTCATGCATTTCAAATCACAAGAGTGTACAAAGTATCAGAATATTTCAGCTGTAATGAAGGTAAGAAAAATTATATGTGTTTATGGATTAGCATTAATTTCTAAATTAGCCAGGAGCTGGCACTGAACATGCATATTGAAAGAACAGAATCATTTTTAATCATCTATCTGCTATACCTGGAAGGAATTTTTTCATTTTTTCTCCTCAGCTACACGACTAGCAGGCATTTCCTGATAAGAACTGCTTGCAATATTTACAAATTAGAACATGAATAATTGAAAGTGTTTGGACGTGACTATTCACTGGGGAAATGGTCTAGAACTTATTCAATCATCTGCAGTGAAATGTAAGTATATTTCCTTCATGTGCTACATAAATATTTGATTAACCACTGTGCAAAACATTAGTAAAGCATCTGCTCAGCATGGGACTGAAACCTGCTTGACACCAGTAAACAGAAGGAACAAACTCTGCCTGGTGGGAAATGTTCAAAAATTTCAGTCTTTGCTATTCTGATCTATTGAGTTGAAAAGAGTAATGAAATAAGCATTTAGGATAATGGAACTGAAACAAAAAGGTGTAGGCACTTGCATTCACGTGTTAAGGTGACAAGTGAAGTCTGGTGTTTTGTCATGGTATAGTTAATCTGGAATTCACATTTCCTTGTCAAGTTTCTGAACCACCAGCTTACCTGAAAAAAAAAACCAAACAGAAATGACCCAACAAAACAAATCAAACCAAAATCCCACCACAACAACAACAACAACAACAACAACAACAACAACAACAACAACAGCAACAACAAAGAAAACCAACCCTGTATTGTTTGTATAAGAGATGTGGGTAGTTTTTCTTAATATGCATTGTTCATAAGAGCCTTTAAGTGGTAAGGGTATTTCCTCAAGTATGGATGACTTTTTCTCTTACTTACCCATATTTTATATATGGGTAATTTTATGGGTCCACAGGGAAAAAAATCATCAAACTTTTGACTATGTCTAATACTGACTAAAAAACTTCATTTTTTGGATAAAAGTGCAAAATTACTCCAGCTTTCTCAGTTTTATTTCCAGAAATAAGAAACACTAAGAATAGTTTTGAAAAATATCCTTCAGTGTTATCTGTGATAAAAAAACTGAAATGGAAAAAAACCAGCAAAGCTATTTCTTAGAGACTTTCACCCCAGTATTTCAGACTAAAGATTCTGAGAGGTGAGATGACTCCCAAAAATCATGAAGATTTGAAAACGCAAAACAATACTCTGAGCACATTGATGTTTCCTGCTGATCGTTGCTACAGCTTTGAGAGCCGTGTTATCTCCATGGTGTTCCACTATAAACCTAGAAGACTAAGTTCAGATATTTGTCAAAATGGAGCTCCTGAACTTGGGAACACAGGACAACAGACACAGGAGCAATTTTTCTGCTAAAAGCAATTCTTTAAGAAGCACACAGAATTCACATTAGTACCATTGGGATTTTGACCATTAGCAGATATGGTGAGATTATGGCACTGTATATGTGCCAGTGGGACATAATATTATTGAGACATTCTTTCTTGTTGCACTCTAACTCAAATCAATCTGCAAGGCTCATATGAAATACATCTTTAAATGTTTCTCCTCCCTATATTAAACAGAAAATACAAAAAAAGGGCAATTTTTCCTAATACAAACTACCTTCTTTGTCATATGAAATGTCACCTCTTCATGAAACTGGCTAAGTAAAAACTCATTTGTCCTAATTCTGACATTATTATTGAACTACATTTACTTAACTATCTAATGGAGCACAATCCAATTGAATGCAGTGTTAAATATATTTTGTTATATTGCCAAAAATATCAATTATATGGAATAAATTAAATCAGTTGAATTACCTCATTTAAGACGAGGTTGTATGTTTGAATATAGTATTCTGTTTAATTTATTACACTGAATTCTTCACTCATCAATTAAATCACAGTAAAAGTAGAAATGAGAATCAAAGGGTGAAAGAAGACTAAATTATTTTCACAAGGTTTTTTCCCAGTGTTTACAGAGTCCCAAAAAAGAGCTGAGAATGAAGAATTATGGCTGAAACAAGGAAACTTTCCTTTGTGATTTTTGCTCTCTTAAAGGGCAGTTATTCAGTTAGTCTATTCCAATTGTATTTTGTGTTTATTATCCCAAGTGGTCCTAGTGCTTTTGTATAACATATGATTGCACCTCTAAGTTGATGTTATATGAATAAATGTTAAAATACCTAGGATGGTAAAAATTTAATGACCTTTATACCATGTTCAGCTGTGAAATCTCTCTTGATATTTATGGGATGTATTGCATAAGAAATGGTTTTCTACAGCTTCTAGCCCATTAAAAGTTCATGACAACAATGCATGATGTAATAAAAACACAAAAAACTTTTGAAAATCTCTGTTTGACAGTCAGCAGCTAAGAAACACTGTAATAGAGATTCTGCGCTGTAGACTTCTGGACCGGATGTCTCAGTTTCCACAAAACATATTACCAAGTGTGACATATTCAACCACTTGCAGACACACCCAGGGGTGTATCTGCACACACTTGCTCTAAGCAAGGTGAATCTGAGCATATTCTGTTATTGTAATTGACATAATAAAATAGCTGGTCTTGCTATCACTGTTGGTCACTTGCTATCACTTGGTCACTGTTTTCTCGTGAATATCTCCACTTCTCAGCCACACTCAGTTTGTCTCAAGCATTGTGTCATACCTTCACATGTTCCCGCAGGGAGCAGTAAACTGAAGAAAAGAAATAACGAAAGAGAAACCTAAATTTCCTATCTCACTTTATTTAATAATTTAAAAATAATGTTAGCTTTACTACTCATAAAGATTCTGTGCACTTACCCAATTTTCTTCACTGGTATATTAAAGGAAGTAAAACAAGCATAATGTTAAAAAATCTTGTGTCCAGAATAGAAGCTAGTTTTAACTACTGCAAAATGAAAAATAAATTAGAAACAATGAAAATACAACTTAGTTGAAACAACATAAACATGAAATGTGAGCAAAACTATACTAAGTTGAGGGTATTTTAAAAACAATATTTTGAGGAAATTAAGAGAAGCTGCAGTGGTTTTAAATGCAGTCATTTCCCAATCTATTTTGAAATCCTTTTTTCTACTAAAATGTTTTGATTTTGTCCCCCAAAATACATTTTTACATACCTCTCCTGTATACAGTTCGAACAGTCTACCTTTTGTAACAAAATGGAAAGAAAAACCTACCCTATAATTTTAATTAAAGAAAAATTCTGAATTTGAAGTAGCTTATCTGGTACATAAATCCATGTGGTCTTTTTGATAGTATTGTGGCAGCATAACTGAATTCACTGGTTTATTCAATCACTTTTATACTCTCATGTTTTAAATTCTACTTGTTTCTTTTATTTCTTTTTCTTTCAGTACAATATTTTTGTGTCTTGTCTTCCACACATTTCAGATCTCCCTGACCACATTCTCACTTATGACAGTCTTTCTTCCCTTCCTGTTCCATAGCAATAAAATACTGAAATCTGGGTTTCTAAGGTGACAAATTTAGGTTCCATATCACAGAGTAGAAGTGCCAGTGTACCATAGGCACCAATGTTGCGTATGTCTGGGTGATATAAGTTGGCATGTAAAGGAGGTTGCAAGCAAAAATGTGCCAAAATGCTTATGGGTACTTGAATAGTTGATCAAAGCATGAGTGGGTTTTCTGGTAGCAGGTAAGCATTGCTGGAAAACTGCCTGTGTTTTTCCATGAGTTTCCCAGCCTTCGTCATCCTTCCCTCCCTCCCCAGGTTCTCACTGCTTCTGCAGCTGAGGATTTCTGGTCCACTTCTCACCAGGCTCTGGCTCCTCTCTTTATCTTCTGCTATTCTCTATTTCTCTACCTAAGACTATGCAATGCATCCAGCAGAGTTTCTGCAATTGCTTTCCTGAGAAAGCATCTCTTTGCTCTTAGCCTTTGAAACTCTCATTTCACTGATTTTCATTCCTAGCCCCTCAGGTGGTCCTGATGTAACTTTCCCACCTTCTTGCACATCATTCCCCACCCTCTTTAATTTTACCTCACTTTGCCATGTTATTTTACTCATTTGGCAGAATTTCAGCTGACCTCAGTGCATGCCATTTCTGCTCTCCTTTGCTCCTTGCTGTGACCCATATAATAACAATTATAAAAATAATAGTAATGATTATAATAATTTTAAAAACTTTACCGATATATTGGGAAACACATAAACAAATAAGCCACATTCACTCTACCTAAAATACATTCTTCAACAGATAAAAGAATAAATCCTCTTCTTGTGAAACCACTTAATGCAGGCATATCTAACATTATATTTCTCAATTGTAGGTCTTCTATAATAGTTACAGAAGAAAGTTAAAAATCAACCCTCAATTAAAATATAGCAAGCACAGCACTTGTAAAAATATTACCAGGAAATGGAACACTGTACAGATGTGCAAAACTGAGCCCAAAGCCATTATTTTGTGTGTGTGCACTATAAAAAGTACTGTATTTAATGATTCAGTCCTCTGCTGTGTCGAGTGCCTCCTGCAGGGTGCCAAGTGCCTTCAACACTTAAGTCTGTCTCTCTCCAGAAGCATTGGAAAATTGTGCTATAAAGCAGTGAGGTACTTCTTTATAAAATGATGCTTTCCATTTGACTTGAAAAGAAATCTTTCAAAGAAGGAATGAAAGCTACTGCTGAGACATTCTTGACAGAAAAGCAAGTTGATTCAAGTGGCCAGTTCTTACGTTTTTGCGATAACAACTCATCAAATCTTGGTGATCAAAAATGATGGAAAAGGAAATAAAAGGGAAAAATAAATGGCAGATAAATGGAGCTTTGAACCAAACTCAGACTTTGTGTAGTTTGACACGATGCAAAAGTTTGGTGTTTCAAAGTTCTTTAAAACATATTTCTTTATATACCAAGAGGCACTGTTTCCATAAAGTCGATTTTGTAGAAGACCATTTCATTTCTTGGTTTTCAGGTAACATTTCATGGTTATCTATCACTCCCAATTTGATCTTTTATGTCATGTTATGTTTTCTTTCAAATTACATAATAGAAATGGTTGAACAGGAAATAACAGGGAGAACTTCAAACAAAAATCTTCAGGCACATTAAGGACTGGGTCTCTGACACAGTGAAGGCACTTGTCACCATCCTGGTAGCCCCTACTCTATCACGCCATTTAGTATCTAAAGCATTGGAAAAAAAGGTCTGGTCCAAGAGGAAAGTTGTACTGACATTCACCACCACATCAATTCTGTGTGTAGGAGACAGGAACAGAGGAGAAAGGGGATTAGCAGGCAGAATGTACTGCTTAGGACAAGCCAATGTGTCCTACACAGCATAGTGCCTTTTTGGGCATTGTATGTACACATATTTCTTCACAGATATCAAAATCCTGGCTGCAAAGCCCTCCTGAAAGCTGAGCCATTTATATTTTCTTCTTACATGCCATCTCCACCCGAGCACTTGTAATCTAGAGAGCAGAGAAGGAGGAATGTTTCATCAAGAAACTTGAAAAAAAATTCCCAGAACCCCCAAAAAAGCAAAAACTTCCCAGTGTGCTTTGAAATCTCTCAGATTGTAAATGACAGTATTTGCTGAAAACACCTAATTTTTAAAGGTATGGAAAGTGGAAATCTCAACCAATGCATGCACTCTGCTTTGTTCTTGGATAATTTGTTTTGCTGCTTCCGGCTGTGTTTGACTTTTCGCAGTTCTTACCTTATTTGATTACTTTCTGACCTGTAAAATGTTGCTTTCTTTGTCAAATGGAGTACTTTTTCTTTTCTTTTTTTTTCTTTCTTTTTTTTTTAATGGCTTAATCCTAACGTAATTTTAACATGATTAAGCACCGAAATGTTTCTGTGTGATTTCCATCACCTTCCTAGCCAGGTCTGGGTGTAGGTTCCAGATAATATTGTATCTTCTGCTTCACAGGTATTTGAAAAATGAAGATAGTTCACAATTTCCCACTATTCCAAGGGATATATGGCTTCAGTTATATAAAAAATATTTATATCTATAGTAAATTCATTGCATATAAGAAGTAAGTTACAGATTTCAGACATTTTGAAGTAGAACATCCATAATTGTCCACAGTGATTTTTAATGCAATCAATTTATTTTTATCTAGGATATCATTTAAATGTCTAGCATAATCCAAAGTGGAGATCTTACAAGATGATTTTGATGGAGGGTATGATTCAAGGCAAAAGACACAATACAAAACCAGAATTCAGTTAGGCACAGATATATTCCAATCATTTTAAAAAGAAAAAAAACCACTATAACTGACAGGGATCTAATTCTGCATAAAAATAACATCTACAGGATTTTTTTCCTATTTTCTATTTTCATCTTCCTCCTATTCATGTAGGCATCAGAAAAAACTTTGTTGAATATGACATCTCACTTCTAAAGCATCTTCTAGATACTTTTGGCCAACAGATTATATTTTGTATTAAACTTCAGTCAGTTGTCTAGATCTGACTTTCTTGTAGATATCCTTTTCTAAATGGTCAGCACCACACTTTTAGTCTCAGCAGGAGCCTGAAAATTTTGAAAAACTAGTGACATGTTAAGCAGAAATCCTGAGTTGACCAAAATTTCTGTGTGGGAAAGGTGACTCATATTTTAATAAACCATATTTAAAACATATGCATAGTTTTGGAAAGAAGAGTGTGATGCTTAATGTTTTTAATTCTCACTCAGAGGAAGGCACAAGGGGATCCCTTAGCAGCTTACATAAAGTTTCAGTCTATATTTTCATATCTGGAAAGAATAGTGGGTGTGGGCATTAGTTTAAATGGAAACTTCTCATTGGCATACCAGATTTGCAACTAGCTTCTTGGAAAGTACACATAATGGAGATTAACTATTTTAAGCCTCTCAATCTTTATTCCACAAGCAATCAAAATTAAATAATAGGTGACTTAAAAGTCACAGGAACAACTCATAGTAAAAAACTTTTAATATATGATTGGCTGAGATAATTTAATATTTCAAAAGTCAGAAAACATACCATCCACAGCTTCTTTCTCCAGCAGTGTTTTGAGTGTGTTTATCTTGATAAATTATATAATATCCTTAATTAGGGTTGAAAATGGCAAAACTATTATTATATAATAACAAGTTAGCTTTGAAGATAAATCACTCCTAATGATTTTACAATATATGTCACTTCTATGTTTCTAATAGAGAAAAATAACACATTAATATATGCTAAAATTTTGATTTGCATTTCTAATTAGCATGAGAAAGTAGTATGTAATATACCATGAATGTCTAAGGACTTATAGATCAAAAAATATTCTAGAGGTAATTGCTGAGTGTTGACAACTACTAAAAGTAAATTATTTATATTCCAAGGATTTTGCAGAATTTAGGCCTCAAAGAGAAGGGATTATGAACAAAATATAGTGCATGCAACTAAATATTTGAGGGTTTTCTTTCTTTCTCTTTTAACCAAATCCAGATCTTGTATGTTTCTCCACAGTCAAACAAAACTTTGGATTATAAACAAAGAAATTTTAGAAAGGGATTTAAAAGGAAAGATACAGAAAAAGAATGAATCATCAAAAGCCAAAATATACTTACAGGGATTCCACATTTTATTGATAGGCAACCTGCCTCTGTAGAAGGAATGGCTAGGATTGTTCAGGCTAAGATGAAGGTGATGGAAAGAAGGTATGATAGAGATCAATAAAATCACTGTCCCTTTCATTTCTGGCCCAGGGGCTTTCTGAGCCACACATCACAGAAGGTTCAGAGAAAATTCTGGGGAGAAAAGATAACTCTTTGCTATCTGATCTTCACTGAGCATGTCCTGCTGGCCACTGTCAGCGATCCGAGGCTAGTATTGACCATCTGACCGATATGTGCCGTCTTCTACAGATGCTTTTTTAAAGACACGGGCGCATCAGTACATTGTGTATTAAAAATCACAGCAGGAATATAACCTCTAAGTTATGAGTCTCAGCTGTGGAGGAATAGCATGGGAAGAGAGGCAATGTATCATATAACTAATTCTACATCTGTAGTGAATTCCTCAATAAAAAGCTTTTACTCTTATCCTCAGGTCCCTTAACATTTTATGTACAATCTTCTTTATTGCCAATACTTCTATGAATTTAAAATGTTTAGTTTTCCTCTGAAGAACCTGCGAAGAATAAATATTAATAAATAATACATACTAAAAAATCATCATTATGTCCTATTCTTACCCATCTGTTATATGGGCACATATACCCTCATGGTGGCTGGATGCAATAAGGTATTTGGTATATAAAAAACATAGTCCGTACCAAAATAGTCTACTCATACCCAGCAAGAACAGATGGCTGTAAAGAGTTATGACTGGTCACACACTGCTTTGTGTGACATTAACCAATAAGATTGGTATTCCTCATAATGACTAAGATGCTGCTAAATTTGCTTGCTCATCACCATCTGCCGGGATGAGGGTTGACCAAGTAAGTGCCAAACAAGAAGAAAATTAGTGCAGCTTTTCTTAGAAGTCCAGTTGTGGGTACATACAATATATGGATCTATTGCCTCATGTAGGCAACAAATCCAAGAAATCATCACTGATCATCATTGGTGAAGTTTTCCTCCCCAAATCAATTTTTTTTTCTGATATGTCTCATTTTTAATTGGTTCAAGAAAGATGATTTTTGGGATCATGAAACACTTTCTAATGTCCTGTGTTACCAGTTCAAACTATTAGGAAAAATATATGTGAACAACTGATATTGCAGTATTATTGTGTGACCTCTTTCCTTCCCAAGCACGGTCAAGATTTTTTAAAAAATCAATCAATGAAGCGGCAGAGTGGAGTATGTAGAGAAATCCCTTATGTCAAAATCTGTTTTGAAAGGACAGTTAAAGTGTGTTGTTGTCCTATATCTGACAATAATATAATATCTGGAAAAATATTTTGCAAATGGAGCTAAAAAAAAAAGCAATTTTTTTTTCCACAGCAGGCAGATATCCTTCTTAATCAGAGCTTTAGAATTCTTTGAAAGTGGATGTTGTATAAAAAAAAAAAGGAAAAAAAGTAAACAGAAGCAATCACAGAGATGTTAGCTTAGAATGTATGTAGTTTTCTTTTTCAAATATCTGGATTTAATTTCAAACTCCACAAAATGATATAGTCTTGAAATCAGCATGACTTGTGGGACAGTGAGAGTGAAATAAACATGAAAATAATGTGCTCCTGGAAATGACTGCTCAGTATAATAGATTTCAGTGTTTAGAAGTTTGTCTTAATATTCAGATGAAATTTTCTTATCCTTAATTTCATCCTGTTACTCCTATCAAGAATTCAATTTATACAACTACAGATTATATTGCAGGTAACAAAATTATTCAGCTCTGAAAAAATGTTTCCCAGATTTTTTGCCTCCAGGAAGCAATAGTGGATGGTCAAGTATTGTTTTAAGATTATAATTACCAATTTTCTGATCATTATTAGTAATTTGTTTATGGGTATGAAGCTTGTCATCTTTTTTCTGAACAAGAATTTTATATTTAAGAGGTTTTTCTTCAATTGCATCAGTCACCTTTGGCAGGACTTTATAATGAATTGCATTTTTGGTGGAGAAAGAAAAAGGGTGAAAATATTAGAGAGAAATAATTGAATGAGTCCACGCTGTTAATTAATTATTAATCAGAAGCTGATGAAGTGACTTTCTAATATAAATCTCCACAATGGAACTTCTGTTCAGTAAAGAGTAACTTTGTCTTTTATTACTTTGGCTCTATAAATGTGGTGATATTGTCTCCAGAGTTAGCATAAATCTGCTCTAATGATGATGGTGAAGTGTTAAGCAATAAACTCATTTTTTTCAGCCGTCACCTACTGCTCATTTTCCATATTAGCTATTGTCAGTATTTATGGTGCTGCAAGACATCAACACTGAGGGCAGTGAAGATGAACATCTTCCATCTGGTCAAGATGTTTTTCATCAGCTCAGATTAAGGCTCAATTGAAAAAGCTGAGCAAACAAATGTGCAAAATTTTGGCACAGCAGAACTCCCATGCTCATCTCCACCCTCTGACAGACACATCCTCTTGGGACATAGGTCTACCCCATTCCTAATTTTGAATTTCTAGTATTATCTTCTCATTGTCAGTATGCCTTTGACTAATGCAGATATGCGGCATTTTCCTGATTTTTGTTTTGTTTTGTTTGGAACAAACTGAATAGACTTGCTTTTTGTGAGACCCAGGGACTACTCAAGATTTATCCATTCTATCACTCCAAAAATATTTTCATATTACACTGAAATAAAGCATTAATTACTGAGTCACTTCAAAAAGGAAAATCTCTATTTCCTTCATTTCCAAACTTCGTCCCATTTCCTATACACTCACTTTATATTAAGACATTGTTGATTATACATTAGTTTATGTCTGCAGAACCCATGAATATGAAAAAAATCTAGCTATTACTGAAAAGGTGCTGTCATTGCAGGACAGTTTTGCTGGCAAAGGTAAAATATTCTGTAATGTCACTGAATAAATTCTGCTATATCATAGTAGCAGGTGTCTTTTATCAATTATCTATATGAGCTGGTGTTTTGCTCCACTGCCTCATAGCTGATCCTTAAATTTTGTGAGATTTAAAACTTGTTTACACAATACTTGTACACTGGAGAAATTCTGCTTGGTGCTTTTTATAGAATTCCTTAGGATCCAAGCACTTTATAGAAAATAAAATTACTAGATCATAAAACTCTATAACTTCAGGTGTTTAAATTCCTAATTGTATGCCAAAACATCATGATAAGGCTTAAGGTAACTGAAGTCCATTGGGATGTAAATTTCCAACATTAAATTTCGTTAGGTGCTGAGACCTCCTGGTTATTTCTAAATCTGTTTCAGATGTGTCTGCCTTGAGTACTTTGACAAGTACACTAAGTACTTATCTGCAGAGCTTAAGCAAAACCTTCACCAAGAACATTGTGCAGATTAGGTCACAGAGAGGGCAAAATTAAACAGCTCGGAATGGTGCCTTAACAGTTTTTCAGCTATCAAGTAAACAGTGTTTTCAGGATACAGAATATCTTGTTTTTCCCATTCTCATTCTGTGATTTTTGATATTTCATTGAGAAACCAAAAATACTAAGAACTTGTAGCTGCTAATAACTGATAAAAATTTGGGCATTCCTAATTTTCTTTTTCTTTTGAAGTTATTCCACTTACAAAGTGTAATTAAATATTGACTCAGCCAAAGACCATAAGAAACTGATTCTATAACTGGTCAGTTTACATGCAGAGGTGAAGGGAAACATAGATTTCCCTTTCCAACATAAATTAATAAAATATTAGTGGAAGAAGGACCTGGAACACTGATTCTCTCCTTGAGAATTAGTGTTCCAATAAGTGCAATTAAATCAATCTTTTTGGAAGATACATATTTTCTTAGGCAACATGGAACAACATCAAGCAGGCAGATTGAGGATCCCTCAGCTCATCTACCTGATGATTAAAAGACTCTTCTGGGACATATGGCTTCCAACCTTCATGGAGGGATGAAACATTTAGCACAGGTGTCCCCAGGCTGAAAGGAATGACATTAAGTATTTAATTACAAATTTGTGTTTAGAAGTACAGTCTTGAAGGTGGGCTGGTACTTAAACTGTAGGGAAGTAAATGATTTATTTCCCTGTCCTCGGCATCAGAAATTGTCTTAAACAGTCCTTTAGCCACTATGCGTAGTTTTGTGAATTTGACAGAGGGCTATGAATCCCTTCTTTCAGTTGAAAATAAAATTTGATTTCTCGACTTGGTCATAAAAGATTGGCCCAAGCTCATAGAGACAGTAAAAGATGAGGCACTCATTGTCCACACTAATGATTCCTCAGTTACTGTCCTTATGTCAAGGCTGCCTTTCATTTTGCTCTCTTCAAGAAAGATGAAAGTAACATGGATGTGAAAGTCTAGGTAGAAAATCTCTTCAATTTTAATGAAAAAGGATTGAGTTCACAATCCATGATTATTTGACTTTGAATGATTCTAAGCAATTTTACTCTAACACAGCATGTGTTGATTTATTTTCAGCAGCATGAAACTAAAATCCACTTAAAATTATCTTTACAGGATAAGTGGGTGAAAAAAAAGAGAGAATTTAGTGCCAATGTCTTCTTAAATATCATACTAAATTTATAGTATAACACATTCTTTCATCTAAAAACTACTGTTTCTTGTTTCTTGTGTAAATAAACTGTTAGGAAATCTCTTCCATTTCCTACCTATTTCATTGGTTTGACAAAAAGATAGGCTGTTTCCTTTGGATAGCCAGGCATAATGCATGTCATTTTTTACTTGTCTTCTATATACAAACTAATTTCCTTCTGTCTATAAAACATCTCTAGATTGCATAGGACACAAGTCTGCAGCCACCGAAGAAGTCTGCTTCATTGTTCTGAAGAGTCATGGGTTTGAGACCAAGGTTTTTAACTTTTGTTTCCTTGAGTTCCTTAATTCATTCTGGACTTCAAATATATCCTGACAAGATTGAACCAAATACAACTATTATTCTAAAATAACAGTCCTGAGTTGCCCAGTGTGAGAGACTGGATATTATATTGAATCATTAAGTACAGTAGATACTTTTATCAGAAAAATTTATGGTCATGAAGTTATAGAAATGAATATAAAGGCTTATTGCAAATAGTAAACTTGGGATGGAGAAAAAAAGCAAGGAACAACTATTTTCAAAATATTATTATACTTTGCCTTTGCATCCCCCCATCTGTCCTTTCTGCAAGCCCACCTTTTCCCCCATAACAAGCACATTGCACAACATAAAGTTAATATATCAGCAGTGAGCGTTTGGGAAGTAAAAAACTCTTGGAGAGACCAGGAATTTTAAAATATTTACCTATGTTCTCTTATACCATATTATTTTTAAAACCAGTTACAAAAATGTCAGTGTTTCTAAATAAACAATGACTCTAATAGGATTTGCATTTAAGTAATACAGAATTCTCTTTTATGGAAGAAATATTCTGGAGGTTAAAGATAGTTTTCTTTTTGACTGAGCTTGTCAGTTTGCTTTAATTTTGGATTTAAAGAGAATAGTACAAAGTACATTAGAGCTGCTGTACTTCAAGATTAGGGTGGCACTAAAATTAGCTGAAAGTCTTCTTTGAGGCAAAGGAAAACACTAATCAAAAATATTTCGAAATAGTCTTAGTGGCAATGCTGCATATTTTTAAAATTGTTATTTCACGTCTGACCTGGTTGGAGACAAGTCACCCCAAGACAATGTCTCAAGTAGCAAAGGACTAAGAGGCTGACAAAGGTAAAAAACAGAAGAAATATGTAAATGGGAGTATGAATATCAATAATCATGGTGAAGAGTAGGGCCCATAAATGTAATTAAACCGATGACCCAAATAAATCAATAGGATTTGGAATAAAAAGAATACAGCTCAAAGAAGAAGTTGCGTTACACCTAGACATTGTGATCTCTCCTGATACAGTTTTTTATGATCTATTATAAGTCAGAGCATTCTTCTGCTCAGCTTCTGGATCTGTAAGCTTGCACTGAAATTTCAGGTTGGTGTAAGAGAGATGGGATATTGGATGAAGGCAAGCATTTGGGGGAAACTGAACATGGTACCTGTACCAGTCGTAATCAGAATAAGTCTGATTACCTCACTTCAGTTAAGGTTTCTTGCGTATTTGCTTGCTTGAATCTTGTTTTATCCCCTTTAAATAATATTGAATTTCTTTCAGAAAAAGGAAGAAGTGTTGCCAAATATTGGCGTAGTATAGCTCTATCAAAATTTAGAGTTTCAATTCTGTTGGTGTTTTCAAGTATAATGATGGCCCAAATTAGCATAAATTTGTATACCCAGCTAAATATTTGGAATTTATTTCTAAATATTTTTTAAACTAATTTGTTTAGATTGGCAGAAGTATTTGGTTTAAAATTTCAAAATATTCATTAATGATATACTAAATACAGAGAGGAGTAGTTCTTTTGAAGAAAAAAATATTGAAGAACTGAATTTCTTCCTCAGCAGAATTTCTACTGAGTTGTCATATTTCTATGTAATGTTTTGATTTTTATGAATGTGTTCCAGATACTTGGCCTGAAACATTTATAGTAAGTCTTTAAATATTTAGTGTCGTTTTCAAGCCCTAGTTCTTCAAATTCTTTAATCAGATGTAAATTTTACCTATGAAAGGGAGAAACATCACATTCTTACCTTTGTGAAATAAATTTTAGTTGCATGATTAAATTTCACCCTGAATGACAAAAATCCAGAAGACAACTGCAACATTCTCCTTAATGATCTGGATCTTTATAGGTCTAATCTGTTTGTAAATGATCACATTTTTGTGGGTCAGCTTTTCATGGAGTCAGAAACAATGCACAAGCAAACTGCCCAGTGAGTAGCAAGGTGCACTGAGCAGGTGCTCCGGGTACAAGGGTGGTGGGGAGCAGGGAAACTCTCACAGCATGCTTGATAGGAAGATACAAGTGGAGGTTTATCTGTAAGAAAGCAGCAAAAACATTTCCTCTTGAGTTCCTTGAGTAATGAATGTGTGCGGTGTGTGAAGGGTGTCCGCGTTGATCTAATCTGCAGAGCACTCACTTTGAGAAGCTGAAAGAGGAAAAGCATGTTGTAAAAATTTTAAGATCATTCGAGTTTGCACCTGTCTGATGTAAAGAGATTGAAATTTTTGGAAGAGTGTCACTGCAGGAGATGTTTTGGACATTGCAGATTATGTCCATGATGAATTTCTTAGACAAGAATCATTAAAGCTGAATTGAACTTGAAATAAGTATTCTTTTAGAGCTGAATATAATTCAGTCTGAGAGGAAATAAATATTCAATATTATAGGTCTCCTACTTTCTAAATAAATTATTGGCAATTAAACTGAACCTGAATGGTGACTAATTCAACAGATCCTGCTGTCTAGATGTATCAGATAAACAGAATTACTTAAAATTATTTTCTTCCCCTGACAATGCTGTTTACATCTGTATTTATTATATATAATGACTTTAAACTTGCAGTAATATTATATTTTCTTTTATATATAAACAGTATTCAAAAAATCCAAGTTTTAAAACAATTTAAAACACTTAAAGGATGACAGTGTGAGGTGCTTAAAGCATCAGCTGAATCTGCAGGGGGTAAATTGTCCTTGAAAGATGCGAAGACAGCTTAAAGGGGAATTTATAATCTCTCTCTTGGGTTTGACAATATTAATTTGTCTCAACTATTTCAGAAGTGCCCTGGCCATGGTGACACTTTCCTAGGTGCATTCTAATAAGGTGATACTGTGTCATTAAATGAGATGGCATTCAGCAGAGAACAGTAACTCAAAAGCAATTGTCATGGAATATAAGGTGATCTGCTGCTAATAAATGAAAATTGCATGTACTTTATGAGATCAGAATAATTATTCTGCAAACAAACCACAGCATATTTTGTGTAGAGGCAATGCCATATTTTTAACTAATATATAGAGCTGTACAACATTGTTTTCTCAGCTGTTTTTTCACAATCAATGAACTGCTTGGAGGTCATGTCAGTCATCAGACTTCCAGTGTTGTGGCTGTTTGGTGTTGTTCTTACCTGTGGGCAAGTGTTACCAGGATGGCTATTGTCATATTCTTAGAATAAATCATTTTAGGAAGCATTGCAATTGTTTTCTAAAGGTGTATATCACTTAAACAGATCTTGGCAGCGAGCACATTCTTTCCTTGGGGTGCTGGAGAAAAATGATTCCTAAATAGGCTGAGGGTTTCAGATATTAAGCAGAAAGAAGATCAAGGAAGTGCAGTATACTATCTACCCATGTGGTAGAAAGAAATAGCAACCAAGGGACATGCTTTTCATCAAAGTGAAAGGAGGGCTGAGTAATTTGGTGACAGTTACCTTTTTGTTCAGCAAGGAGAGTAGCAGCCACATACTGACAATATTTTTTCATTTGTTGGCTGCCATAATGCCAATGCTCATATCTCCATGTATTAAGGTTTTATCAAGGCCATTTCTATGGGATCATTTCAGGCCTAGGATAAGTGACAGAATTTATCGCACAGAAAATAATTCATTAGAAAATACCCAAGATGCTGGGTATATAGATTATCCACATATTTTTTTTCAGAAACCCAAAAGTGCTTCCACTGGACTGGCTGTGAATCAATACCTTTCTGGGAAGATATTTATATTTATTATGCCACTTTTACTATAGCACAAGATTGACAAGTTCGATGGCAGTTATTCTTACTTAGACTGTGGTACTGCAAGGAGGAAGAGAATTACTCCCAGCTGGATGAAAGAAGTTTTAGAACAGTATTTGAGGCAGTAATTAAACATTTTAAACTACTAAAGTAATTCAGAGACGATACTCTTTTTTCTGATTTTTGCAATAGATCAAATTGACCATGTTACAGGCACTAAAGAACCCACAAAGTCTTTTATGTATCACTGAACCGGACATGTCCTCTCCAAGAGCTGTGAAGCATTCTACATGTTAGATTAGTGATTCCCACCATCCAAGGTAGCAGAAAACTTCACATGCACTGTGCTCGTAAGATGTCAAATCCATATAAATGATGGTAACCATACATATTTCAATCCATTGCAACCTGAGATACTAAGACTTTTATTTCACCAGGAAAAGTTGGCAATAGGCAATGATAGTGAATGACAGTAGATTGACTAGAACACTATTGGAATTGATCTAACAATGTCAAGGTGATTCATTCTATTTTGGGTACAGATTCTAGGTAGCAGCTCATGCAGGGAATAAAAGAATTTGTATCTCCTATGTAGTTGCAGGAAGTTCAGGACACCTGCAGCAGGCAGAGATACAGATGTGGAGTTCACAGATATGTCCTTACTCCACTTGAAAGGAACAAACCAGTATCAACTACCATTTCGGTCTCTTCTCTGCAATAGTCACTTCTGTTCAAATGGTCCTACTTGAAAACTGCCAGTGATCTGAATTATGGCAGTACAGTCTGTGAAGAAAGAATTTCTTTTAGGAAATCAAAATCACTTTGGCACTTCTGGGTCAAAAGCCAAGTGTCATATTCTATTGGAAAAGTTATCAGAAGTTCACACACTACTTGCAATATCAGTGTCAGAGACCTCTCACCAAGAAGCCAGATTCACTACACACTAACCTGAAATTTCAAACAATTTTATTCTTTGTGGTATAAACACAATCTGTTTCTGTATAAGGTATGAAAAAAATTTAAATTTTTACGGTAAACATGTTTTTTGTAAAGCACTATGCTATAGTAACTTCTATTTTGGCATGAATATTTGTGATTGAATAAAATCCCTCCTTTCAAAACACTTTTTGGTTCAATTTCCATATTTTCTTTCTAAAAGAGACTGCTTTATACACTTTCAGAAAATTGTTCCTTCTTTGCAGTCTGAATGTGTCTTCTAACTTGATAGGATGCATCCATGGTGAATGCTGAGGGAGATGGTCTGTGTCATTGCTAGGCCACTCTCAACTGTCTTTAAAAGTTTGTGGGAGTTGAATGAGGTTCCTGAGGACCTGAAGATTCCTGTCTTCAAACAGGGCAAGAAAGGAGACCCAGGGAACTACAGTGTGGTCAGCCTAAGCCTGATCCCTTGGATGGTGATGGGGCAAATAATCCTGGAAGCTATGTATGTTCAAATCTATTAAAAAGGTTTGACCATCAAGCCACCGTGAGTGACTGCGAACAGTCAGCATGGACTGTTCAGACCAGCCTGATAGGTCAGCCACTGCTGGTATACTCCAGGGGCTCATTCCAGGAAAGTTCTGTCTTAACTCTTCATCAATGACCTGCACAATAAGGCAGACTGCACTCTCAGCAAGAGTGATGATACACACTTGGGAGGAATGGCTGATACACCAGACAGATGTTCTCCCATTCAGAGGAGCTTCAGCAGGCTGAGAGATGGGCTGACAAGAAACTCATGGAGGCCAACAAAGTAAAATGCCGAGTCCTGCACCTAAGCAGGAATGGCTTGGTGCATTAATACACACAGTATAAGCCAACCAGTTGGAAAGCTGCTTTACAGAAAAGATCCTGGGAAACCCTGTAGACAACAAGTTAGTGAGAAGCCAGCAATGTGACCTATCAGAAAAGAAGGCTTCTGACAGGTATTAGGAAGAGTGTCACCAGCAGCCTGAGGGAGGTGACCCTTCCCCTCTACTCAGCACCAGTAAGACACAACCCAGTACAAGAGTCATGGACACACTGGAGTTCAGAGACAATAAGAGGCTTGGAGCATCTGACAAACCAGATGCAGCAGAGAGAGCTTGCAATGTTCAGCCTGAGAAGTGAGTGTTCAGGGAGCTCTTATCCATGTATATAAATACCTGATGGGGAACCAAATATGATGGAGAAAACTCCCCTCAGTGGTGCCCAGTGAGGCAGCAGGCACAAACTGAAACAAAGGAAATTCCACTTAAACATCAGAAATATCAGTCTCCAGTCTTGGAGCTATTAAAATCCCACTGGATACCTTCCTTATCAATCTGCTCTAGCTGGCTGGGCTGTGAGCACAGGAGTTAGACTAGAGGATATCCACAGTGCCCTCCCACCTCAGCTGTTCTATAATTTGCTGATTCAGTCACTTTTAATAAGCCATTGTTGCAGACTTGCCTCTTTAATTTACTTAAGTTTTTTAAGGACTTAAAGTTTCTACTTTTTAAATTCTACTTTTACATGATAAAGTCATCCTCATTCTTTTGCAAGGGAAGTCTGAGTAAAGTTGTTCTTTTCCATATAAAGAGCTAAATGCAACCTCATTGCTCAGCAGTGCTGATGTTAGCTCAGTTGCTGTTCAGATGCAACAGGAATATATTAACAATGAGGAAAACTTTTGAAAATTAAAAACATGAACTAGAAATTTAGTTTCTTTCTATTTCCAAATTTATTTCAGTTAATTCTTAGTTGATAAGCTGGAATCATATTTAATATAGAATGGAAATCAAAGCAAATATTTGTTGTGGTTAAAAAATTATATATTTATGTCACCAGTGCACAATGCCGGAACTGGAAGGCCTATAGTAACCAGGGAGACACTATTCTTAAAACAAACATGACATTGCCGTTGATTTTTCAAATTGATTTTTGTGAATTACAAAAGTGATTTTTTTTGATAGAAAAAAATTTCACCAAGTACAAAACACCTTGCCCACTGATATGGTGAGTAACAATGTAAAAAAAGATAAACAATAATTTGGAAAGAAACTGAGCATATTCCTCTTTCTCTGATGAGCCTGATCCCACAGGTTGCCTCTTGTGCAGTCATCTCTGGTTTCAATTATCAACAGCTTTTAGCTCTGGAACCTCAAGATCTCTATGATGTGTGTTTTTCACTTTTTCCTGGTAGATATGAACATAAAAATGTCTTGAAAATATCCCTATATGGCTATGGGCTACCTTTATTAAGACCTGAGTCTTGTTTCTACAGTATGACTGGGTAAAAGGATGCAAACCCGCTCTAAGCCATCAGCTAGAAGCAGATGTATTTTTGGCCAAAATAAGTCAGCCACAATAACAATAACGCAGCTGCATGGCTTCTGATTCAATACCTGTCAATTGAGATCCTGAACCACTGCATAGCTGACTCCTACCTGGCCACCCAGGTACATCTTTCTGCAAGACCAAGAAGATCTAGTGCTCCCTAGGCAAGTACAGGCAGTAAAAGACAAATGATATAGCATACAATTGCTTCACAGCAGTAATGTCTAGGGAAACAAGATTTCATTGTGTTTGCAAAATCTAGTGAACTTTCATATGGCCTGAAGCACTCACATGGAAACACGAAAGAGCTGCTGTAAAATACTGCCATTTATTTTTGTATATTTCAGATGGTGCCCACCTGCAATATAGCTAGGGTGGGAGATGAAACTCCCTGCAGTAGTTTGTTTATGTCAAGCAGTTCTCCTACTGCGCCCTATGGATAGCAGCAGGTGACAAAGGGCAGAGTCTTTGGTCCAGAAGGGTATTGGTTGCATTGTTAGGCAGTTAAGGAAGGAGTTTGAGCTGATGCATGTTCCCTGTGAGCACAAGCCCCTGAGAAAAGTGAGCAGATCAGATTAAAGCTGGCAGCTATAGGAAAGAAGCCAGTGCGTGAAGCACCAACAGATCCCCTTTAACACCACATGAAATCCCAGTAAGATAGTAAAAGTATTGAGGAGAGGAAGGCAAATTTAGGCAAATAAATTGCTACATAAGCCTTTCTCAAAGTATGCGGCTTGGCTCAAGCCACAGTGAGACCGTGCCGCTCCTAGGAAGTCAAGGTTACAAACAACGGTCAGGCTTCTCAAAAAGCATGGAAATGATGGTGCTACAGACACACACTTTTAAAAATGAAACATTAAAATATTAAAAGATCTGTACAGAAAGCTAGTAATTAAATTAGCAAATTAATAATAAATAAGATTAACATTTAAATGCAAAGATTTGTATCTTTTTTGTGTGCTTTTCTACAGTTTATTTAAATATTGATGCTCAAGTGGTTCAGAGAATTTTTGAATAACCCACACAGTCTGTAAGTGTCACACTAGTACATTTATGCCTCAAAAAATTGTTGTGGTTCAAGCTGAAATACATCTTTCCAGAAACTCTAGAAACCCTCCAGCTTTAACTCTCTTATTGTTACTAGCCTATTAAACAAAATCATTTTGCCACTCTCCTGGGAGCACAAAGAAATTGAAAGCAATATGCATGCTTTATTTGCTAAGTAAATTGTCATAGACTATAGCACAAATCTGAGCACTGTGGTAAATCAGTAGATAATGGTTTCTGTATTTATTGACATGATAAAATAGACCAACATATTCAGCTCTAAATGGCCACGTATTTTTGTGAAACTGGGTACAATTGCTGTGTACGTAATATCACAACCGAATAATTATAAACATGCCTAATTCACAAATTCTCTGTGAATGCTGGGGGTTACAGAATGCTCCAGATGCTTATTTCCTAGAGCTAGAAGCCAAACTTATTTTTAAAAACTGCTATAGCTCTAAATCTTGAATTTGCTTGTTTAATGACCTGAGTTATCTGGGAACCCATCTTAATTGTCAGACAACAAACAGGAGGACTGTATTTTGGCTGTGTTGGGGCAGCAAGGAACATTAACGTTTCTGACTTCTGAACTTCCAGCTCTTCTGGGAAAAAAGTGAGGGACACTACTGAAGCATGACATTCAATCCCAGCATATGTTGTCTTCAATTTGACCCCAGCTGACTGATCAAGAATGGCAAAGAACTCCTGACTCCACAAATAACTATACATAACAGAGTAAAAAAAAAAAAAAAGCTTCTAGTCAGGGACTATTATAATTTAGAAAGAGAGTCATGCAAGCACTCTCTTACTTTTCAGTGCACACCCGTTTCTCAGGCATCCTTTATTCCCTTTTCCTAAATTGCTTTTCTCTCAAACACCCCTTGACTAGAATTCATTTTTAGTTGGAATAAGGAGAACTGGAAAGAGGTAAAGTCAGTAAGCCAATACAGTAAGCCATATGGGACAGGATGCCCAGAAACAGATACACAATATTACAGCGTATTTTGTCACTGGTGATTTAATATTGAAGAAACTATATGTAAATACTGGACTGATATGTATCTGATAGTATACAACATACATTTCTTTATGTCATTAAACATGTCATTAAAAAAAAGAAAAAGATATCTTCATTAAGACTGTGAAACAATTGATGCATGTTAATCTGACAGCACAAAAAGCAGTTAAACAATGCCTGTGAAACTGAGCAGCATCATTAGGTACAATGATGCGAAATAAGTTTAGACAAGTCTCTCTGAAACCACTTGTTTTTACAAAGTATTTCCAATCTCATTAGTGTGCAAAACATTCTGCTCATGCTCTTTTCTATTTCAGACCATGGAAGCATTTCCATTTTAAAGAGGTTAAGTATAATTTTTGAAAACTCAAAGTCATTTGGCCAGCACCGACATACTAGATTCATTGTTAAATTGAAAAAAACCAACTTAAAAGAACATTGAGATATAATGAGGAATGATCTTGGGGTGTTATGTAAAGGAAATAAATGTTCAAAAGAAAGAATGTTCATTTAAGTTCATCACTTATCAGCATTAACCAGTAGGTACAATAAAATGGTATTTAACGCTATCCATTTTTTTGCTGTCTATAAGCAAAAACCCCATCTGAGGTAACTATCTGTAGTCACTGTTTAATGGAAGTCATACAAAGAGAGACTGTGGCTGTAACAGCATGAGGTGCACAGGGAGAAAAGAGAACCAGCATAAGAAAATAACATGAGATAGTCGCGCCCTCAGATGAAGGATCCATTCGTTCTATATTCCTGCCTCTGACAGTGCCCTACCTCTGACAGCAAACACCTTGAAAATAGGTTAAAGGAAGGATAAGCATGCAGTCACACAGGATTTGATACAGTCACTGTGGTCATGGAGGTGCTGGAAGGCTGGCCAGAGGATGGTATGGAAAGCTGAAACATATTAGATGACACTTAATCCCAGCTGCCTTGTATTTACGCCCTACTAGTGTCCTCAAAATCCTCATTTAACTTTTGCTTGACCCCATAAGCATGCAGGTCTACTCTTTAGTGGTTCTAGCAACCAGTTATAGATCTAAAACCAGTAGAACTGTATCAAGAATTCAGATTCCAGAAACACATACCATGAGTGTCCCATCGAGGAACTGCTCTGTAGTGAAAAGGCATGGGCCTTTTAGGCTTGAAGTGCTATAGGCAGAGTTTACAGAGTAGTTTTATGACTGAAATTTTATTCCATTAAAACAATCTGCAATTGCTTGAAAGCAGAGGAAATGGGAATTCAAACCAGATACTGCAAACTTGCACTTTCCCAGTGTATGGATGATATTTACTATATTCTCTCTTTAATTCTTCTGTGGAAAGAAAAGTAAATAAATGTTTATAGTTTTATTTTATTTTCTTTTCCTGTGAACATGTGATTTTGTTAGTCCTCGTCTTTATTGCCATAACTGAGTTCATTGGAACTGAACAGATACTTTTTTAAATGAGTCTGTCTGCATCATCAGCAGTAATATCTGAAACTGAGACATCCTAAGCTGCATGGGTCCTTAACTAAATGTCTTGCCACAAAGGGCTTTCATTAGTATTCTGTATTTCAAAAGCCCTTAATGAGGTCACTTTGGCAGAAGGTGTCCTTAAAATTGTATCCTTGACAAACATCTTCTTAATGTTAATTGCATTAAGAGACAGTAGTAGAATGGAAAGAAATCTAAAATGGCAACAATGAAAATGATGTACTAAAGTATATTTCAAATCATATATAACACTTAACGTTTACTGAGCATTAATGACCAACATTGTCTTCAGCCAAGTCATTAGAGATACCATTTTTAATGAAAAAGAGTGCAATTTCATCCCTACAGATTCAGTAATACTACTGAAATATAGGCATGAAGTTTCTGCCTTAGACACATTTGAACACTAACTGGCTTCTTTCATTACATGATTTAGAAAAGTGTAATTTCTTTCATGCTTCACAACACCTACCTTCTGGTTAATTTTGCATAAGAATTTAAACAGAGATATTAAGAATGGAAAAGTTTTCTAAAATCAACAAAACAAGGCAGGGGAAGGGGCGGTGATGGAGGAAGAGAGTCAAGTCTTAAGTCTAGTTGAATTTTAAAGTGTTTGTGGTTTGCATTTTACTGTCTAGATTTGTAATACCCCATTCAACACACAAGAGCATTTAAACTTAAGGGACCGGAGCAAGAATATAAACCACAATGGCAACACAAGTCTAAAATGTCCTTTGAAAAACTAAAAGGAAAATATTTTCATTTGAACAGAATATACAGAAATGTAAAATGCATGAACACTGTAATAAATGGCTGGAAAGGGAATATATGAATTAGATTGGTCTGAAGATGATGCATTTACAGTGTCATTACTGGGCTTAGCTGCTTAAATTGCCACCGAGGTGATGCCTAGAAGTGTAATTCATTTTGTGGTTTTAGGCACCGCAATGTAAGTTTACTGTGTATGAAGATAAAATTTTATCTTTCTTTGCCAATAAAGTTCAACTGGAATGAATCCTTGACTGACAGTAGGCTGTGTTCTACCTCCAGTCTCTTTAAAGTATTATTCTAAGAAACAGAAACTTTGATTCTATCCAGAACTCTTGATAAATCCCTCTTAGTGGCTGCAATGTAAGATAAATTAACCAATGCCTTATTTTCCTATATTTATTCTTACCCTTCTATGCAATTTAAAGACACAACTTCCTAATCTGGGGACAAATATATTCCTTTGTAGATGTAGTGAGTACAGGCATTCAGTAAACAGCTCTTTTCTTTATGTTAGAAGTTGCTCTAAAGAAGGACTAGAGGGTAACACTGCTCTTCAATACCTTTTCTTTAGCTTCAGAATCCTCCTTCAGAAAGAGTGAGCACTGTTTGTACGCTTTGAGATTGGAAAACTGGGCTTAACATTGGATTGTGATGAGATTTATTGCTAAGTAGCAAGCAAATAAAATGAGGTGAAGAACAGGTGATTCTAATGAGGGAAAGGAAAGATAAACCTATCGGGCAAGCCAAAAGGTTTTTCTAGAGCTCACCAGTGCTCTAAACAATATTGGTTTCTGATGAGAGAAAAAGAACAAAATAGAAGGCAGTAATAATTGCTTTATTTTATTTTCATTACCACTATGTAGCAAGTGGTGTTCCTGTCATTTCTGTAACATGCCTCAGTTAGTAATTCATTGCAGAAGAAAAAAAAAACAAACTAGGAATTTTTAGCAATTTTCAAATAATGAATGTGACCCATTTTTTTCATTGCAGGAAAAATTCTACTAGTGACAACCAAAAAATGGAAAACAAAGCACACTACCTACCATGTTCTTTCTACAAGACTTTGAATTCTCAGAAACAAAAAGAAGTGGTGTTTATACAGATTTCCTTGCTGAGATTCCTTCTTTTCTCAAAGCTTGCGACCTTGTAATGTCACTTACGATTATTGCAAGAGAACATATATGTTTACACATGTATAAACAGGTTTATTTATGCCTGCCTATGCCTAAAGCATAAATATTTTTTTTTTAAGCAATACACCAGGAAAAGAAAGCAATAGGCAATAAAAATAGCTTGGATTTTCATGTGGTCTTATTTCTGTGATATCAATATGCATATATATTCAATTTGCAGTTGGCAATTGAAGAAATGTAAAAGCTATTCAAAAACCAGTAGAAAGCAGAATTATGAGAAGAAGAATAGGGCAGCAGTGAATAACATGCTTCATGCTGTAACATAATATATGCCGACAACTCAATTTTATGTATATATTTTAAGATGGCTTCTGTGATATAAACAATTATTCAAGATAGTTTTAGAAATTTATTCATTTTGAAATGCTTCAAGAAAATTTAGTAGAATGAAGATGTTGGAGCAGATTATGCTTCTTGTGGGTGGAATGTGCTCAACAGTCTTTAAAAAAGCACAAGGCGTATATGAACGCTTAGCAGAAATTTTGATGCCGCTTTTAGTTAGCAGTAACAGAGATGAGAGCAAAATATTAAGTATTTGGTGTTTTGTGGGCATTTTAGGCCATAGATAGGTCTGCAACATCATCCAACACCAGAATACTCTGGTCTCTGAGAATTTTGATGTCAGAATTCCTGTCCAGGTGAAGGTAAAGCCCACCCAAATGATACCTAATAAAGGTGCAGGCAAGATAGGCCCATATGTAGGGACCCTGGTTTTTATAATATAATAAGATCTCAAACTTGGAGTTTAAAGGAAAAAATACTGCGCTAGAGATTTTGAAAGAAGGTATGAAAATTCAACCCTGCTGTATCTTGCGCAGCACAACCTGTCTGAACCTGCAGACAATGTAATCACTGCATAGAGGTATCAGCAGTGCCAGCTGTTTCTCCTAAGGTGCCACTGCAAAGTCCAAAGTTTCAAGAGGATCCTCAGTGTCCCTGTAGCAACACATGCCTGATTATGAGTGTGTGCCTGAAAGAGAACAGTGCTGCAGATCAATCTGACTTTACTTAAATAATAGTTTGTGCCGGTTTGGCCAAAATCTAGCAATATATCCTCTGAGAGAAAACCAGGTTACAACTACCCTTCCCCCCACCAGGTTCGGGAAAAAAAAAATAAATTTTCCTCGAAGGAAAGTGAAAGAGCTAAAAGCTATTTATTTAACATACACACAANTTTAAGTACAGGGAGGTCTTGCTGACATTTCTGTCTTTCTAAGGAGCCTTCATGGAAACTTGAAGACTCAGGACATTTAAACGGTTCTCCACACCAAAGGGTGGGAAGGGGATGTAGCTACCACATGTCCACATGTCCAAGCTGAGAGAGTGAGCCTTAGAGGAAACCCACACAATGCCATGTTTATGCTTAAATATAGAATTATCCCTTCCTTCTTCGGAATCCTTCCTGGATGAAACTCTGGAGACATTCACAGAAAAAATGTTTATAGAAGACAAGCTGATGAACTGCCCTGTTTTCTACTGCCTCTTTGCTGTCTATCAGCAGCACATATTCAATAACCTTTGCCATCACACTATGATTTAAATGATCAGAAGTTTGCCTTTTGCTTTTTTTCCTATAAATGAGGTTGCAATAGACAGAGTTCCAGTGTAAATCTGTTAATTTTACAGTCACCTCAGTAGCCAAGATTATTAAAATAATTTAAGCACTGCATTTGCACCCATACTGAGTTACCTTCACTTTTTCAAGACATGGCTAATGTAGACTGTATTTTGGGAGTCAGCATAAGTACTTCTTTGCTTTTTGAGGTTCAGAGTTATGAACGGACAGAGACACCAGTAAAGGGTCACTATCTGAAAACTACCTACAGTTTTGAGAGAGTTTTGATGAGATTCAGTCTGTAAGGAAGAGACAAGGTGCAAGTTCTGAACAGTAGGAGAACTTGGCAGTACATTTGGGTCAAACTAACTGATAGCACAGCAGTTGAGCAAGAAGTCTATTACTCTCAGCATATGAATCACGAAAGCCATTAATATACCAGGCACTTTATGTAACAACTTGAAAGCCTTCAAAAAATTGCAGATCTTTCTTTTGCTTTAAGACTTCCAGGTCTGTCTCTTTGTTACTAAAGAAAATACATGCTGAGCAGTTAAAGTTTATTGGCTGGGGGGGAAATATACCATCCATCCCACAATTAAAGTCAGCTTCTCTGAGCCTCTACAATGAAGACTATCTACAGGGGGCTGTCAGTTAGAAATTGGTCTTAGGGAGTTGTGCACCTCTGGTGTGGTAGCAGTTGACCAACACTCAAAATTATATTCATATGTTTAAAACATTGACGCCCTGCTCCATGACAGGCTGCCCTTTACCCAACATCAAGATGCGTAAGACGACCCCGACATTAAGTGTCCCTGGCAGTCCACCAGAACTACAGCATCACTTACAATCCCACAATTGCTGTCAGTGATCTGGTAGGTCACCATGCGGGTGCATTGTTGCTCATCTTTCTCACTGCCTTAATAGTTTGAATTATAATGTGTTGTCAGACAACATTACCATTCAGACCACATCACCCTACCTATGACACTGCTCACAAAGCCACATTTGACCTGACAATGATGAATGTTCCTCTAGTATGACCAAACAAGTTGCTAAGGCTCAGCCCAACTGTGTAAATGGTCATGTAAGGGGAGAACAGTCTGGAGGATTTTTTTTCTGATGAGGATTTTCAAGTAAGAGGAATCGGAGTACAAACAGACTCTCTTGCTCTCTGAAGAATGTGGAAATTTTTACCAGCTCTGCAGGGTCAAACACCCAAGTTACCATCCTCAGAACACGATCTTTACATAGCCTGCTATCTTAACTTTGTTTCCAGCCCACTACCATAGCATTGCTCCCTACGATTATATATTACAGAGATAACTTTTGTTTTTAAAGTTTTTGGTATCCACCTTTACCAAATCTTAGCTGGTTTTTTCCCCATTCGTGGACCACGGTATTCATTAATTTATAATGACAAAACAGGAATAACCCTTTGAGTTGCTTTCTAAATAAAAGTGACTGCAGAAAAAATCTAAGAAAACTAGCCAGTGAATTAATTTTTAAAGATCAGCTGTATTTGGAACAGTATGTGGCTAGAAATTTTGTCTCTACAAATATCATAAAACCACATCACTATTAACTAATGCTGGTGTTTACTTTAGATGTAACGCTAAGTTGCTTGACCAAAATCTTTCTTCTGGTTCAAGAACAGACATAGTCTTTTTGTCCATGCTTCCTAACTTAACATGTTCCCCCATTCCTAAAGGCACTTTTAGCAATAGCATATAGTCACGTTTGAAGTCTCTGTGAGTTTCAGAAGCAGAAAGTGCTCCAAAATTCATGGGATATTAATCTCATAAAATGACATTGCAATATTAAAATTTCTTAGCTTTTTTTTCCCCCCTAAGCTTCTGAGAAGGTGTTACTGTATGAGCTTGCAAAGTACTAAAAGTCACAGTTGTAACTGGATTTTATTAAACTTCATATTTGCAAAATGAATAATTCTTGTAAGTGTCATGTTTTCATGTGACTAATGTACAGGTTATCTGTCAAAAAAAAATTAGTTTGGTAGTATTGAAAGTTATACATATGGATGAGTAATAGAGGGCAAATTTCATTGAACAGAGTATTTTCTCTGACATAAAGCAGAGTTCATTCCTCTCTTCTTCCCTGGCACAGAGCAGAGGTCCTTGTCTCTCTGCAGTTGTCTCAGGAATGAACACGTGTCCCTGCTGAGCTGCAGGAGCATCCACTGTCTCGTTTATGTTTCAGCAACCACGTGGAACTAAGTCAAGGTGGTGAACACCTTTTGTGTGTAAAGCACCTTCTCTTTTTGTATACTTTTGTTATTAACCCATAGTCTCTGCCTTTGTCACCCTCTCACTGTGGGAGGGTGGGCAGAAGGGTTACTTGGGGTTTAAGTTGGGCAAAGTGACTGAAAGTGATCAGGACCATACTTTGTTGCTAATATTTGTGTTGGAATCTAGACAAATATGCAGTTGGTTTGTCCTTGTGTTTAGCATTTCAGTATCTGGATAATCTAATAAGCCCACAGCCACTCAGATGGACTAAAGTTCATCAGTTCTTTGATCCATCAACTAAGCTGTCATTTTAAAATGCATTTTAAATCACATTTTTTTTCTCCCTGCATTGTCCCTCATATACTACTTATGCAATGTTCAGCTATATTTTTGCAAACCCAGTTTTGTTGTATGAAATATAGTGATTCTGTTTCCTCTTGGCATTCTGGAGTGAATATTTTCTTTGAATTAATTATTTTAATTCAGTCAGTATAATCAAATTCAACTGACTACCATAATTTATTTTAAGGATTATTCTGTCTAATGTATTCCTTACCACAGCAAGTAACCCTGGTGGGTAGGTCTTAAAAGTTTCAAATGTCAGAAGACTTTTAAATGTTCTAATACACTACTTTGAAAGTTTAACAACAATCCACAAATTCCCTCTGCTCTCCTAAACGCCAGAGGGATTTTTTTAAGATTCTCCAAATGTTTTACCGCAGAACTGTTTAATTAACTTTCAGACTTGTTGCTCAGATACTTTCACTCCAGAAAATATTTTATTTAAATAAAATGAACAAACATCTTATGTTTGTCTTTCAGTTCTATTTCAAAAAGTCTACAGAAATGTCTCCTTAAAGGAAAATATTATTGGCAAAGGATTCTCTAATAAATCGCTTCAGAAACAAAACAAAAAAACCCCCAACAACCTTCTATTGCAACCTTTGTTTTAAATATAGTTGATTTCACCAACTTTCAAATACACTGTGTAGAGAAGTGACTGTCCATAGCTAGGAAGAGAATATTATTATATTTAGTGGGACAGAAAACTTTGAGGAAAATAATTATAGTTTTATAATTTTTAATACGTAAAATTAGAAATCATAGGTATGGTATTAAACCTACTTAAAATTTCTTCATCCAAACAAAATCAATTCAAATATGTGTTTGAATCACTGCACCTTTAGGAACAGTTGAGCTTTCTTCTAGACCTTTAGGAAAACTATTCCACATGTTAGAAAATTCTTATATATGGAAGGACTGAACAGAAGAGATTTATTGCAGCTTCTGTGAGTCTAGACCTACTTCTCCAATGTCTACTCTTAGAATACTCAAGATTTTCATGCATCTAAACATGAGAACATGAGAACTCTAAACTGCACACAGTTTAGAGTAGTCCCATTAGAAAATTGAATGAAAGTACAGAACAATAATTTTATGGAAATGAGGTCCAAAATGTCTTATTTTTATAAAGGACCTCACACAGGAGTGGAGAATCTTTTGAATTAATTATTACCTGTCAATATAGAAGGCAACCTTATCTCTTTGCCATACACAGGATAAGAGGCAAGATTAGGGACCAAGATTTTTCCAATAATTCCTTGCAGTATTGGATAAATATATGACTGAAACACAACATGCTGGAGAGACTCCCATTTGTTAACAGGTGAAGGACAATTAAGTGGGAACACTGAGGAAAGACTAAGATGATGTGCTGGAAGAAGAGAGAACAAGCTGAACAGCGTGTCACATTCCAGTCTATTACCTTTACAATTTGTATTTTTCTTCAAATATGTTAAAGAAATCCCACAAGACAGCAGTGTCCTGCTGTCAGTAACCTCTTCTGAAACTCTTTATTTCACCACTCCCTTCTACAGACTGGTCTCTGTGGAAGGTACTAAGCCACTGAGATTAGCTCTACATATTTTATCCCTGTCATTGGACTGTGTAAGGAATCATTATGATGCCGCATACATATACTTTTTAATTTTGTTTAAAAATTCCAACCTCAGAAATTAAGCTGCATTAAACTACTGAAAAAGCATTACAGTTATAGTTGAAAAAAGTATTCCTGTTGTAAAGTCAGATGTTCATCAGACACTCCTCAGTCAAGAATTTCCAAATTCAATGGCCAGAGGTGAATATTTTGAGTAATTTTTCTCTTTTCTGGCAAAATTTACTCCTCACATGTCAGAGATTCATAATTTGCAGTAAATCCTTTAAGATGGTGGGAGATAGGACAATATGTCTGTCTTCAAAGAAGGAGAATCTTTAAGTCATATATAAGGAATGAGAGATGCTTATATCTGGCCTTATTATTCTCAAATGGTGAGACTTTTTGTACACAGTGTACACTATTTCAGACTAGTAGTTAACTGCTTTTTTTCTTGCCTTCACCAGAAAATCTTTTGAAATACTCCTTCCACAAATTCTACAGTAAGTCTCAAGGGCCTGTGAGTTCTCTGCTGAATGGTGGTGGTATGTTAGGATGCAAATTTACTGTGACACAAAAATATATGCTCCTTTTAGAGATATTATTATACCATTATAGCAAGATTTAAGTGAACCCCTCTGAATAGCTATAAGGCTATAACTACCACAGTGAAAGTTTTTAGAATGTAGATAGATTGATCATGGAATTTAGATTTCAAAACAATATAAAATAATGTCATATAATTTAAAATTCTCATTTGCCATTTATTTGAATATCACTTTCACTGGAGTTTCCTCAGTATTTCCAGCTGGTACCGTCAAAGTATTCTACCAAACACAGCAGAGTAAGAGTAAGTAGAGTAAGTCAAAGTTGTCCCTGAAACGTTAATCAGAAACACAAAATCCTGGCTGATTTTCCGTATTTTATAAAGTCCTATTTTCAGGTGAGATCTTCAGAAAATTTCTAAAAAGCCTTGAAACATAGAAAATAATTGAGAGATAGAGGTATTTGTTATTTGTAATCCCTAAACCACAGTGAAAATGAGTGGTGGGTAATTGTTTTTCAGCTCGTTTTCTCAGGGATGAGAAGTTTAAGTAACCAAGTTCTGTCTTTTCATCTGAATATTCCTCCTAATTTCTTAAAAAAAATTGCCAGTCTTCATTTCTCTCAACAAAGGAACAGAGGTTTCAAAAAATGTTATGTTCCTGCAAGTTTCACCATTTTTGGAAAAACAGAGCCTTCTGTAGCATAGACAAAGGCTGTAGGACTAGTTCCCATCTGTTAAGATGACTTTGTACCAGGCAGAGCACTTCTTGTCCCAAATTCACCAGTAACTTCAATGAGCAGAAAGGAAATGAAGTCTCATGCTTTTCTGCTGCTCCCTGTCTTGTTAACCCAGCTGTTGGAGAGCAAAGGCAGACAAACTAAATGAAGGAATCAGTGAAGATTTTTGAATCCCTGGGTCACAGATCTATATCAAATAAGAGAAGAAAAAGAAAGAAGCTGCTCATGAAGCCTATCATAATTACCTTCCCTACAGCATTCTTGTAAGGAGCTGATACATGAAGACATATATAAATAACTGATGTATGAGGGTAACATAAGAAAATAATCTGTGGTGTTCTCTGCCAAATCTGTCCAGTAGATGTAGCCAAAACAAGCCACATGGGAATTGTTCTGCTGATATCCAATGCTGGAACAGCTTAATGAAACGTTGGTCCATATCCCAGCTGATTCCAAACAAAATAAATAAGAAAGCAACTGACTTCTGTTGCTGACTAACCCAGAACTAAAGTCATTTGACCACAATGAAAAATCCGGTCCAGTGAATTCAGAAGACATTTAAATAGCCATTATTTTACTCTCTTAAGCAAACCACTTTTTGACTTGTAGACCATTTCCTACCAAAGATGGGATTCTTCTTATGCTTTTGCATCCTTAAATACCTGATTCAACATTTGTAAGAAGCATTGTTTCAAATCTTACCTTTATTGAAACATTTTCTATAAAGATATTGTATACTAATTTGTTAATTGGCATATGAAGTAAATTATAAATTAGCAGCTTTGTATGTAACTGCAACAACATATTGGAAACACAACAAAAGCATTTCTACAGCATTTGATTAAAATTAATTTTGAGTTCACTAACAGTATAATAAAATTTCGTGTCAATCATTTAAAAATTATTATGTGTCATACAGGAAGAAAGCTATTATCAAGTCTGGGAATTAGTGGAAGTGTCAAGCAAAAAAATGCCCTGTCACACTGCTGTTAATACTGATTAATACTTAAGACACCTTCTGCTTTCACATGCAACTTTACAGCAGATAGGAGCTGAAGTGTGTGCATTTGGGACCAATGAAAGCTGCAGTCTTTGATGCCAAAGGATCATTCAATTGTATACTATAATTGTATCCTTTCATTTTGTCCCATTTTTTGCCTTCTCTCTCATGTTGCCATGTATCCTTTCTTCTCTCTAGTAAGTTCATAGATGTAGTCCTTCTGCTTTATGTTCCAGGTTCAAGTAAGTTCTCCTAAAGACATAAATATCTCAGCAAGGTGTTCTCTCCTCCACTTTGTTAACACCTCACGAAGGCATTGTTAACCTGAACATTTTCTGTCTACTGTTCCTTTCCTCTTTGCCTATGCAGGATCTGAGCCAGTTTCCTTACATTCATATGCTCCTCTCTTTGCCATGACATCTGTGTTGCAGTACTGTCTGGCTGCTGGGACAATAAAAGGCTGAGTTTCAGCACACCCAAGTACTGGAAGCCTTCCAAAACAATCTCAAATGCTTTTTAAAATGATCTTTTGGATATTTCTTTTGAGGCTTCTGAAACAGATTTCTGTGAATCTTGAGAGGAATTAAGTTGTTTTTGTGGTTCCTACTCATCTATAAAAATTCAGCCTTCATAATATGTAGTATTTTTTTGCCATACGCCATAATCCCCTATCTCCTGCATGTCTTATCCAAGATGCATCAGAAAAAAACATCTTTAGAGATTTTTCTTGTTCATTTACACTAGGGTCATCCTTACCACTTCTTACCAAATATTATTTTGTTATAGAGGAACATGGTGGTGGTGGTATGTGTGTGTGTGAGTCCAGCAAGGAGAAAATTATGACATTTCTTATCATAATGAACAAGCTTATACAAGACTAGACGTACAACACCAACGTACCTCACAATAAATCAATGCAGTTCTTTTATCACAAATGATGCTCTGTCATAGCCTTTTTCTTCTCTCTGGAAACTAAGATTTTAGAACTAAACACACAGGAGAAATCTTTTAAGCAGACAGAGTGATATTATAGTGGGAATATTTACAGTCTTCTGCATCTTCACTCTTTCTCTTCATGCTCCATAATATTTCCACTCTTACATTTAACTTTTCCAAACTAAGATTTATTTAAGAGTTAAACCACTTTGTCTACTTTATTTTTTCTTTACCTCCAAAGCCAAAAGTTGGGAGAGAGAAAGATAAATCATAAGTGTAAAAGACTGTACAGAATCTTTGAGTGATTGGGTAAACATTGATTTTCAATTACATGACATAAGGAAGAAAGCTGAATGTCTTCAACTAGCAGCTAAGTCCTCCAAATGGTGTTTCATAGTGAGCTAACAAATTTATAAAATTACATTTTCTAAACTCTTTTCAGATTTAAGGAGCAGAAGTTTTAGTAGAACACCTCCTAAGATGATGAACCACCAGAAGTACTGAAAATAAGTTCATATGGAAAACTATGTGCATAAATCCTTCTGCATCCCACACCAAAAAGTTTGGTGTCTTATATAATTCTCTTCAACAGTTTTAGGAATTCCTAATTTTTAGATTTTCAGATTTTTAGATTTTAGGTTCTAGATTTTAGATTTTCAGCTCAGGTGGAAGCAGTGATGAGTGGCTTTCCTCAGGATTCAGCACTGGGATTTTTTAACCGTTATGGCAGTGACATGGACATTGGGGTTAAGAAAACTTCAGCAAGGCTGCTGACAACACCAAGCTGTGTGGTGTGGTGGACAAGCTTGTAAAGGGATGACATCCAGAGGAATCTTTTCAGGACTGAGGGGTGGGCTTGTGCAAACCTCATGATGTTCAACAAGACCAAGTGCCAGGTCCTGCACCTGGGTCAGGACAATCCCAAGTACAAGTATAGGCTGAGAGGAGAATGGATCAAGACTAGCCCTGGAAAGAAAGACTTGGGGGTGTTTGCAGACGAAAAGTTCAAAATAACCCAGCAATGTGCGCCTGCAGCCCAAAAGGCCAATCACATCCTGGTGTGCACCAAAAGAGGAGTGACCAGCAGCTCAAGGGCTGCCCCTCTACTCTGCTCTATTAAGACCCCACCTGGAGCACTGTGTCCAGCTCTGAGGTCCCCAACACAAGAAGGTCATGGACCTGTTGGAACGAGTCCAGAGGAGGGCCACTAAGTTGATCACAGAGTTGGAGCACCTCTCCTATGAAGACAGACTGAGAAAAGTTGGGGCTGTGTAGCCTCGCAAAGACAAGACTCTGAGGACACCCTAGCACAGACTAACCATATCCAAAGGGGGCTTGAAAGAAGCCTGGAGAAGGACTTTTCACAAGTGTGCATAGTGATTGGAAAAAAGGGAATGGCTTTAAGCTGAAGGCAGGTAGGTTTATATTAGATATTCGGAAGAAACCTTTACTATGAGGGTGGTGAGACCCTAGAACAGGTTGCCCAGAGCAGTTGTGGACTCCCCATCCCTGGAAGTGTTCAAGGCCAGGTTGGATGGGGCTCTGAGTAACCTGGTGATTTGCTCCATTGGAACCAGATGATCTTTAAGGTTCCTTCCAACCCAAACCATTCTATGATTCTATGATTTAACTGAAACTTTTTAAAAATAAATAATGTAAGGATCTTAATAGAATTTTTTTATTCTATCCCATTTCACAAGAAATTTTAAGGCTGTTAATTTTAGTATTATTCAATCTTCTTTTTCATGGTTAAAGTTCAATTTGATTTTACGTCCATGAAGTTCTAATTCTATTTTGTATTAAAAAAAAAGAAACTATTCATTGTTATTCTCACACATACCATTTGATGCTACCAGAGTTATTTCTAATGCTAGATCATTGCTTGTTGTTCATTTTTTAGTACAATTATATTTATCATTAACAAATATCTATGGTTTAAGAGGTGTTCCTATTTACTTACTCCTTTGCCTTTTAGCCCCACAAGATTTTCTCCCTCTTTATTCTCTCCTTCCTTCCTTCCTCCCCCACAATTCTTCTATGGTGTTGAAGTATTCAGAAACAGAAGTTTTCATAAAGACCCCAAGGTTCTATGCCTTTTAAAAAAAGTTTGTGATTTAAAAAAGTATCTGACTCTAAAGTAGGTCAAGCAAATGAATCCCATTGAATTTCAATAGATTTGTGCATTTTATTCTCCTTCTTTACAAACTCCAGTTTTAGTTACTAGGAATTCCAAATCTCAGTTAATTAAAACACATATTTCTATTGCCCAAATGATAATTTAAAAAGCCACCAGTACACTTTGCCTCAAACAGCTCTTTGCAAAGGATCTCATATTATGCTTGTATTGAGATTCTGCCATTATATTTAATGATAACATTGTTTATTCATCAAGATTTCCACTGAGAGAACTCTCTCTGCATTGGATCTTTGTAATTTTGTAGCACAGAAAACCAGAAAAAAAACCCCACAAAAACCCAAGAAACAACAGACTCCCATATTATTTAAAAGAGATCATTCTCTTTGCATTTCTCTCTTAATCCAAAGGAAAAGCTATATGCCTCTTCTTTCCTGGAGCTACACTCTGATCCTATTAGATCCCAGAAGAGCTGGGGCCCTGAGTGATCTTACTATTTTCACTGAATTTCACACTGAAATGGAGAAGGTTTTCAGCAGTGTTCAGCCTCATATCTGAACCTGTAACAAATGTAGAGAGGTTATACAGAGTTTATAGAAGAAGGAAGGAATTCTGAGTCAAGATGTAAAAATATCAGTTAATATCAGTTCAGTCCAACTGAAGTATGTGTGTCAGAAGTGTGAAGATTGCTCAGCCTCAGCATTAAAACCCACCAGGCAAGAGGGTGACCAGGATGAGGATCACTCAGCAGTGGGAAGAAGGTGGGCCAAGGCTAATATCTGACAAAAAAAGTAGAAGCTATAAAGTGAGCATTGAATGTCGGCTGTATTTCAAAGTAAAGGAACCAATTAGAAAGTCTCATTTATCTCTCCCTAGTCAATAAAAGCACAAAGGTAAGAAGCTAATACACAGAATATAGTATCTGCATTGCTTCGGTGTCAAGATGCTCCTGTGAACATTGGGCCAAGCTATTAATCCGGTTATAAAAGTGATCAGAATAAAAAATCAACCAACATTGTATGTCGCAAAAAACTGGTTAGTCTGTGTTCTTTGAAAGAAGAACACCCACAGGAGGTGGACTGGATACATGCTCTAGACAATCATCGAGTTTAGCAATGAAATGAGGACTAAGGACCCTTCTCAGTGAGAAGAGCAACAGAGATATCTTGCTGAAAGACACTAAGAAAGAGCACGCTACCTATCAAAGAAAGAGGCAAGAAGGATGAAGCTATCACCGCACTAGCTCCTTGGAGATGATTTTTTAGCAGGCAATAAATATAGCTAGTTAGAACACCTGGAACATTCTTTAGCTTTATGTCTGTTGAACAGAATGATTTCTGCAAAGAAATATATATAAAGAAAAATTTTTGTGATGACAGGGAAATAAATGAATGGCAAAAATGACGATAAGCCACATGATGTCAGATGAACAAATGGAGAGCAAAGGCATGTTGCTTGATTTAATAACTTAAAGAAATCAAAACATGTATACTGAGTACATCTTTGCTCTGTGGCTCATTGTCACTTGCCTTAATCAGCCTGCATTTCCACCATTATCCTAAAGCCATCATGGCATCATACCCACCAACATCTGAGCAGACATGCTCAGCCTTCCTTTCTAGATGATGAAGTAGCATAAGTACTTCAAAAGAATGAGTCTATTGATTTATGCTATAGTCTACATTAGGGTGAGACAAAACCTGAATGTTGCCTATTTCAATTGAAAACACAGTTAAAATTGTCTAAGCTTGCTATAAGCTTGTCTAAGTCTTTATAGCGTCTCAGGTCACATGGAGGTAACCCTTCAGTTTTGCATAACTTCATTTGTACCCTTCCAGTGAACAGAACTATGTCCATCTGACAATGCACTTTACTGCACAGTTTAAACTCATTCTTGTATTTAAAAGTTTATTTTTTAGTAATTAGTTGTATTGATTTGGCATTCATAAAGATCCATGTCTGAAGTTATTAAGCCTTACAGTATTGCAAAGGAATGCATACAAACTGATATATATATTTTTTGTGTGTGTACATAGCATACATTTTGTAAAGAAAACTGGATATCTATATATGGAAGGTAACATATGCTTGCATATCTGTTCCCATTAACTGTTATCCACTTTATATGCAAAAATTGGCTCTGGATTATATGGAAGTGGGTGAATTAATTGAAGCATAAAAATTCACCCTCAGAGACTTCTACCAGAATTTAAACCCACTTAAAATATATTTATTGGACTGATTTAAATTTCACTTCCTTTCAATTTCTTTATGTTTTAATTGGCCAAGTGAACAGTGACTTGAAGTTGTGATTGATTACTTATATAGACTAACCACTTAAAGAGCTATAAAATAGGGAAAGGGCATTGTAATTACAAGGTTTCTACTGCAGGTATTAGTATTCAAGAAGAGTGAATTTTCAAGGGAAAATCAAGTCTCACAACCATGAATTAGGAGTCTTTCTCAACATAACTGACAAGGTAACTGCCATTACCAGCTTTGAAAACCACAGCACCTGTGAAATACCCGAGCTGTTATTGTGGTTAGTGACCGTCAGTTGTTCTATGGCTGTATCTAGCTTTACTTCTATATGATGTTTATTTTGTGTTAGAAAAGCATTAAAAATCTTGACATTTATAAGGCACAAATTTACTTATTTCCATTTACTTCTTAACTGTCTGAGGTAGAAACCAATTTCTTTCAACATACTTGAATAGCACCTTTTAAAGAGGACCTAGATCACCCCTGGGAGCATTTTATACTGTCTAAAGAAATTACATGCAACTACATTGTTACCATTGTATTTAATTTCCTATGACCCTTTGGCATATTTTGGATAGCGCAGTGAAAGCTTGTAAGATAAAATGTAAGCAGAATTTCATCCCATTTCTGACACGAAGATACAGAGTGCAGATACAGAGAGATGATTGGTATGTTGGTGACTCCTAACACTATGAGAATTTCCAATTCTCCATGTAAATAGAGCTCCAGGAGTTATTTAAGGGCATCTGCTCATGATGATGTTAAGACCTGGCTGAAGTAGAGGGCAGAGGGAAGAGGTATCTTTCAGTAATTAGAGTTATTCCAGAAAGGTTTTTCTATCAGTACTTGAAAAAAGAGTATATGAGAGAGAAACAGTAGGCTCTCTAATAAACTTGTAAAAACTGACAGGATATCATGACAGAAAAGTAAGGCCAAAATTATCATCTTGAAGCACATGAGTGGAAAACTGGAAACATGCGGCATTATGTGTGGCATTATCATCTGATCACTCTTTGCTTACCTAGACCAAACTTGGGAAAGCCAGACACACAAACTTGTGATCTTAGGAAGTTTATCTGAAGTCAGCAAAGAAATCTCAAAGGAAAATAGCTCTACTTGTATAAGGGGTTTTATTCTGGACTTGAAAAGCATTTTTGCCCTGGGCATGGCCTCTGAACAATTGATTGTCCCATACCATAGCTATCAGCTTGGCTTTTCAGCCTGAATCATCTTTTTTTTCAGGAGAGGCCATCATTTTCTCTTTGTTGGTTAGTTTTCTGAAAATTGTGACACCCTTTTGATTCACTATTGGCCTTGTACACAAAAGATCAAAGGGAAGGACAGGACATGCTCCATAAATCACAAAGCAATGGTATAAGATCTTCTTCCTCCATGTACACAAACAATTACAATAAAATTGAAAGATCAAATTCTCAGTTCCTTTTCTGCTTATTTTGCCTTTTGGTGGCTAAAAGAAAGTATTCTTGATTATTTGTTTTATTTTGTTTTGATATCCTGTTGCTCCAGTGACTTTCTGCTGAAAATACATTACTGTGGAACAGCTGCTGTCTTTGTCATTTATTAGTTTAAAGGTATTCTGACAGAGAAATTGCGTATTCAATCACCTCAGTTTGCCCATGATGCTCTGTCCCATTACAGGAACATGTCAAGTTTATATTCAACAACATTTCTCTTCTTCCTTTCTGTTTCCACATCTGCAGTTTTTCAGAGGTTTGGTGTTTTGGTGGGTTTTGTTTGCTTGCTTGTTTGTTTGTTTGTTTATTGCACTATGCTTTAGTTCAGTTTCACATTCCTACGAGCACAATTCACAATTCTTTCTTTTAAAAAGCAATTTAGAAAGTTAAACTCCCTGAACAAAATCCCATGTTTCTCAGAAATGAAAAGGACATGAGATTTGCTTCAATTCCAGTAATCAAAGGGGGTCAAGTAGGTTCCTTTTAACTCTGCGAGAAGAGTCTCACTGGCTGCTGTGCCCCAGCACTGAGCTAGTTCTGTTCTTGATAAAGCTTTAATATGAGCTCTCAAGCAAAATCCTTCTTCCTTGATTTTCACCCATGATCATTAACATACAGAACTAGACACTATAACAGCATTGAGACACAACATAAAATGTAATGTAGATTGTCCTGAAAGATCTGTCTTATTTTTGATGGACAGTAATGGGGAAATAAAATTTTCTTAGCTTAGTCTAGTACTACAGGGGCATATGTAGATAGTTTCATTATTAATGTACAAAAAAGCACCATTATTTTTACATACATGTACTTTCATCGTATGAACTGTTCTCTCAGACATATCTCTTAACAAGAAATCACTGTCCTATTAAAATTCACAATGGATAAAATTCAGTCTAATTTGTAATTAGAATACATTTATGACTTTTAACTTGAGGCAGTTAAAATTTTTCATAAAGCTAATCAGACAATGTTTGATAAAAAATTATCAAGAGTTTCTGTAACTGAATCACAGAACAGTTGGGGTTGGAAGGGACCTTTGGAGAGCACTCAAGCAGGGCTACCTAAAGCAGGTTGCCCAGGACCATGTCCAGATGTCTTTTAAATGTCTCCAAGAATGGAGACTCTACAACCTTCCTGGGCAACTTGTGCCGCTGTTTCCTGATGTTCAAATGGAACATTTTTTGTTTCAGTCTGTGCCCATTGCATCTTGATAACGTGTTCAAAGTATGTTTAAAGTCCTTGCCTCACATGAAATTCAAAATAAATGTAAAATTTGAAATATATACCTCAAACAATAAAATACTCAGAAGAAAAATATTACCTATGAAAGTAATCAAGGTATCTATGCACTAAGAATTTGTTTTCAGTTCCTAAAATACTGATGATATAAAACCCGGTCTTTTCTTCTTTTCATCTACAATTTGGTTCATTTTATATAGCATATAGGCTCAAACCCAGCTAATTATCTCTGTGCTCATTCTTATGAGAAATTTTTAGTGGCACTAGAAATTAAGAGAACACTTGTGATAATGGAAGAAATAACAATCTGGTATGTATTAAAAATGTGCCAACAACTATATACCAAATAAAGCAGCTTTATACATTTCAAGTGCCATTCCCCAAACAATCAGGCCTTTCTGAAAACAGAGGTTATAAAGTTAGCAGACTGACAATTGCTCAGTATGTACATCCTTTGCTGGACTATTTTTCTCAGATATAACTTAAACAAAACTATCTCATGCTAAATAAGAAGATAATTGGCTTTGTACATATAAAACATTTAGCCAGAAGTATAAAATATAAGAAATGGTTAAATTTTAATATTTCCAGAAGTCAAGGCATCTTTATTTTCCTCCTCAGAAAAGGCCTTGCAGGGCTTTGGACTTCCCTGAATGAGTGAGTGAATTAGATGAAGCAGGCAAAGCACTGATAAGCTGTACTTTAAGCTTTTCAGGAATCAGATCTTAATACTGAGTCATTGAATAAATATTTAAGTGTTTATATGGAGATTAAAAATCTAAATGTAGATTTCCACTTTTTAAAAAATATGTACCTGTGAGAAAAACTTATATGATTAGCAGTGTTTACAAAATATCAAAGCAGTTTCCAAATCCCCTACAAAACTACCAAAAAACTGTCACATTGCAAAGTTATACAAGAAAAAGTGATTGAGTATCTTTAAAAACACATAAAATCAATAACATATCTTTTCATTAAGGAAATGTGAAACAAAACCAGGATTGAAAGCAACTGTTTCCATGGTTTAGTTATAAAAATCAGCATGTTATCAAGAAAAGCTCTAGCCATTTTTCTCATTAAATATGCTTTCTGAAATTAGTTTCTCATGGAGATCTTCAGATTATATTCCCTGAAATTCAAGTATCTGTTAATATGAAAGTGTATAAGTGCCTTCTCACAGGTCTGGTAACCATGGCAATTTAGTTGCATACTTTGATTGGGTCTTTTTAAATGAGGGACTAAAAATGAGGTTGAATCAACCAATCTATAGCAGATGTATGTTTTCTGCAGATTAATTTTCCCTATTTACTTATTTGAAAAAAAAAGCCCAAAGTTAATTTAAAACAATTATTTTCACTGACAAGTAACTAGCATTAATCTTTAACAAAGTCAGTCAGGAGCAGGGAAATCAATTTATTCAAATATGTGGGCTGATTTGTGTGATAAAAAGGATAAACCCAATACTAAAATTTCAACAGTAGATTTTTCCTGAGGAAAATTTGGCTACTGCTCACTGTTACCAGAAGTACCTACTAGGCAATATACTGAAAGGTTTCAGCTTATTTTTCAGTGACTAAACCCACCATGAGGTACATGGGAGTAAACCTCTAAGTCTTTCTGGATTCCCAGTCGCGTCCAAGAGACTTCAAACATACAAGCACCTTCTCTGGTGCCGATAACAATGGAGCTTGTGCAAGCACAGGGCTACAGTCCTAGGCCTCACCCTTCAGGGCGGGCTGGTCTCACTGTGGTATCTCTGAACCTACTCCAGACTAAAACAAAATTTGTCTTCAGGGACCTTTCAGAAAATGGATTTAACAGAGACAAGAAGTATGCTGCAGGGGGATGATCCATGAACTTGCAAAGGCTCATGCATCCAATAGAGAGGGTAGTGGAGGGAAGGCACAATCATACTCAGGAAATTAGGGTCAATGAGGTGTGAGGAAGAAAATTCAGGAGGTTTCCACCCTCTGGTTAGTACCTCTCATACAGCAAGTTTTCTGTGCTTTGTGCTGAAAATTTTGGCTTAGGAAAGACAGTTTCAGTGGCAGTCAATGGTCTTTGAGGTTTTTTGTTGTTCATTTTTATCACAGCTAGATACTAGATATGGCTTTCAGCAGATATATGTGTGATTATCATCACTTTTATTTATCGGGAAAGTAAGTTTTATGATATAAATTTGTTAGGAATAGCAAAGGGATTTATAACTTGACATATTTTTGCAATGACTGTGCTTCACTTTCCCTAACAAGATCATCTTTAGCAGAGAGTGCAGTACTAAAAAAAAATCTGTGAGTGAACATTCAGCACAGCACGTACCCAAGGATAAACTGGCAGTGTGATTCAGTGTGTTAAGAGTGTTTTTCAATTTTCTGCTTGATTAAAGTATCTTTTCTCTGGTTTTACTCTCCTGTCACTCTATGTTCATTATGCTAATGTAGCAGCTACAGATTCTGAGTCAGTGTTGCTTCACTGTACTTAACTAGATGCTTTTGGTGTCAGCAATTTTCCAGAAACCAGTTCATCATTTGTTGGCGCAAATTAGTTCCAACAAAAATGTACTAATTAATTTTGTCTATGAGCAAAATATATCCTACTGTCAGGGTAGAATCTAAAAATCCTTCAATAGTTATATAGTTATGTTAATAAAATTAATTATTTTCCTATTTATTAATCTTCATATGCTTTTGAAGTTTAATCATTGGCTCAGAGACTTAACTTCATCTGTAAAAATATCCTTTCTAAAAATAAGTTTATAGTGAATATTTAGAAATATACTCAGAAGACAGCTAAATGCAAATCATACCTTTCAGAGTAATGACTGAAAATTACTGAAAAATGCAGCTAGCATTATGATTTGAGGAAAGAATTATGCAATAATTTTAAAGATGAATCCCAATCCTCATTTCGGCATAGTCACAATACAGAGAAACTTATTGTCTAACAAAGAGATAATTTCACCATTTAGGTTAATAAATTCTCATGGATTTAACATTATTAGACCTAGTATTTACTGCATTAAACATGACATTGTAAAATGGAACAGTATTGCAGACTGTAAGTCTGCAATTGGGCCTTCTGACAGTTCTGGTCAAAGCAAACAGGATAATCACTAATGAAAATGGTGCCCTGATTTTCATCTGCATCTTCAGGGACGCCCACTGTTCTCATTCATTTGTTCTGCTACAAACACTTTAGTGTCACCAATGTAGGTACTGAAACTCAGAGTTAATGGATACCACAAGTGCTCTGTTTTCCTGCACTTTCTGAAACCCATCTTAAGTTTCCTCTGGCAACACAATCTCTGCACCTCCTGAAATTACTCATATAAGACCTCTTTCTCCTTTACAGATGGAATCTACAATCAGTAGCACCGATAACATTTCTGTTTTTCATATGTCTTTAATTCAAGGATCCTGCAATAATCAATTACTCCCAAAACTCTTTTGTTGAAATAGAGTATATCATCCTTAATTTGCTGGAGTAGGCATTTTGCTCAAGAGAATTAGCCTCTTCAGTTCTCTGGCTAAAAAGCAAACAGTCTGAACTTCTAAACAGAATTCTTCTTCAATTCCTTATCATAATTCAAAGTTTGTTAAAAGTAATTTTTCCTCCATTAAATCTGCTGAGTTTTGGATCTGGAATACAGTCTTTGTATACCAGCAAGTACCTTCAACTTTCACCTGAGACCAAGTATCTAAGTAAGAGAGACTTTATACCTCATATAATAATTTTTTAAAACCATTAACTCTTCTCTGGTTCTTCATCCAGTCAGATGAATCTGTCCTCGACATATCAGTGAAGGTTTTTTGAACAACAGGTAGCAGTTACTGAATGCATGTTGTCCAGTGAGTTCAGCAAGGTACCATTCTTCATTCTGCCAGTGAGTTTCCCTTTAATAGTCAGAAAAGATTTATGACTGACAGATGATACATCCAAGTTATGAAATATTATTTTGTCATTGCAAGACACATAATGGGTCTACTGGGAAACAAAGAAATGAAAAAAACAACAACAAAAAATGCACAATCTAACCCAGTTAAAAACACATCATTGTAGATTAGAAATAGTAATTTATTACTCTTTTTTCCCCTACAATGATGATTTTATCAGGAATATCAAATAATCATTTATTCTTTCATTTGCACATAGATATCATTAGTGTACATACATATCCTGATAAGACAGGGAAGATTACATCCCACTTCCACAAGTTGTTGGACTGCAAACCTGCCTAGGAGGGATTACCAGTAAGGTGGGAAATCGGGATATTTTTCATCTAATCATTTAGCTATGCATAGGTTAGAAGAAGAGTCAGTTTACAGGGAAAATAAAATTATACTCTCAAATAAGGTGCCAGCATTATTCTCAGTGATAATAATTTCTGGGCTTTGGAGATAAAGTCCTTAATTAATTCATTTAAACAATATCTTGAAAAAAAAACCTTAATTAGATTAAATCATTATTTCAGGAAGAAATATGCCAAATTACACAAAACTAATTAGGGTAGTGAGGAAATCAGCCTATTCACTGATTTACAGGCAATGTAGGCAGTCTTTTATCTGTAACTGTCTCTGCCAGCAGGAACAGAATTTTTGTGGAATTTATCAAAGGCTGTGACAAAAAGTAAGCAGAAATAGTCTCCCTAGCAGAGTGAGAACTGTTTATTTACAATAGGAAATCATTCAAAAACACTTACTAAAAATGTAAGAAATAGTGACATCTCAAAAAAAAAAGTTTTATTTGAAATATCAATTTGCCCTTTTAATCCAGTGAAAAGACTAAAGAGATCTTCTTTGTCCTATTAAACACGATTTTAACACTAATGGTAGCCATTAAATAGGAAGACAGGATGGAAAGTTTACAAATTCTGATTTGTTTGCATATATTTTAACAACATGAAATTAATTTTCTGAATTTTAGCTTTTCAGTAAACTAGAGCTGTTCTTTTGAAAGAACAGCACCAGTCCATTATTAAACAATAATTTGTTAATTATGTCTCATCAGAAGAGTTGTGTTGTTAAATGAAATTTACTAATGTACTTTCATTTCATTTGTAAAACACCAAATCAAAAACAGTTTATCACCAGATATTAAAACTTAATTAAACATTTTAAAAACACACAGACAATGACAAGTATCTTGCCCACAACTGTGTGATGATGGTCTCATAACAAGTAATTCATAAATCATCAACTCGAGAATTTTGGCAAATTTAATTTTTGTTACTCTGCAATGAGATAAAATACTCACCCTTCAGGAAAGGAATAATATATGGAGCTTATTTCTTGGGGGTGAACCCTGGTCAGTAGCTAAGCACCACATGGCTTCTCACCCATTTTCCTCAGCTGGGATGGGGAGAGAATCAGAAGGGTAAAAGTGTGACAACACATGGATTGACACAAAGGCAGTTTAATAGGTAAATCAAAAGTAAAATAAGTTATTAATTTACTATTTCTTATCAGCAGGATGATGTTTTGCCATTTCCAGGCAAACAGGGTTTCATCATAAATTACGGGTACTTGGGAAGACAAATTCAGTGACTCCAAACATCTCCCCCCTTTCTCCTTCTTTCCCAGCTTTATGTTCAGTTGGGGTCAGCAGTGTAGGAAGGATAAAAGACCTTGATGCTGAGTGAACACTGCTCAGCAATAACTAAAACATCCCTTTGTTATAAACAATTACAAATCCAAAACACTTTCTGGTTACATAACATTATCATTTGTATGGCTCTAATGTTAATATTGAACCAGATAAATCATTAAGGCAAAAAAGCTCTTATTAGGTATTTTACTGGTATGTAGGCAAAGAAAAAAATAATTTTGCAATATAACTTGAATATTTGTAATCACTTCTAAAGAGACAAGAAAACCAGGGCTTACATAAGCAAAGTTCCTGAAGACTTGTAATTAAACTCTTCACTATTATTTTTCCCATTCAGTGCCTGGGTCATCAGCCAAAATGTTCCTCTATGCCCTTCATGTCTCTTCTCCATTCACATGAGGATTGATGTCAATTGACTTATTATTTCATATAGTGTTTTTCAGTCAATGGCACTCCTGCTTATTTGATTGCTAGCTTTCTAGTATGGTGGTGGAACTTCCCTGGAACTTTCCTCGAACCTTCCCTCATAAACTCCATTAGCTGCTTAAGAAAAAGGTGTAATAGCTCTAGAGAGTTGATACTTGACAAAAGTGCATTCAGGCACAATATGGAATCAGCAGAATGTCACTGATTAGTAGCATGTAGCAAGGGATGAATCATTTCTAGTGTAGGAGTGTGCTTGCCATAAATCACACCAAACTAGGAGATAAGCCAGCAGAACTGGATATGAATATTGGATACTTTGGGGTCTCTTGAAAAAAACCCCACCTTTTAGTTCAAAGAGAGGTTGCATTTCATGTGTTTAATCTTTCAACAAGAGCAAGTAAAACAATGCGATAATTTATAGAAGCTTAAATATTCATTGCCTATTGTACATATACTGGTATCTGATCCTCAGTTCGTATAAACGCCACTAATGTAGGTGTTCAGTACTGAAAAAAGCCATGCAAAATGGCAAAATTGGATATGGCCAACAAATCAGAGTGTACAAGCCTGCACAGATGAGTTATAAAAGATCTAGCAACCATAAAACAGGTATGCATCAGGCACTGGACCTTCTACAGCGAAGAAGAACCTTGCATGACTTTCCAATGATAGGTATGCATTGTGTCTGCTAAAATGTTATAGCTATTAATAATATCGCTACCTCACTGTGTATCAGTTAAGAGGCTGCCATATGGAATGAGTTTGAAAAAAAGTCATCTAATTAAGGATGACAAATTCTGCATTCATCTCTCTTGNCAACCATAAAACAGGTATGCATCAGGCACTGGACCTTCTACAGCGAAGAAGAACCTTGCATGACTTTCCAATGATAGGTATGCATTGTGTCTGCTAAAATGTTATAGCTATTAATATCGCTACCTCACTGTGTATCAGTTAAGAGGCTGCCATATGGAATGAGTTTGAAAAAAAGTCATCTAATTAAGGATGACAAATTCTGCATTCATCTCTCTTGTGTTTATACTTGATTTTTCTTTTCACAAAAGCTCCACCATGGTGAAATCTCTTGGTTTTTTCTTTCCTTTACTTGAAAGTACTATGAAACTGTGCAGCTCACTGAATTAATTTGGCCTTCCAAGAACATTTCATAGCAATAGCTGTGACCTGCCCAATAAAGACCATTGATTAGTACATAGTTCTTTTCCCATGGGCACCCTTCAATGTACAGCAAAGTCTTATGACGTCATTTCACAAAGTTCAGATACTGGCAGTAATTGTCAGCTGTCTTTTCTAAACATTATCACATCATTTTATATCGGCCTCCATGGTAGCTGATATAAAATGATGTTCAGAGTCTGATGATAAGCAAAACTTAGCCACGAGCATCATGAACACTGACAAGTAAATTCCACTCGTGGGCTCAATGGTAGCACACAAAGTCCCTGCTTATCAAGAGCTAAGTAAAATCAGCAAAACTGAAGAAATTTCTTCCATCAAGTGTCGATTTTCATGAAGTGGGTGATTTCTGGGAAAGGCTTAATATGATCTATCAGTATTCCCCAAATGATCATTTTTCCTACCAGCTTTACTATTTTTCATGCTGGGGCGAAGGCACTCTTAACTGCCAACCCAAGTACATGTGTCTGAGTGCAGTCGAAACTGTCTTGTTATTTATCTGTTCTTCAACCCATTCTAGCTGCCCTAGATCAAGCATTAGAGGCTCACAATCAAGCACACTGAAAAACTACATTGCAACAATCTAGTTAATACTATTTTTTCTTATTATGGCTCTGATACATTTATTCTCCCCCACTTCAATTCTCCCACCTAGTTGTCTCAAGTAGATTATTTCTCTGTGTGTTCATTCAATGAGGTATGTTAAATAGGACCTCAGGAGACAGTTTTATAGAGGGAGGAAGGGCTGATCATTAATTATATTAATTATAGGGCACTTCATCACAGTCAGTATTCTCAGACTTCTAGAGACATCTAGTGAGTGTTTAGATAGAGTATGTTCATTATTGGCATTAACACTTCCGCAACAGCACTTCTGCATTTGTCTAACATAGACTTGATGCCTACCCTTGTAGAACCACATTTTTGAGGGTACATGCGGGTAAAGAAGATATTATGCATGTTTCAACCTACTTGATCTGTTCTTGGTAAGCAGTCACAAATCAGAAGTAATATCAAATTCTTTCACTGTGCAATGGGACTCCCATGATTCAGTTCACTGAGCATTAAATAGAGAGTCTAGGAACCCATGTTTCTTACTACTGTAATGTATTTGCCACATTTGACCTTGAATCTCTTACCCTTATTTTGTACTTTGAGATTAGTAATGAAATAGCATCCACTAAGCACTGCTATCAATTATAAATTCAAAGGATATTCAATGTTTTGTTGAAGCTGTTCAATGGTGAAGTGCACATTTTACCAATTTTTCATATGCAGTACTGTTTTAATACTCCCACCAGCTCCTCTGTTAGAGTGCATTATGGCATTAAATGTAATTTCAGAGAATTGAAGTTACCCTATGTGTAATTGACTCCAGGATACAAAATTAATCATTTCACAGGCCATGTTCATTTTATTTCTCTCCCTCTCTCGAGTATAATTATGTCTTTATACTGGATAGACACGTGATCTATGAATGAAATTAAGAGATTAATTACTTTCTCTGATTTCTGTAAGATCAGATATGGCATTTACCATAGGGCAACCTAATAGGATCAAGGCAGATAATTACGAAGCTATAAACTGTATTGTTTGCTGGTTTCACTTTTAGATTATCAACAGACAGAGCATTGTGTCATAAGTTTTGAAAAAATTAGAGCTTCACTTTAAGGAGCATCTTCGGTCAGTGTCAACCAAATCCTGTACTCTGGAATGTACAATACACTTGGTTCCAGCCAATAGATAAGTGACAGATAATAGGGCATAATCTCATGAAGTATTAAGATCTCTGCCTATGTGCATAAAAGGGATCAATATTTTAGAAGGAAAAGAAAATAATATTTTTTTACTGCTAAATTGTTTATCATTTTTCAAATATATTATACTAATAATATTTTAACTTAGTTACAATATTGATGGAATTATTTTTTCATCAACCCTAGTCTTAAAGCAGCTGTTTGACACAGGAAAATATCTGGGATGCTCTGTGGTGTAACAGCCATTAATTCAGTCCAGAAATTTTTGGTTTAAGTTAAAATTGTTCATTTAAAGAAGTGTGTGTCTCTTTGCAATGTTAATCGAAACAGGGTAGAAAACTCTTATTTCTCCTGGTATGGAACATTGCCACAAAGTTTGGAGGAAAGAAGAAGAAAAGAATAGAGTTGATACACCTTATTCCTCATAAATAAGGTAATTCAAAAAAAAGAGAAGTTTGGACAGGTAATTCTGCAGCTCTACCTCGCTTTCCAAAGTTCCTGTCTTCCAGGCTGCTACAAATATAGAAGGAAGGGGGAAGGTCACCTTAGTCTTAGTTCCTCCAGAACTTTCTTATTCAGTAGAGGAGAAATCAGCTGTTTTACAAGATGTGAGAATACACAGCTTATGAATAAAAATGAAATAAGTAGAGCCAATTAATATCGTTTACTTTTCTCAGAAAGTGACACTGATGCTTGTTTGGGATGAACACCTTTATCTCACTTTGTACCTGCAATACAAAGGTCAATGAGAATCCATTTGTGAGACTGTGAATCCTCTTTCATGAATTCAGAATAATTCAGAAACTGTTCTTCCAGATGAATTTCATAAATGTGAAAATAGTTGTACCAATCTTCAGAATGTTATTGGATGATTATTGGACAGCTATTAAATAATACATTATAGAGTAATAATACTAATTTTCCCATAGCTTTGAAATAGATCTGCTGCAGTTTGCTTGTGTCTTGAAATCTAAGGTTGAGCCTGAAGGTGAGTTATCTATGTAAATTTCAAGTGATAGAAAATAGGATAATTTAAGCCAAAATGTTGCGGTTTTTTAAATTACATATTCATCATATATGACACTCATCACCTGAATGGCCAGTTCTGTCATCTTGTGTTTGCAGGTTCCTCTTAAATAATATCTGTGCAAAGATCTGCATGCAGAGAATGGCTGAAGTGAAAACAGAAAAATTACATGCTTTGCATGTATAGGTATCATCCTTTCAATTTGTGTATGTCTGTAGGAAAACTTTTGCATGCAGCTCTAACAGATTTACATTTTTAAAATACCTATCCTACCTATTATGATTTATATTCATTCCCTCTTAGAATTAGCAACTTTTAAAAATCCTGTGGTTTTTATTCAAGTTCTAACATTTTGTTCTGTAATGTTATACAGTTTTCTAAATTGTGCTTCTAATGAGGCTTTTGTGTATCAGTCCAAAAGTCAACTTCAATTATGCACTTTCTTCTGGTGTCCTTTCCCTGCCTTCTGGTGTCTCTCACACATCTTGCCCCAGTTGAAAACTCTAGTTCAAACTAAAGCTCCTTCATTTTCTATTCTGTCTCTCTGATCTGGTGTGCCTTGCCTTCAGCCACTTAACTTTCCTGAATATACCTACCCGTCTCATTAGCAGTAAACCTAGTTCCTATGTGATTTCTCAGGTGCTTCCATGGTTTCTAATACATCCATAACCATTCCGTCTGCTGCCACATGGATTTCCGTCCCCTACCTCCACTGAGACAGCAGACTGAAGGATCTTCCTAGCACACTATCCTTCAAATATTGGTGTGCCACCCCCAGGTGTATCTCTAGTGAGCCTGGTTTTGTCCCTCTTCCTGTTCTTCTAGTTTAAAGCTCTTAAACCCTGCTAATTCCTTCACAAAAAATCCTTTTTCCCCTGCTGTCTGTTGCAAATGAGCCTGGTGTTGTGTAGACTGACCCATGATTATGAATCAGGCTGCCTTATACTGACAGGGGTTCTGTGACAGTGGTTCAAAACAAACAAAAAGAAAAGCCTCATTTCTCTGCATAATGTTTCTAGTGGACTGTTAAATATATTTTAGCACATAAAATTCCTTTGAAGACAAATGTAGCTATTTAATAAAAATCTTCTGCTTGTAGACAGCTAAGTCTATTTCAAAGTATTATGTACCTTTGATTTTTTTCTGGTGCCAGAAAAATAATGAAATCTTGACAGGTAGTTTTAAAGCCTGTATTTTATTTCTTTAAAATGTATAGCTCTGTTTCAGGTTGGTGCAGGGATTGGGGCTGGGCTTTAATTTAGGGAAGGGTTTGCTCATCTACAGATGGGGATATTTGCATCATTTCTTTCCTATTTTGTAGTAGGACTTTTGGTTTCAGCAGGAGAGCTATTTTTTTTTCTTTTTAAAACATAAAAAAAAATTTTTCGAAAACATCGTAATAGTGAAACTGTTCCTGGAGAGTTTTTCTTGTAGCTCCTTTGGTAATGTGACAATGCAGTTTAGTTTAATAGCTCGATAGGAACAGCTTAATAGGAATTGTAGACAACTTATCAACTGTGCAGATACAAATTGTCTAATTTTTCATGACAGGAAAGGAAGGCTTCAGTGTAGGAACTAAGCCAATTTTAAAAAAGTATCCTTGGGAACAAGAGAGATTATGACCATTTTGCACAAAAGTAAAACCAATGCAGAGAGGCAAAACTGTTCCCAAGAGCAATGGTATCTTGTCTGAAACTGAGTACCTGAGAAATATGGTCATGGAACAGATCCTCCTAGAAGTTACTGATGCCAAAATCACATGCTAAGTCACATGGAAGATGGGGACATGATTCAAGACAGCCAGCACAGCTTCCACAAGGGCAGGTCCTGCCTGACCAACCTACTGGCCTTCTACAAGTGACTACATCAGTGGACAAGGGAAGAGCCATAGGCATCAGCTGTTTAAATTTCTGTAGGGGCCTTCACATGGTCCCCCCACAACTGGAGATGTATGGATTTGATGGTTGGACTGTATGGTGGATAAGGAATTGCTTAGATGTTTGCATCCAGAGGGAAGCTGTCAATGGCTCAGCATCCAGGTAGAGATTAGTGATGAGTGGTGTCCCTCAGGAGTCCATATTGGGATCAGTGCTGTTCAATGTCTTCATGAATGACATAGACAAAGGGCTCAAGTGCACCCTCGGCAAATTTGCAGGTGACACCAAACTGAGTGGTGCAGTTGACAAGCCTGAGGGACAGGATGCCATCCAGAGGGACCTGGACAAGCTCAAGAAGTAGGCTGGTGGGAATGTCATGAGTTTTAACAGGACCAAGTGCAAGGTGCTGCAGCTGGGTCAGGGCAACCCCCTGCATCAGTACAGGCTGGGGGATGAACAGATCCAGAGCAGCCCTGCCAAGAAGGACTTGGGGTGCATGAGAGGCTGGACATGAGCAGGCAAAGTGCCCTCCCAGCCCAGAAAG